>BFEA01000257.1:1344548-1368366 GCA_003427395.1 Chara braunii
GTCCCGCACTGTGACAACCCACGAACAGAGGAGCCGTCGGCACTTGCCGCACGCATTGAAAAAAAAAAAAAAAAAAAAACAACCAAAAAAAAAAACAAAAACATGAAATAAAATTACATGAAAAAAAAAAAAAAACTCAATCGCATTCCTCGGGCCAAAAGACACATGTGACAAGACGCGCAATCGCGGCTCGGCACAGCCTTCCGACTGCGTGACAGAGAAAACCAACGACGGTTCTCCGTCCACGCCCGTCGCCAGCGTTACGTCGAGCAACTTTTTTCCTGGTGGTCAGTCTATTTTTTTTTTTTTTGCTATTCTCGTTGTCGACACCTTTGTGTTTTTGAGCCTGTTGTCGTCCTCGTCGCCTCCGGCACACCCTGCTGCGCAGCGCAGAGGACGAGATCGTGCACACACCACGGACCCGTTCGCAAGCTATTACAGGTGGCGATGCGCACCCTGTCAACGACCACCTTTCGGAGTCGCTCCGCGCCGCAACCGGACCACACCTCCCGCCACGAGCACAAGTGCGCCGTGCGGGAGGGGAAGAGGGGGGCTGGGCTAGGGGGGGGGGGAAGCGATCCCGACCATGAGGACGCTTGGCGGCCCTACAAGAACGCCGTGCGCCGCCGCAACCCATGCAGTCACGACATCATACTGGTTCACTACTGCGGGCCAAAGAAAGGTGAAATGACGTCGTTTGCGCCGCCGTTGCCACGCAGTAGTGAATTGCATTGCTGGGAACTTAAGAGCACAATTTTTCCAACACACACTTGTTGGAAATGTGTTGGAAACATGTTGGACCAATGTTGAACGCATGTTGAAAACATGTTGGCCGCATGTTGGTAAACAGTTGAAAACATGGACCCGACCCTCCTAAACGGTTGGACACATCATTTCATGGAGTTCCAATGCTGGTCCAGTGTTGGGCCCAAGTTGAAAACTTGATGAAATTTTGCCACAATTTTTCTGTTGTACACGTGTCATTGCCATGACGCGTGTCCATCAATCATACATCAGTGAGCGCCAGGGAGGGGAAAGGGGAGATGGTACATGGAGGCATGGCGAGGGGGAGGGTTGATGGGTAGTGGGGGAAGGAAGCTTTTCATTCCGGCCACCGTCATTGGGAGTTCCTGGTAGTGAACAGTTCGGTGAAAACGGGGGAATCGGTTGCCAGTGTGCAGGAGGGATGCGAGGTAATCAGGGTAGAGGGTGGTAAAGGTTCGGAAAAGCGCCGCGCGGAAGTGATCGTGGTTCGTGCATGCGGGGATAGTCCCCGTAATCATGCAGTATACCTCGATCATATTGTGGCCTTGCCACGCGGCACTAAGGAGAAGGACATGGAGGCAGAAGACAGGGAGGGCGCATTGGGTGGAAGGGTGGGGATGAACAGTGACAGCGAGGCGGGTAGCGTTGTCGAGCGCATCGGTCCGGCACCGCACAAGGGGAGCGCAGGACCCTCTCGGCCGCGTCACGCAGGAGTTGGTCTAAATCCTCGTCGCGAATATACATGGAGCTTTCGCAAGCCGCTCCGGCCGAGTGCGCCAGCCATACCTCTCGCGAGCCCCTATGACAGGACAGGGCCTACGCGAGGCACGACTTACCTCCACCTTACGGGAGCTGTCACCTCCCTTCGGTGGGCGTATCCCCGCCGAGCTACTAGTCCACAGTACGAAAACTGATCAGCTGCAATCGCAGAAAGGGACCAGCCGAGGGTTTTTCTCGTTCGCTGTAGCATAGGGGGTACACGCGGTATTACGCCTCTATCGAACCCGCACGCGAATCTGCATCTTGGGGGGCTGAAGTCCCAAGCGCGACCCGTCGTCGGTCGACTAGGACGCATCCCACACACCACGCGCACACCACTCTAAGCACATAAAAACAAAAATACACACACATACGCACGTACATATACAAATACATAACGCCACAAAACAAACATCGCGACAACCCTCCTAGTCCCTTAGTACCCATCCCATAACTTTCTGACGCGGAAATCAGATAGGCGTCGCGCGCGAGACTCAGTATAAACCGCGCGGACGCAGGGTTAACTCACATCGACTCGCAATGCATACGTACACAAACGATCGCAATGATGGCGTACTATGCAGTACCCATACTTATGCGGTCCTCGTTAATCCCGAGGGTCGCATTCGACACTCAAGTGTCGGCTGACACGCGCCTTGAGGGTTAATCTCTCGACGCTGGACAACCATCAAGTGCGGTTGAGAACCACACCCTCTTCTGCACCCTGCGGAGAGTGGGTGGTACACATGTTCATACCTGTGGTGGCAATCGTCTCTTATTGCCCTGGAGACCAACTCCATCATCTAGGGTCTGGGGAGAAGTCGAGGGTTTTGACTTTGACGACTGCCACGGACTACGACGTCCAACCATAGAAATCTAAAAAGCAAAGGATAACAGGGGATCTCCCTCTTCTCTCAACCACACGATCTGTTTAACCCTTACGCGTGGTCCCAATAGACCGCGCGAAACACTCAAGTCATAAGTATATACATACGTAAATAAGGTTATTAATATAGGACGATCACTTCTCACAGTCATAGTGAGCCTCCTCTCAGCCATATACATATGCATGTGAACGAAGCAGTCAAATCCAAAGTCCGAATCACCAAACATACCTGCAATCACATCAAAGATCCAACCGAAAAGTCCATACACTACACGGGGTCAACTTCAACCATTCTCTGCACCCACACCCCTTGCTTTTAGCCATACAAGCCTCACTCTTGTGCAACTCCTCAAAATAAAATGCTCAGTACTTTTCTTTAAATGGCCATTCAAAATAAAGTCCGGGTGAAAACACAATAAAATAATTCACAAGGCTAAAACCTTTAGGTTGAGTGGCAAGGGTGGATTGGAGTTGAGTCGTAAACCGACGAATCGGCAAGTGACCAGTTATCAGTGATAACAGAAGATGATCCTTGTAGGATCAAGATGAATCTAGCCCAAATCCTGAATCAATCGATCAAGAAGACCTGTAACACAAGACATGTCAATCCCCAAGCTAAATTTATAATCTATGGAGAATAGTCCCCATATCATGATCTGACTCTAATCATCCTAATTACCTAAGCCTAAGTCTACCTCCAAGTAAGTGTCAAAAGAAAGGTAGACCCTGGCAGAATCTCCTCTGTATAGAGAGGATTTCCCAGAATTGTCACCTGTTAAAATATTATCTAACTCCTCTAAACTAAGAAAATTTCGGCAGCGCATCCCGTAGGAAAAGTGTCTTTCCAGAAATTATACAAAGCTAAGTTCAGAATCTACAGTGACTTTGACTTTTCAAAGTCTAATTTTGTCTAACTCCCTCAATTAACAAAAAATTGGGCAGCACTCTTTTTAGAAAAGGAGCTATTCCAGATTTTTACTAAGCCAAAAAGTCAAAAAAGTTAGACCCTAAAAAAAACAAAGTCTGATTAACTTCTTGGTTTTGTAGAAATTTCGGCAACTCTTCCCGTAGAGAAAATGACTTACCAAGATTTATACAAGGCCAAGTATAACAAAAGATCCCAGAAAATGCAGAAATTGACATAAGAAAAAAACTTAGCTCAGAAAATGCAGGAATTGAAACTAACTCTTATGGCTCTAGCACATGGCGAGCAACTAGTGCAACTACCTATCAACTTGAAACTCAAACTAAGTAGTAGCCTCACTCAGTCACATGCAGGCCAAGCCACAAAGGTAAGTACTCTCACCATCCCCAGGTCAATCTGGACAAACAATAGTTCGTAGTCTTTCAATGATTTATCCCTTTACCCCCAGCTTACATAGGGCATAAAGCTAGACCACCCTAACTTATGGAACATGTCTAGCTCAGCCATAGAGTATACACAAACACAGAGCACACCAACTTTTATCTTCTTTGAGCATATGACTAGGCCACCCTAGTCGCCCCGAACTGTTTAAATATCCAGAATTTATATAATTATCTGCATTTAGTCTTTTGAGGTAGCATATAACTGAGCTGATCATCTTTAGCTCAAGACTCAGTCTGCCCCTTTGTGCCACAAGTTTATTCTTAATTAGTACTCTCTTCAGTTGGTGATAGGCTATAGTCAGACCACCCAAACTTATGGAACCCTGTCTGACTAGCCTGTTCATCGATAGAATAATAGTGAAGTATAGTCAAATTATATCATTTTGGTTCCAGCATGTGCATGGCATTGGACCAAGACCACCCAAACTTATGGAACTTGTCTGGTCCTTTGCCTGGTTCATTCTCTTAAAGCCAAAGCAAAAAGAAACTCACAAAAACCCAAAGAAAACAAGGTCGCCAGACTACCCAACTTATGGATTTGACTGGCTCCTAAAAAGTCAACCACAAGCAACCCTCGCAAGTCAGAGCAGCTAGACTACCCAAACTTATGGATTTGACTGACTCTCCATATAATCCAAAAATAAACACAACACTAAGCCTTCCCAAACTTATGGAACTGGCCCAGCTTTGGTTGACCCAGTCAAACTCAGGCAATACTGCCTTTCTCCCTGCCTTCCCCCAGATGCAACCCCACAATCTGCTTTCAGGCAAACAACAAAGTTGAAACTGATTTCACACACACATTCCTTTACTTAGTCTGGATTATGTCATGAAATGCAAACTGAAAGTCAAAATAGGGGGACAGGCAACATGCTCAGTCAAAACATAGCAAGGAATACAAATAGGGGCTATAACTGGGTTTATAGAGGGAAAGCAATAGTTACCTCTCAGTTCCCTGCCTCCAGAACTCCTCCTGAGTTCCGACAGAGCTCCCACAATCGGTGGACTGACTCCCCACAGAGTCTTGCTGCGGTCCTACGGGTTGCAATCCCGCCTACCGCCTTCCTCTCAGATTGAGACTAGACTTAAGAGTAAGAAGGGCAGAAGATAAGGGGTTTCAAGCGCTCGATATACATTGAGGGACAAACTCAACTCTCAGGAGAGGGCCTTGATACCTTCACTCGCCTGAGGGTCCCGCAATGATGGCCAAATAGTAGCAGCTTGGCCATCTTATGAAGTCAAACTGCCGAAATCAATCACCCAATGACCTCCTAATCCGCAGCACTAACCCCTACTTGTCCAATCTGATCATTCCTTTGAATCCCAGCACCTCCATTTAGCCCAATCATTGCTGCACCACAGCTTGTATCCGTCTTTAAACGCAGCAGCAGTGCTCAGCGGCGGTCAATGACAATAGCATCAGTCACCAGCGGTGGCCAACAACAGTAGCAGTCCGTGCCCAGCCCGCAGCCGCAACAGCTTGTGCACAATATGCGGTAACCAGTAACAGCGGTAGTCCGTGTCCAGACGCAGCAGACAGCAGCAGCAGTATGCGCGCAGTACACGACAACCAACAACAGGCAATGGCTCGCGCACAGTCAACCATGGCGACAACTGCAATACACAATTGTGGCCAGCAGCAACCAGCAACAGTTAGTAGCAGCCGACACTACTCAACAACAGCCAGTGGCAACAACAATAACAACAGCAACCTTCCTTCGCGGAGTTACCCCCAACCATAGCAGTCGCACTGCCTTCAGATGCCGATTTTGCAGGCTAACAATACCGCAGAACACCCGGGTCACAGGCTACCGTCCCCGTAGACCGCCGTAAGAACCAGGTACGTGCCTCGACTCCTCTTCCCTTCTCCCACATGTATTAGGCCGCCTATATGGCTTTGTATGTCCAAGCGTTATTGATACGGGCCACAGTCATAACTAAGACGAAGAGCCTGAGCTACGTCTCCTTGCCCGCGCCTGACTCCTCTCTCCGCCATCTCTGTCTCATATGCACCGCGCCTGTCTTCACGTCTAGATTCACTCACATTTTATTTTCCCCCTACCACTCTCATACTTAACTCCGCTCACTCATTGTTGTTTTCTCGTTGGCTTCGCTGTCCGTCTAACTTCCCGCGGATCTCCTTGTCCGCCAGCCCGTTCGTCGCTTCCTCCTACACTGCCAGGCTCCGCCCGCTGCCCCGGCTTACACTCCTCGCCCTCCGCCTATCACTCCCTGGCTCACCTTGCTATCCTAGTGCCTGTCACTCACTGCGCTATCACTCAGCCTGTTGCTGCGCAGCGCTGCCCGGCCCGCCCCCTTGTACCCCTGACCGACTGAATTGGGTCCAGTTTACCTACTTACGGGTCCCAGCGGGGCATGCTCACACTTGAACCTCTCGCGGCAGACTCAAGGCTGGTGGGCGGTGCCCCCACGGCGGGTCCCTTCATCTGGAATCAAGCACCGGTCTGTATTCCAACGGCTCCATGGTATACCCACTAAGCCAGACCCGTCAACCTCACTGCGGGTCTTGAACTCAATCACCAAGTAAAGGCGAAAATTAAGGTAGTGAACCCGGGGTTGTTGCGTCGCCAACCTACGATACGACACGCCCCTAAGCCATGAAGGGCCATGCCTTGCCGTCAACTCTCTACGCCCGTCGAGCTCCCACCTCTACCACGTGGAGGTCAGGCGCGTGTTCTATCCCTTGTGCACTCTATTTACCACACGAAAATCGAACCTTAGTTGAGGCCGATCTCCACACACGTGCGCCTGTCTTGGTTAAACGTACCAAGTAACAAAAATATATCCTTTAATCCTAGTTTAATCATAAATAAATAAATATCTGGTCAATAACTACGCCAACTTTCACAATCATCAATAAAAAATAAAAGGATCACGCGCGCCTTAACCTGCACGCCCACCCACTCTCTACTCTCGTCAACCATTCAGCCTAATCGTAAACCACAGACGCATCCGCGCCTCGCGCGGAATATTTAAACTTTAAACCAAACCTATCTTCTGTTGCATGCAAAAACCAGGGCAGATACCCTTGTAAGGGTATTCGCACCGACAACGTAGAAAAAGCGGAAGGTATGGATGAGGAAGGGATTGCTGGGGAAGGTGACGCGAGTGGTAATCTGGCGGAAAGAGAGGTGGTCAAGGGGACGGCGGAATAATGACCGGGGACGAAGCCCGATGCCCACCATCTGTACGTGGACGAATTGGTGGACGGTCGGTGGTGGAGGGGGAGGGGGATCGGCTTCGTCGCGGCCTTGCCGGTGCAACCGAAGTCTCGGCAGCTGGGTCCCCATGTTCAGGCTTGGGCGGCTCCGGATCTCGCCTAGGATCGTCGAGGGTCCTCGGACCTGCTGCGCTGGCAAACTCCAGCTGTCGCTTTCCGGCCGCGATCTCCTCTCTCTTGCGCGCCGCCTCGGGGTCTTCCGCCTGTTCCGCTTCCGTTCGCTCGAGCTCCTCCGCGCACACCTCCTCCTCAAATCCTTCCCACTCTGACTCTTTTAGCTCCTCCTGATCGTCTTGTTCTTCTTCCTCCTCCTCCTCCTCACTTTGCTCCCCTTCGTTGTGCTCGCTAGAACTCCCCTCCTCGGGAGTTTCTTCCTTTGCGCCCTCTTCTTCAGCTTCTTCTTCTTCTTCCGAGCTTTCCTCTTCCGCTTCAATCTCTACCTCCTCGTTCTCGGAAGCCGTTCGATCTTGAAAGAAGGCAAGATCCACTATTTCGTACAGGCTCAGATAACCGCGCTGTGATGGTGGGTTGTGGCCGCTTCCTGGTTCCTCCAAGCACGCCGACCACTGAAGATATGGCGCCAAAGTCCGCGTGAGAACAAGTGGGACTGGGCTGTTGTCGCTCTGTGAGACGATCTCAAGTGGGAGATCGTCGGTCAGCTGCGCAAGGGGGACCGTTAGCTCTTGCACGATCAGTTGGCGATGGTCGGGCCGCACCGATCCGAAAAGGAATCCGAGTAGATCGCCTTCAATCCCGTTCTCCACGCCTGGATGATAAGCAACTCAAGGTACTCAGCCCACTGGCGGTGATCCTTGTGCCACGTCCACGTGATCCTCACCCCGACCAGACACACCGACAAATCGGTCAAATGCTCTCGCCAACGCCTCCACTGCTGGGGATCAAGGAGGGGGACAACGAGTGATTCCAGACAAAAGGAGAGATGTGGATGAACTCCGGATTGCCAGAAGGTGGGAAAGAATGAAGGAAGGTTGAAGGTAGAGATTGGGGACGGGTTCATTGGGGATGTTGGAAGGGGATGAGTTCAGGAAGCACCACCGCCGGCTCGTGCTGGAAAGCTCAGATCCCGTCGAGGTCGACGTCGTCTGTGGGGAAAAGATTATCCCCGTGGGGCGTGAGCCAATTATTCCACTCTGACGCCAACTGCTGCGCCCACAACCGAAGCGTCGTCTTGATAGCCGTATGCCGCAGCGGGCTGATGGTACTGATATCGCCGCTGAAGGCGACAACCGTAGACACGTGGCTGATTTCAGGGGCTGATCGTCGATGAACCGCTACCGCCTCTGCCAAAACAACCGCTCGGGGACTGCCTGCAAATCGAAACTCAGGTGCTACGTACACTCCCTCAGCACAGAAGAATTGCGCGAGTCGTCGAAGATCCGGGCTGAGCCGCGGATGATGGACCTGTCGGATCGCCGAGATGTAGCACCGTGGCGTTAAGAGATGGTCGCCGAGGGCTCGCTCCGTGAAAAAGCTCATGGCGATAGTGACGGGGATGGGGTATCTGGGAAAGAACGAGATGAAGAAGGACAAATAGGTGATAAGCAGTCATTGTCCTCTTCCGCAGAGGAGAAGTCAGGTGGAGGCGAAGATGGGGAAGAAGGAAGGGGACGTAGATAGGATACGTGGCAGATGATCGGACGAGCCGATCGGCTGCCGGAGACCTTAGGCGCAAACCGCACGGTGCTCACGCCGTTTGGTCCGAGCTCAATGACGCGGAATCGCCCAAAGAATCGTGGCGCTAGCTTACCTTGACGAGCACATTTCCTTACCTGCACGATGTCCCCCAATTTGTACTGGGGCCGTAGGCCTGAGTTCCCATTCCGGGCCTCGTAGCTTCGGACCTGCCGGCCGTGGGCCAACTCGGTCATTTTCTGGCGTTTTCGGGCTAGCCTGGGGAGGGACCGTTCCATTAGCTCTAAGTGTCGCTTGGCCTTGTCCCGAACCGTGGCCCTTGTGGGCCGACGACTTAGCGTGGACTCATTGGGGAGGCTCGGTATCAAAACGCAAGCGACGCTATTGGTCCTCAGCTGAAAAGGGCTCAGGCCCGTCGATTCATGGGGCATTCCGCGATGGACCGCCAGGATGTGATCTACGAAATCGGGCCAGAGCCTGGGGTCCCGTGCCACGATGTTTTGTCGCAGTGCTGTTTGTATCACCCTATTCACGTTTTCTACCAGCCCATTGGATTGTGACATGTGGGGTGCGGTATTCCGCACCGTGACACCGTATATGACCAGGTTCCTTAATACTCCCCCTCTGAATTCTGCCCGTTTATCGGTCAGGATTTCTTTCGTATCCTGGTGCATCCCGAGAAAACGGTTAACATACTGTCTGATTTCGACGGCTTGTCGCATGCGACACGGATAGGTCTCGATCGATTTCGAAAAATGGTCGACAAATACCAATAGGACTGAATATTTACAACTATTAGGACCAGGAGGTACCTGGATATCGGTTGTATCCATACTCACCCTTTGAAACGGCCGCTCAACTACCGTTGGTACTATCGATCGTGGCGGCTGGATCGGCGCCTAGTCAGCGGCGCAGACTTGGCAGTTTGCGACGATGAACTTCACCTCGTCCCGAATATTGGACCAATACCATTCGTTTTTGTCGATTGCGGACTCCGTAATCCGTACGGCAAAATAGGCATCCATTTCCTCGTGTGTTGTCTTCACCCAATCGTACCTCATGAATAGGTTGGGCACAACCATCCAAATCCCACTGTCGTCCATCTTCCGCTTCTCTAATCTACCCTCAACCCATCGATAATCCCGAGCCCTTTCATTAGCCCTCCTCCGATCTTCCTTGGTGAAATCCTGGAGGGGGTTACCCACTAACGTAGCAATCAGAGCGATATCGGTCCATACTTCTGCCCTTCTAAACTTCTGGGTTTTCTCCAATCCTTCTGACATGGCTTCCAAAAAGCGAGCCTCGGTCGGGATCTTGTCAACCCAACACAAGGGGCATAGCCACGGCTTATTGTCATTTTTGTATTGGATGCACGAGCCATGGGCTCGTGCGACACACTGTCGACAATCTATCCATTCTGCATAGCCTTCCCCGTTAGGACACATGGAGACCGAATATACGCGAGAAATGGCTTCACAAAAATAACAAAATTTATCAGGCAGGGAGAGGAGAGATGAAGAGGAGAGGGGAGAAAGAGCGGTTACGGGATTACCTCAGTCACCCATTGCCACTTGTCCGCTTCTTGCCACGTGGGAGAACTGCCACTTGTCCGGACTTAGGCCCGTTCGCTGGTTCTGACTCCTTCCATAGAGTGATTTCCTCGCCCTTAGGTACTTTAGCGAGCCGATGCAGACGTGTCAGTCTGTCTGCGTTGCCGTGTCTTTCTGTCTTCCGATGGATGATGTCGAAGTCGTACTCTTGTAGACGTACCGCCCATCGTCCAATCATGCCCGTGTAATTGGAGAGCTTCTTCAAAGCCAGCAGAGGCTCATGATCCGTCACGAGGCGGAACTTCTGTCCGTAGAGATACGAATGGAAGTGCTGGATTCCCCAGACTACTGCATAACATTCGCCTTGAGGTGCTGAATCATTCGTTCGTCCGACACTATTCATGACGCGTACTCGATGATGTGTTCATGACCATCGTTCCCCTTCTGTGCCAAAATGGCGGAAATCGCTTCCGGTTCCCAGTCCGTTATAAGAATTAATTGCTTGGCAGGGTCCGGTCCGATCAAAACAGGTGCAGTGACCAGAGCCTCTTTGAGTGCATCAAAGGCTCGTCCGCACTCAGAGTCCCACTGCTGAGGCTGGTCCTTCCGAAGCAGGTTCGTGAGAGGCTGAACAATCGTTGCAAATCCTTTGATAAAACGGCGCTAGTACGATGCCAGGCCTTAGAAGGCTCGAACCTGCGTCAGCGACGTGGGAACTGGGGCTTCTTTCACAGCCGCAACTTTCCTGGAATCTGGTCGCAGCCCTCCATGTGTCACTACGTAGCCCAAGAATGAAATTTTCGAGAGGAAAAATTCGCTCTTCTCGAGTGCAATCTTGAATCTTGCGTCTCTCTGTGTTCCCAATGTCCACTCGATGTGTTGCGCATGTCCGTGATAGGTCTCCGTGTAGACAAGAATATCGTCCATATATACGATCACGCAGAAGTTAATCGTTCCCTGCGCCAGCCGTGTCTTGTTGACGAAGTTTTGGAACGTCACGTTCATTGCTAGCTGAAACGTGGTAGGCGCGTTACAAATTCCCATCGGACACCGAACCCACTTCCACGTGCTTTCAAACAGTACGAAGGCCGTCTTCGGCCGATCTTCCTCCTTAAACAGAATGTGATGGAAACCATGCCGAATATCAAACTTACTAAAATAATTAGCACATCCAATCGCATCCAGCAAATCATCAATCCGGGGGAGGGGATACACATCTTTAATCGTGATTTCATCCAGTTTGCGATAATCGATGCATACGCGGTTTGATCCGTTCTTCTTCGGTACTGACACTACTGGAAATGACCATGGTCCGGTGGCGGGTTCGATCCACCCGCTTGCTTCGAATTCCCGAAATTCAATTCGTTCGAGAGCCTTTTTCCGTTCTATCAGGGAGTATTGGTAGGGCTTGCAGTGGATGGGGGAATGATTTCCCGTCTGAATTTCGTATTGAATAACCAACGACAAACCGATGTCAGTGTCCATTACGCCAATCGCTCCTTGATATTCCGTCAGAATGTCCGCAATCAAACGATGAATCTCATCGGGTACGTACTGTGGAACGTGTAACTCGAAAAGTTGGTCCCAGATCCGTACGTGGATCTGCTGCGTGCGTGCTTGTTTCGCCACATGGGGTGGTGGCGCAGAGATAAATGAATGGTCCGAACGCCAGGAGAACACCGTGGCCATCATCTGGGCGTTGTCGGGCGCATCGGTCCGGCACCGCACGAGGGCAGCGCGATACCCTCCCGGCCGCGTCACGAAGGAGTTGCCCTTCGTCGCCATATACATGAAGCTTCCACAAGCCGCTCCGGCCGAGTGCGCCAGCCATACCTCTCGCGAGCCCATACGACAGGATAGGGCCTACGCGAGGCACGGCTTACCTACACCTTACGGGAGCTGTCACCTCCCTTCGGTGGGCGTATCCCCGCCGAGCTACCGATCCACAGTACGAAAGCTAATAAGTTGCAATCGCAGAGGTGGACCAGCCGAGGGCGTTTCTCGTTCGCTGTAGCATAGGGGGTACGCGCGGTAATACGCCTCTATCGGACCCGCACGCGAACCGACATCTTAGGGGGGCTGAGGTCCCAAGCGTGACTCATCGTCGGTCGACTAGGACGCATCCCATACACCACGCGCACTCCAGTTTATGAACACACATATACATAAAACAACATATATACGAAACGACACAATACCAACAACGCGACAACGCTCCTAGCCCCTCGGTAGCCAACCCATAACTTTCCAATGCGGAAATCGGATAGGCGTCGCGCGCTGAACTTAGTATAAAACCGCGCGGACGCAGGGCTTACTCATATCGACTTGCAATGCAGGCGTACACAARCAGTCGCAACGATGGCGTWCTATGTAGTGCCCATAATCAAGCGGTCYCTCGTGGATCCGAGTACCGCTTATGACACTCAAGTGTMAGACTTGAAGTGTCGTGAGGGCCTAACCCTTCACGACATTGCACGGCTGAAGGAATAGTCGTGCAGCCGCCGCTGCACCTTAGGCTCTCGACCTGAGTGTCTCGGAAGGCAAATCAAATAGGCTCTGCGCGAGGGAAAACCCCTCCCCTGCAGAGCCTAGGGCTTGGGGTGTCCTGGACAAGGACCTCGAATCCCGGCCCAGGACCAAATGTCTGACTAAGAAAATCATCAAAAAGCAAGAGACAAAAATAAAAGGAGAGACCTCCCCTAAGCCCCTCAGTCTCAGCTTCTGAGTAGGGCTCTAATGTGGGGGCTCTTCAACCCATTCAAACATTCATCCCAAGTATACCCATGTATACATATATAAGTGTTAAGTATGTGACGATCACTTTTCACGGTCTCACTGGGGTTTCTCACAATAATACGTATATGTGTGATCGCAGGCAACCAAATCCAGAATCTGACTCACAGTACATACCTGCAGTTACATCAAAGAACCAAATCAACAACCCACACATTACACGGAGTCAATCCCAACCACCTTCGACACTCATACCCCTCGCTTTAGCCATACAAGCCCCAAAACCTCCTGTCCAACCAACCTTAGTTAAAATACTCAGTACCTTTGTTAAATGGCTATTCAATAAAAGTCCGGGTGAAACCTTAATAAAACAACGAAATCACCAGGGCTAAAGCCTTTTAGGTTGAGTGTAGAGGGAGAGTTGAAATTGAGTCGTAGACCGACGAATCGGCCCCGACCTGTTATCAGTGATAACAGTAAGTGATCCTCAAGGGATCAAGCTGGATCTAGCCCTGAACTTGGATCAAATGATCAAAAGGACATGTAACACACGGCAGACCAATCCCCAAGCTAAGATCATAAGTGTATGGAGAATACAACTCCATAATACATCCTCACTCAAAATCTCCTTATAAGTTAAACCTAAGTCTACTTTTAAGTCAGTGCTTAAGCTAAAGATAGACCAACTGCAAAATCTCCCCTATTTCTGGGTGGATCGCCTGAATCACCTATCAAAATATAATCTATCTCCTCTAAACTAAGAAAATTTTGGCAGTGCTTCCCGTAAGAAAAGTGCATTTTCATAATTTATATAAGCCCAGATATGAGAGCAGAAATAATCTCTAACTCCTGGAAAGTCAAATTTTGTCAACTCCCTGATTTAGTAAAAATTTGGGCAGCAATCCTTTTACAAAGGGAGACTTCGTTGATTTATATTAAGTCAGATTTGAACTCACAAGACAAACTTGAGTTCAATTTAGATAAGATTTAACGAACTCCTCAGTTTTGCTGAAATTTCGGCAGCACTCCATAGAAAAGTGCTCTCCCAAAATTTATACAAAGCGAGGTTTATAATTTGAGAATAACTTTGACTTCTCAAAGTCCAATTTTGTCTAACTCCTTGAATTAGTAAAAATTTGGGCAGCACTCCCTCTAGAAAATGAGACTTTTCATATTTATACTAATCCATATATAGAAAAAACAAGTTGAACTCTGACAAGTCAAAAGTTGACTCACTTCTTGGATTTGTAGAAATCTCGGCAGCGCTTCTCGTAGGAAAAGTAGCTTGCCAAGATTTATACAAAGCCAAGTATAAGAAAAGATCTCAGAAAATGCAGGAATTGACCTAAGTAAAAAACGTTATTACAGAAAATGCAGGAACTTACACTAACTCCTATGACTCTAGCACGTGGCGAGCAACTAAAGCAACTACCTATAAAACTGAAACCTAAACAAACTAGTCATCCCATCCAGTCACATGCAAACCAAACCACGAATGTAAGTACTCCCACCATCCCAAGTTCATTCCATATAAATAGTTCGTGAATCTTCAAGTTCTTGAATCCTTATACCCATCTTACATAAGACATAGAGCTGGACCATTCGCCATGGAAACAATGCCCAACTTGTCTTTATGATATACACGAACAGGTTGCACAACTACTTCTTTCTTCTTTTGGGCAGATGACTAGGCCATTCGCCATGGAAACAATGCCTAGTGACCCTGAGCTGTTTAATATCCAAAGATCTAGTATTTCTCTGACTTTGTTTTCAAAAAAAGAAAGGACAAATATGGGCAGGGGACTGAACCATTCGCAGTAGAAATAATGTTCAGCTTGCCCAAACAATTTTTATTTATACTCTGTATTTTCGCTTTTCTCTTCTTAATCATATGACTTAACGCTGGACCATTCACAGTAGAAACAATGCCCAGCTGCCAGTTCACATGCAAATATACATAAAGTACTTTCCTTTATACCCAGTTTAATTTATGCGCGTGGTTTTCAGGCTAAACCACTCACCATGGAAACAATGCTTAGCCTTAGACAAAAAATCCTCCCTCAGAATAAACAAGAATTTAAACCCCTTCAATCAGGCAAACCCTCAGAGTTANCTCAGAATAAACAAGAATTTAAACCCCTTCAATCAGGCAAACCCTCAGAGTTAACTAGAGTAAACAGGCCATTCACAGTAGAAACAATGCCCGGTCCTCCAGAAAACAACCAAATAAACATAGCAACCAGGCCATTCACAGTAGAAACAATGCCTGGTCCTTCAGAAAACAGCCAAATAAACATAGCCCTGAGCCATTCACAGTAGAAACAATGCTCAGACTTTGGTTGACCCTTCGAAATGCATGCAAAACTATTTTCCTCCCACCTTCCCCCAGTTTATCCCTTTGTCTGCTTTCAATCATAATAATAAAAAAAAACTTAGGCTTCACTCTCACACGTTCCTTCTATTCAATCTGATTAGGTCCTGAAGAGAAACAATAATCATAAGAACAAACTTATGCATACATCAATCATACTGCAAGGGGATAGGCAAACATGGGTAGTAATGGATTATACAGATGGAGATGCTATACCTGATGATTCCCTGCCTCCAGAACTCCTCCTGAGTTTCGGCAGAGCTCCCGCAATTGGTGGGTGGACCCCCCACAGAGTCTTGACGCGGACCTACGGGTTGCAATCCCGCCTGCCGCCTTCCTCTCGTAACCAAGGACTAGACTGAGAGTTAGAAAGGATAGAAGTAGAAGGTAGAGACTCTCAGATACAAAAGAGTTGCACTCAGACTCGCGGGAAAGGGTCTTGTTATCTTGGCTCGCCTGAGGGCCCCGCAATGGTGACCAAGTAAAATAGCTTGATCCCCTTTCAGTCAACCGCAGAACCGGCCCTTCTGACGACCTCTCAAGTCACAACACCCCCTTCCTTTGTCTCAGCAAGTGCCCACCAATAGCACCAGCAACTACCTCATCAGCCTCAGTCACACTGTCGACGTCAGTCCCCTGGCAACCTCTCAACTCGCAACAGTACCTCTCCCTCCTCCATAGTCTAGCCACTCCTCTAAGTCATAACACCTCTTCTTAGACTAACCGCTATTACCCAACAACTCAAAACGCAGATAGTTCCACAGAATCTTGACAACCCACCGTACGCATAGCACTTTGCATGTGAGTATCGGGTGCCGTGGCAACACCTGATATGAACCTCTACATGCTGCTACCCTGTACTCAGCGAGGCCCAGCAACCAGTATGAACCCCAACCTGCTGGAGCGGCTAGCATGAAGGGGCAAAAGAGGAGGGCGCAACAGTAAGCTCACCACAACTACGAGCTCTCCTTCATGCAGCAGAAACGACGTCGTACTAGCTGCAGATTCTATCAGGTTGTGGCCAAAAGTACTCCCACAAGAATGCGCCAGCCGTGATCACGAAGTGCTAGGGAACCCACACGATACGGGTAAGCCTCCTCTGCCTCATCTTCTTCTGCCTGCCCCTGCCCGTACAGGGCAGGTATAGTCACACGTAATATCCAAACTCGCGGCTGGCCTCTTGTAGCCTCCTTCTGACGGCTGCGACGTATCACTCGAGTACGTTTCCAACGTCCGCCGCTTCGCAGGTAAGCATCCCGACTCCCTGATCCTTTTCCACTCTCTTCGCACCACCAAATCTACCCAATCACTTCAAAATCTAGTCTCATCATCATGCTCGCAGCGCCTCAAAACCCTGACTCTGCACTTTCCCCCGCTCGAACTCGATAAGAATCGAGTGAGCTACAGGCTCTTCCCCTCGCCATCTCATCTCCCTCTTTGCCACCTCCGCGCAGCTCGTTCCCGACTAACCTGTAATTCTATGCACCTAACTCTAAAACTAACCTCATAACTAGGTTCGCCCGGGGTCAAAACCCCCGGATCGCCTCTTTCCTTTCCCGAATCCACCTCCAATCGACAACGCTCTCTCTTATCTGCTGCGCCAAAGTCTCAACCCGCCATCTTTGTTCTCGAATGCATCTGGCTCACTCCCCCGTCTAAGTTCATTCTCTTTTCTAACTCCGAATTTACTAATCTTCTATCAGAACTAACTTCACATTCGGGTTCGCCCGTCCTTAAAACCCCATTCCACACCCTTCACTCGCCCGAATCTATCGAGGATCCGATGCGATAAACAGTTCCACTCCCATCATATCCAACCTACCGAACAGCTCCGCGCACGCGCCGTAGCCTATGCCGACCGAACCACCTCCCAAACGCAACTCCTGACTTCATAGGCCTCCTCGCCATATCCCACAACCCCCGTTTCAGGTCCTCGCCCGCTCGATTTTCATTAAGTAACGAGCGGGATGTGTGTTTTTCTTCCGTTTTTTTTTCTCTCACGTCGGCCATATCTCGGCGCACCCCATTTCGTTACTAACCTTTCGTACACTAACTTTCTTGCTACTCCGACCGCATCAACGGACTCGCCCTAGGCAGAAAACTCAGTCTAACATCTTAGAACTCACAAATCGGTCATATAATGACCGAGCTTTCTCAATTCTACTCTCCCTCCTTCGCTACCTCCGACCATATCTGCGCAGTGTTTTTCCTTACTAACTTCTAAACCACTAACCCCACACCAAAACTAACTTCGTCATCGTCCTCGCCTTACTCCAAAACCCCGACTTCGACCTTTCCCTCACCCGGTTTCGTGGAGAATCATGCACGCCGTCCTTTCCCCATTGCGCCTCGTCTGCCCCTCCGCCATCTCTAATCTCCTTCTACTGAAAGTACTTGGCGCGACTTCGCGCCCGGTTCATTCTGCCTCCACTCAGCCTTCCGCCACCGCACTCCGCCTGGCCCGTCGTTTTCTTTCTATTGCCTCTCCTCTCTCTCTCTCTCTCTCTCTCTCTCTCTCTCTCTCTCTCTCTCTCTCTCTCTCTCTCTCTCTTTCTTTCTGCGCTACCTTAGCGCCCATTCACGACCGGGTTCATTTTGGCTCTCCTTGCGCAGTCCGGCCAGCACTGCGCATGCGCCTTGCTTGTGCCAGCGTCCGCCCGGCAGTCAGCTAGTCTGAGGGAAAACTTCGGACGAGCATTCCTGCCCAGCAGTTATCAACCCTACCTGCACCCGGCACACCCCTTCGTCCCCGTTCATTCCTCCCGCCTTGCTACCCTGCTTCTCAGCCTTAGCGCTCTCGACTGCCCGATGCCGCCCGACCAGTCCCACGCTCATCACCCTCTGGTGCCCATAGGAGGAGGGGACTGGGGGAGAGGCACATCGACCAGTCCTTTGGAAAAGCCCGGTCTCGATACTGTCGACTGACCTCGGCTGGCACCATCCGCCCCCTACAGCAGGTATCACCCCTGCTGGTGGGTGCGGCCCCCGCATGTTCCCTCGTTGGAGGCGTGAACACGGATGTGGCTGCTACAAAGCCCCCAGAACACCATAACCGGGTGCTTTAGCGTAATMCYGAAACAGTTTGCMGCCMTACTTCATGYGCCCCGTGMGTACAACACACTCTACGTGGCCCTGCTTCAGGCTCGATATTGCGTCCCAGAACGGGACGTGAGTAAAAACAAAAATAAACAGAAGAAGAGAAAAAGTAAAAATAATAAAAATAGAGCGGGGAACTAACGGGGAGCCCTATGGATCGGCCCTTCCGCCGCTCCTGTAAACAAGAACAAAGGGGGATAGCCCCGTCGGGCCCCCGACCCCTCAGTCTTCTCCACGTTGCTCCGCTGTAACTGCTGCACCGATGCCTGCCGACTTTGATCCCCGAACCTCCGTAATATCAGCCCAAAGTCGTAACCTATAGGGCTAAGCCCAAGCCTGAAACCAACGCCCGCAGAGTACCATACAAGGCGGTGCGGCGTTGCGCTTTTGCCCAACAAACCGGCTGCGCGGCTCCCAGTGCCCGCGCCGGCTGGCTTATACTGTGCCATAACTGCCCCGCACGCCATCCTACGACACCCCGCTTACCGCACGAGGCCGTACCATCGGTGTCGATGCCGTCGTCGGGGTCGTTCTCCGCACGCGCGCTTGACTCGGCCAAATATACCAAAAAGAAAATATCCTTAATTCCTGCTTAATCAAAAATAAATAAAGAATAATATCACCAAGCAAAACGACCAAGGTCCGAGCCGACTCTTACGATCAACAACAGAAAAGAATCACGGGCGCCTTAAACCTGCGCGCTCACGCACTCGCTATTGTGGTCAACCACCCAGTCAACGCAATTACAGACGCAACCGCGCTTAGCGCGGTATACTTCAACTTTAAACCAAAACTGTTTTCTGTCACTTGCAAAAAAAAACAGGGCGGATACCCTTGTAAGGGTATTCGTGCCGACAGCGTCTTCCTCCCGGATGGCCACGTGTCCTTCCGGGCTGATCCCATCGCAGATATCTTGCCATGGTACGGTTTTAGTTGCGATCTTAACTCCGAGCTCATCTAATTCAGCCTCGAAACGCCCAGGGGGTTCCAAAGAGCTGGCTTCCGCCCCCAAGCGTAACAGTCGCACTTCTTTTGCAGGTGACAGCAAGGATCGTGGTAGGCCCGTGATGTCACAAAAAGTTGTTTTATCGTTGTATCGGGCGAGGAGAGGGGAAATTCCTTCATACAGGGTTTGAGGGGGTTCCAAAGAATCGACCATCCTCGAAATCTGTACGAGGGGTTCACCCAAAAATCATTGCTTTGGTCCTTTGGATATTCCGACTGGTTAGATGCATCGTTCTTGCGATCTTTTTGGGCGGCGGGTAATAAATGCGCTGTCGTGCTAGCTTCAGAATTTCCGGATCGTTTTCGTCATTGCTTTCCGCATCGTTCGATGATGGTCCATCGTCTGCGGAATCTTCCCAGGTGATCATGCGAAGAGTTCCCTCTATCATCGGAGAAACTCGCGGGACTGCGTTGATGGTAGTACGAAGGGTCTGCCTCATAGGTACAACATAGGGCTTTCCTCCCATATTTCGGAGGATGATTGACTGTCGCTCGAATTCCAAGTTTGCTCGTAGCGCCACAAGAGCGGGAAGGCCGAAAAGAACGTCGTAGGTATTTACGTCTAATACCACGACGTCTCCTAACGCATGCACCTTTCCTAATCGAAAAGCGACATTGGTCATTCTTCCCACTGTTTTAATTTTTTCTTCGTCTGCCAAAACGAGATGATCCTTTTCTGTAAGCATGATCACTTCGTTTTTCCTTCCTGCCCTCTCAACTACTCGCAGTGAGATAGCCAAAACAGCAGCTCCCGAATCAATGATTGCATTGTACGGAATGGGTTTAATCCGTAGGAAATTATCATCTTTCTGGATTAATCCTAGTCGGACTCGGATCGGATCCGAGGTGCCAGCCGCATTTTCGTCGTGCGTGGGGTTTTTAGCGTTCACATTCGTTGTTTGGGCAAAGGCGAATCGCTTCCGGTTCACCTTGCAGTCACTGCAGTGCTGTAGCATTCGCTCATTGGCTTGTTTAAAGATCGAGAGCAGATGGCCAATCGGGAGTGGAATCCGATGGTCCAAGGCTCGGATGATGTTGAGCACATCGATTTCCCCAGTCATGAAGGTGGGTCCTCCCGATTCCATCTCTCCTGGAGAAGGCCGCCACTCAGCCACTTCTTTTTGTTCTGGCGCCGGTCTGATCGTCCCGATCATTCTGAGCCCCGAATAACCAGCCGACACATATTGATCCAACGGGATGAGCTCAGCAGGCTCTTCCGTGGTAGCTAACGCACTTCCTCCTTCCATCTCGTCCATCAAAGCGCCTACCCGTCCAGATCCGTTAGCGATGGGGGTTGCCGCCATTGGTGTGACCCCGACCCGTTGTTGCGGGGGCCGGTGGGGGCAATCTCGGGCTAGATGCCCCGGTTGATGATATGCATCACAGACATTCAAATTATTCGCAGCCACTCCAAGAACAGGCGCTGGGGCCAATCCTTGTTGGATCGGGGCGGCTCGTACCGCGATGGGCCGCATGTTCCTCATCATGGCTTCTAACCGAGAGTTATGCTCTCGCTGTTCCTTTTTGCTCTCCTAGATTAGGCTAATATACGTTTTGGTCAGTTCAAAAATAGCAGGGGACTCATTTGTCCTTACAAGGTTTTCAATCGGTGGCGGGGGTGCCGTCATGACAGGTGTTGGCATCACAGGAACAGGGACACTCGTGATCACACTTGAGGCCAGTCGTTTAGGGGCTATCTGTTCCAGATAGGTGACTGGGCCAGACACAAATCCCATGTTCTCGAACTTGTTTTGCAACGCGGCCAACTTAGCTTTTGCTCTCACAAGCTCGGACGAGTCTCCTTCCCTAGGATAGTCTTCTCCTTCTAAGAAACTCGCCGCGAACTTCCGTTCCATCTCTTCTGCAGCGGCCAACTGATGGGGGAAAACTGCTTTCGCAGTCTCGCCCTTATCGTTCGGCTGCGGAGTCCGTCTATAAACAAATCTTTCCCTACTTGCTCGCCCCGCTCAGTTTTCACAAACATTCGATAGAACCGGTTTCGATATTCTGCAATGGACTAAAGAGGTTTTTGAACTCGGTCCTTGATCATGTAGAGCGCTTGCTCTGGATAGACATAGTCGAATCGATTCAAAAAATCTCGCTCAAAGGTAGGGAGATCCATCCATACATAGGTACTAAACCAATGATGAGCGTCTCCTCCTAATCGGGCGGGAATGTTTACCTGAGCTTCGTTATTGTCATACTGCTGCGCCCGGAGCGTGGCTAGCCACGCTTCAGCAAGATGATATGAAGGGTCAAACAAATAGAGATCAGGTGGCGTCATGGGAGCCCGTGCTCGTGAGGCAGTTGATTAGGATTCTGTTGTTGATTGGCATTCTGTTGTTGTGGGTTCGGATTAGCGTTCATGTTGGCTGCCCGGCGATTAGACGATCTACTTCGGGTGATGATGGGGTCGCGTCTATGCGTGTTCCGGGGTTGAGGTCGCCCTCGGTTAGCCAGAGCGCTTAATTATCGTGCTGTCAATCCTAAAACCTGGCCACATGTCGGGCTCCGATACCAACCTCACGCCCAGCGCGACTTCCTCATCGGAGTAGAGTGTGGGCCTGGAAGTGCGACAAGGGGTGTGCCAAGGATTTTTGGAAAAGTGGGGGTGGAGTCCCAGGTCAGAACTGAGATCTCATGTGGCAGAGTTTTTCGGGGGCACGAGTGCAATTTGGCGGAGAGGGCGGAGCACTTCCGGTAATAAGGCAGATGGCATGCGCGGGTCATTCAAGGCTGTGCGATCCATCGATTTTGAGGACGGCGGTTCGCTGGAAGGTCCCTCCGGGGTGGGTGGGGTTCCGATGAGTCAGGCCGTCGGAATTTGCCACGTGGCGCCGGTCGTCGTACGTTCTGGTTGGGCCCTCGCGGTCCCGGGGTTCTCTGGTTGCCACGTTGTCGGCAATTTCCACAGGGCGTGTTGGGCAAGTAATGGGCTATGGATTTCCACGGGATGACCCTGAGTTGGTGATATGGGAGAAGAAGACGGAAGGGAGGGAAGTTAGTGGAGATAACGACGAAGCCTGGGGAGATAGAGTAGTGGGTGTGGTCTGAAGTGGGGAAATCATAGCACCGGGGGTCGCTGGTGGTGGCGCAATGAAACTCCCTAGGACACAATCGATTCTCTATTAGGCAAGGATATCTCTGTCGGAGGCTTTCCTCTATCCAAGGGGTGAAATAGTCCGGGTCGTACAATAACGACTCTGAGCTCTCGGAGTGTGTCATTATGTCATCGCAGAGCTACGAGACGCCTAAGGGCAGGTCCATGCCGATTGCGATCACCGCGTACGCGCACGTGCTGGCTGCGCGAATCGAGTCGTGCTTACCTGTGTTCGCGCGGGATGACTGCTCCGTCGCAGACCCCGGATGGCCGTATCCAATCAGACAATACTCCTGTAATTGACAAATCGACGCATGGGGACACGTGTAAATGCGCAGATCAGGTCGTGATTACACGCGTCCTCGTGCGACGTTCCTTGGGCCATACATTCGATTGTCTGATCACTCCGTAATTTTCGAGCATGCAAGATGCAACAATCCCAACAACTCGATCAAAAGATAAGCAAAAATGAGAACAAGATTAACAACTACACAAAATTCCTACCCTACTCATGAGTGCATCAAAGGCAGTAAACAGAGGCAAAGGCAAGGATCAGGTAGGAAGATAAGCAAACAAATATGATATTCATTCATCCATTCATTCATTCACACACCATATGAGAAATCACAAGGACAAGTGTGGGCGAAAAATCAAGTCCATAAAAATCAGAATGGGCAAATCACCCGGAGCCAAAATCAAAATTTATATACATGAGACAGGAGGGAGAAAAGATAAAAGAAACAACAAATCCGCGTCCATCAACCTCAGCTCCCTCTTCCTCTCTCTTTCTCTCTCCGATGCGGACAGTCCTGTTGTCATGCATCGACCCACGAAGTCGTCACCCCGCTTAGTCCTCCCGCACCAGTTGTTACGGACTTCGCCAGGGCTCGATCCCTGGTCTATCTTTTGCTGTTTCGGCTGCATCCCGTTTTCGGCCTGGCACCCTTTTTCCAAACCCCTCCTTTGGTACCGTAGGATTTTGGACAACTGGCGCCATGCTGCAATTCGGGCGCCACTTTCAAATACTGCATTTTTCTGTTCTGCCCTCGGGGCCTTTGCAGAAATGCCCCCGGTACCGTACGTGTCACCGGTACTTATGCCGGCTCCCCGTACGGTACGGGGGAAGAGAGCTCGACCAGTTCTCTGCTGCTGTACTCGTACTCAGGTGACTTGCCGTTTCGGCATTCGGAATCCAAGACTTCGCCTTTGTGCCTTGCCACTGTGTCTGCGTCCGACCCTCAGTCCGAGTCCGTCGTGTCGAGTGAGTGAGTGTGTGTGTGTGCTCTCACTC
>BFEA01000257.1:1377636-1403213 GCA_003427395.1 Chara braunii
CTTCATGATTTTTGGCAGCCGGGACGTTGCCTTCTAGAGGGAGGGGATAGTGTTACGGACTTCGCCAGGGCTCGATCCCTGGTCTATCTTTTGCTGTTTCGGCTGCATCCCATTTTCGGCCTGGCACCCTTTTTCCAAACCCCTCCTTTGGTACTGTAGGATTTTGGACAACTGGCGCCATGCTGCAATTCGGGCGCCACTTTCAAATACTGCATTTTTCAGTTCTGCCCTCGGGGCCTTTGCAGAAATGCTCCCGGTACCGTACGTGTCACCGGTACTTTTGCCGGCTCCCCGTACGGTACGGGGGAAGAGAGCTCGACCAGTTCTCTGCTGCTGTACTCGTACTCAGGTGACTTGCCGTTTCGACATTCGGAATCCAAGACTTCGACTTTGTGCCTTGCCACTGTGTCTGCGTCCGACCCTCAGTCCGAGTCCGTCGTGTCGAGTGAGTGAGTGTGTGTGTGTGCTCTGACTCTCTCCCTCTCTCTCTCTCTCTCTCATCTCCCTCGGCTCACCCTCAGCCTCACGCTCGTTGCACCAGTCGGGTTCGCCCGCGCCCATAGTCCGTCGTGGCCCGCATCTACCCCGCGCGTTTGGCACCAGCTCGTCGGGTCGCCCGACTCCTGCTCTACTCACCTCTCACTTCGCTCGTGTGCCGACCCTCTCTGATCGCGCAACCCCGAGCTTCCAACAACTGGTTAAGAGAGCTAACTAATCGCGCAACCGGAATTTATAGTGTGCATGCATGCGCGAAGAACACGAAATTACAGAGACTTAGAAAGAAGATTAGAGAAGGGACGCCTACGTTTTGCATGGCCCAATCCCGGCGTGGGGGACGTAGCCACTCTCCACGCATCGATCCGATCATGCAGAGCGCGGCTACCAAAACTCAGCGAAAAGAAGGAGAAGAAGGGCGGGAAAGGCAAAGCTCAAGAAGAAAAAGATACAGTTACAATGACGTCCGCCCAAAATTACAATTAAGCACACGATTAAAGGCGCCAACTAATCAGAGTTCCGTCGCAGCCGCATAAAGAAGCGCGTAAGCAAAAAGCGTCACGTGACAAAAGAAAATCTTAATTACAAAAAATTCTAAATTCCTAACTAATGCGAGAAAAGCGAAAAGCACAAGTTCCGGAAAGAAGGTCCGAAATTCCGAGAGCCGTGTAGGCTCGACAAAATCTGAAAAGGAATTCAAAAAAGAGAATTAAAAAAGAACGAAGCAGAATTCCCGCGCGATGTCCGCGCCTAAAAGGTCTGAAACCGAAACAAAAGAGGCGACATCAATATTTATTAATCGCGCGCATGACAACGCGCCATTCACACAACCCAACAACCAATCGATTGTCCCGGGACTCACCCGGTCCTAAGCTCAACCATCCGAAAAGAGACGACGAAAAAGTTGAAGAAACGAGGGCACTGATGCAATTTCCCACTGATCCCGATCTCCCGTAATTGGCCCAACCTTCCCAGCTTAGGACCCCTCATTGCAATCGCGCAGAAAATCGCGCACCACAGAAAGTGGTTCGTCACATGTTAGGTAAGTACTTATTATCGAAATCAGTAGGACTCGACCAAACAGCATTCAGACAAGGAAGATCGATCTTTGACAACATTGTGACAGAGGTAGAAGTTGAAGTCATGGTCAAAGACTTCTGGGCTTACTGGAAGACACAGAAACAGAACGACTGCTCAATTGTCAAATGGTTCAACCAAGGGGTGGCGCAACTGAGAGAGCGGGTCAAAAAGTTTGCCATTAAATATGCGCGTGATAGAAAGGCAACACTTGACAGCCTACTGTTACAGTTAGAGGAATGGGATGCACACCTCATGTATAACCCTTTAGACCACGCTACTTACAATGCCCTCCAAAATGCAAGACAACACTTGCAAGACCATCTTGACGAGCAAATGCAAAAATGGAGAGTGCAAGCCAGAATAAAAAGAGACTCCATCGAGGGCACAATGTCAAAAGCCTTCTTTGCCAAAGTGAAGGCCAAGAGCAGACAAAACACTGTGCCCTCCCTTAAACACCCATTTGACGACAACCAACCGACGGCCACAAAAACGCTTCTCCCTACGCGGCGAATCTAAATGGTTGAACTGGATAAAGAAGGGGATTTATACAATTGGAGACTTATGGGACACACAAACAGGAAACTGGGCAACGGTCGATACAGTCAAAAATAGAATAGACCCGATCAGAGATATGGCCCGAGGCCTACAGGAGATCTAGGAAGCGATGCCGCTTGCTTGGATTCGCACTCTCAAGGCGGGGCCAACAATCAGCGAACACGATTGGGTAACAACAGTGGACGCCCTGCCTCTTCCCATGGCGGTCTATAAAGTACAAAGGGTGACGGCCGCCGGTGCTAATCTATAGGCATACTATCCAGAGAACCCGGGAGAGCGATGGTCCAAACTGCGGAGATGTGAAAACCTGGACAAGTCCTGTCCTCTGCCCCTGCTTGTTAGACTGAGAGTGGTGGAGGATCCGAAGGATGACCTTTTCCTATATGAACCATCCACCCATCTTCTCCTATTGCCCTTTGACCCAGCGGAATGGGAATGGAGAGAGCGGGTCTCACACCCCATGCCCTTTTGGCACTACACCGTCAAAAAGGGATAAAAGATGGGCCGCAAGCACGTCCCGGTCATGGACAACATTTTAAGGAGATGGGAGAGGGACTCCCCGATTACAAGACAGGACCTCCAAGACCTCAAATGGTCCTCCTATGCAAACATCAAACCGACAAACCATAGACCATTACAGTGGCAGATCATTCACAGATGCCTGCCGATGCCGGATTGGTTAACAGCTAGGACTGATCTTGAAGAGAAGGGGTTGCTCTCCCCTATATGCTCATACTGTACCCGCTCCTATCCCAGGAAGAGGGCTACCCTCGAGCATTGTTTGCTCGAATGCCCGATGGTCTCCCAACTGTGGAGTTGGTGGGATGCTGCTTGGCACTACCTCATGGATGAGCATCTGCCTTGGGACACCCGCTCCCTACTACTAGGGGACCTCTCCCAGGCCGGAAATGCATGAACACCTTTCATGTCTAATCTATTCTCCTACACCAGACTGACAGTCCTTATGCAGGCCTGGAGGATGCGATGCTCGTCCCAAAGGGACCAACACACGTTCGGATTTATGCAGGTACGAATGACAATAATAGATACGATTACAGCCAAGACTCAGGAAGCCCACAAAAAACTGCGGGAAATGTTAAAGTCAGAACTTGAGGCAACCAAAAGAAAGGAACTGACGGATAACTTCATCCTAACATGGACCAACAAAAGAAACAGGCTTTGTAGCATGGACCATAATGCCTTCCTGCAATGGCATCCTTGGCCAACAACTGAGTGCCAGTGGGAACGCCTACCGCAATCTCACTTTCAACCGACGAACTTCGTCCTTATACCCAATTGAAGTCTAGATGATCAACCCGCCTACCCTCTCCTGTCCTCCCTTGAGCCCCTCACCCGCCCTGGTTCCCTCTGCGACACCCCGACCACCCCGCTTTACCCACCACCACGCCCATCACTCCCGCCTTACACTACCCCTTCCCACCCCTCCCTTTGCCGGTCAAGGACAATTGACACACCAAGAGGATTGGCAGGCTTCAACTGAAAGGGAACCCGTCGGCAAGTGAGTGGCAGAGAGAGAGCGGGAGCTGGGCTACTTGAGAGACAGAGTGTTGTTCGTCAAAGGAGAAGCTAACGGAGTGGGGAGACCCCTTGTCACAAGAGTGCTCTCCTGGTCAGGATCAACAAAGACTGCACACAGTTTTTGCTCTCCTGGTGCATCATCCATTAAACGAAGGGTGGGAGTGGGGGAATGATTGGTTGGCTTGCCTGGTCACAGGGTGTCCACGAGGTTGGGATCGACAAGGTCCGTACACAGCCTCAGCCCACCTGGGGCATCATCCAGTAAACAAAGGGAGGGGGTGGGGGAATGGGTGGCTGCCTTACCGGCTGGTCTTTTATAGGCTCCAGCTGGTAAGCAGGTTGGCTGCAGGAAAACACAAAAAGTGTAACTCCTAACATGTACACGGTCCTGCGGCGCACTGCTAGTTACAAACACAGTTATTTTTTTCACGCACAACCGCAACAACAACAATAGCAAGGTGGGTCTGTGGCCTGCAGTCCATTGTCTAGGGATACAAACAACAACATTGTCACCCTGTATACAATCACGGTTACAACTAATATTTCCTTTTATAATTTCACACCTGAAACATCAATAACCACTGCCACCTTTTATCATTGGACTGTCATCTGCTCGGGCCAGCTACACAGTCACCCACAATGTTTAGATGTGTGTTGGACTATCAACAAAATTGGCAACTCGTACTGCACTGCTAGATGAAATCTCTAGGTGTGCACAACATATGGCAAATGACAAGAATGGTCCCTGTATATAATCACAGTTACATCTAGCCTGAAACATCAATAACCACAACCACCTTCCATCATTGGACCGACACCTGCATGGGCCCTTCGGACAGCTGCACAGTCACCCACATTGTTTAGATGTGTATGGGACTGTCAACAACAGTGGCAACTCGTACTGCACTGATAGATAAAATCTTTAGGTATGCACAGCATGTGGCAAATGACAAGAAGGGTAGATAGATGGTACATAAACCACTAAAAAAGTTGATGATGCGCTGGGTCACTTACACCCCAACCCATCATGATTACTGATAAGCCATACTCAGACTTCCTCCGCTTCACTCATTGTATAATACAGGGACGCTGGACCCGATTTCCAGCAGGTGCTGCTCCCCACCAATAGATGGAGCCTCCCCGACGCTGCTAGTGGTGTCTGCTCTTTTCAGCACCCCTAGCAGACGATCGGGTTGTTTTGAAAAAAAAAAAAAAANTCATTTAATTTATCTTTTTTTTTTTTTTTTTTTTTTTTTGGTTGTTATCATCGTAATATTGTTAGTATGATTTTGGCCAGTCCCCTTCCTATGGTCTTCACTTGAATAGACCGCCCGCGCATGATCGCTGTATCTAGACTGGAAGTTGTCCCGAATACAGCTATAATGACTACGCGTTCTATTCGGGGGAAGACAGTAGCAACAGGAGTGTGTTACAAAATCCCCTTCCAGTTCATGAACTTGTACTAGACTCATGCCCAAAGCTATGATGATTAGAAAAAAAAAAAAAAAAAAAAAAAAAAAAAAAAAAAAAAAAACTCTTGAGTGGGTACATAAGGAAAACCTGGATGCAGCAGTGCTATTGCTGGATTTGGAGAATGCTTACGTCAAAGTTAAAACACCGGTACTCCCTGAAGTCATGCCCGTTAACAAACCACAATTTTAGGAAATGTACACGAAGTACTTCCTGAAGTTGTGCCCGTTAACAAGCCACAATTTTAGGAAATGTACGGGTTACTACAGGAGCGCCCAAGTTCATCTGACTAAAAACATTTCTACTCTATTTTTTTTCCACAGCCAATAGCTGGGGCGAGTACTGGTGGTTTAACTGGGCCTATGTGCTGACTGCTCTGAAAGTTTTCAAATTTGGCTGCAGTTTCTGTCGCTGGGGCGTTGTGTTGTATGTTTTTCGGACAGCCTCTGTTTTTGTCAATGGTCATACCTCATCCTCATTTTCCAGTACAAGGTTTGTCACGTAGCAGAGAAGGGGGATGAATACAGAGATGGGGGGAGTATAAGAGATGTGGATGACAGGGGGTTGGGAGTTCAAGGGTAAAGAGGAGCAGAGCAAATAATAAGGGCGGAGCGGTCTCACGGGAGGATTCTTCACAAAAGCGGGAGCAACCACTGTTGTAAAGGAAGCTCCAGTTTATTGAGGGATCTACAAGACAACAGTCTAAGTGAAGCACCTCGTCCCCCTTCCCATCTTTCATTTTCTCCCAGCTTCTGCTTCCCTTTTTTTGGGTACCCCCCAGCCAGTCATCTTTTAATTATATTCTAGTTTATTCAGAAAGAAAATAAAAGAAAAGGAAGAAAAAGTCTATGGTCACAAAATTGGACATGATTTTTTCAGACTTTTCAATCATCATCACGGAAATTATTCATCATCAAAGGGTGCATAGACAGGTCGATTCGATGCTAATGTTTCGTGGGGCAATGAGACAACTAGCACATAAGCAGTTACTCACGCCGATCAGGCAAGTCCTACAAAACAAACAGACACAAATGGCAGCATATAGAAAGATTGAATCATTGTATGTCACTCCGGAAGGTGAAATCCTCACAGAGGAAGAGAGAGCCTATCAAAGTCAGGCCCTCCCCAAGAGCAGTTTCAGTGTTCCATCATCCTCCTTCAAAGAAATGACTGGCAATTTTCATCATTCTCCCAGGTCATCCCTGATTAAGACCCATCTGGGGAGAGGAGGGTGGGGTGTCAATCAGCAGAATCAGGCTATGGTAATCAGTCCATTGTACGCCTTGGAGGAGGGTGGGGGAGCAATGGCAGATTGGTCTGGAACGATGAATGCAATCACAAAAATACAAACAAGAGAAGAGATTGACAGACAAGGTACATGATCTCTTGAAAAGGAATCACTACCCTTATCCGAGAAATTGGAAAATCAGTATGAATTAACCCTTTCTCAGAAAGATTTGGAGTTCCCTACCTTACAGGAGGCAGTTAGGAGGATTTATGATTATCAGGGAAAGAGAGTTGGAGAAGGGAGAGGAATGGAAAGTGGGGGAAGGGGAGGTAGGGGAGGAAGGGAAGAAAGGGAAGAAAGGGGAAGAGGGGGAGAAAATGAGAGTTATGGAAGAGAGGGAGACGAAGAGAAAAGGGAAAGGGAGGAGACGGGCACTGCTTCCTCATCATCGCAAGCCCTGTTGTCTGGGACCCAGCAACTTTCCTCAGTATTAAATGGCAAGAATAATAATCAGGAAATGCTGGCCACGTGGGTTGAAAAAGCAAAAGGTCCATTTCAATCCAAAACACTAGAAGTCAAGAGATCCGGTCACCACGTCTCTTCACTCCAAATCCCTCTATCTAATATACCATCAACACGTGCATTCTTTCTGACTAAATTAATTAGTCCATCGAAAAACAGAGTGGTAGATTGTGGAGGGAAGAAGTCTATGATCAAATTTTACCCAGCCCAGAAGTTAGCAGAACGTGATGCTGTGTATCAGCAACATGCAAATAACTGGGTGTTGCATGATAATGCAGCATTCAAGTCAGTGAATGAAAATGTCAAATGGATAGGTAGGCGCCTGACTTTTTTTAAAGGCAGCCAAGAAGCTGCCCAAGAGGATTTCCTGGTGCAACTTGTTTCATCATCAGTTTATACCGTGCTTAGTAGTATACATGAATCCGACAAGAGGACAATTGACTCATGGAGAAAGTTGAGATGTGATCGATCAAAAGTCCGCATATATCCGTGGAACCCCCAAAAACAGGGTCCAGATGAACGGCGGTGACAGATGATGGAGGATTTCTATTGGGTGGAGTTTCGTCGTATTCCAATAGAAATCCAAGCCGCCTTCATATATGATTTTGGGGAGGTACATGATATTGTGGACTTCATTGATCCCCTCCCAACATTCGCAGCAAGACGGGACGATTATTTAATAATGACACTTAACCACCCTACAAATTTCCCTTTCACAATAGATGATGTGATCCCTTATAGAGTGGGGGGGAAAGAATTTCATATTCACACAGCGCACAAACTGCGTCCGTGGTGTTTCCGCTGTAAAACCTATGGACACCTTAGTACAGACCAGTCCTGCAAACAGAAACCGGCACGCAGACAAAAGGTGACCGGGAGGTTGATTAGGGACTCTTTCAAAGCTAATTTGTGGTGGACTGTGGATTAGGGTCATGAGGGCTGGGTGTACATTGAAGGGTCAGGAAAAGGCTCAAAGCCAAATGGTTGGACGTGGGAAAAAGAAGGGGATTCGAGTTGGGATACAAACCCCCCGGATAGTTGGACACCACCAGAACCAACAGACAAAGTTATGAATAAGTCCAGCCTCTCCCCATCCTCCCCATCTCCCCCTCCAAACCAGACCTTACACGGAACGAGAGAGAAGACTGTTGTTCCAGGTTCAAGTCAAGAAAAGACAGCATCACAGGGGTCAAGAGAGCCAAATCCGTTAGATTACATAAATGAGGTAGGTAATTCCATAAATAAAAACGGGTCGTCACCACAAAAAACTACATCCTCGAAAGATGAGCAGATTCAGATTCAAGACATAGTAATGGAGCAAGAAATAGGTAGTGAACTGGAGCTCTCACAGGATCTACCTCTAATAAGAAAAAGGACAAAGCAAAAAAATAGAAAAAAAGAAAAAAAATTAAAATCAAAGGATGTCCTTATCATCCACAAACATGGAAGCCAAATGAAAGGTCTACATTAGTCAATAAAAATGAACATAGGGGAAATCTTGTAGAAGAGACTCCTCAAACGTCGGAGTCAAGTACAGAAGAACAGCCCCAAATCCAGGAAGAGGATCTTCAGCAATATTTTTTTCGAAAAGCATTTGGGTCTGCTCCAATGGACATTGATTCGGAACAGACAGATGTGGACAGCCCTATGGCTGAAGCCTCCCCCTCAGGAAAGGAAGAAAGTAAAATGATGGAACAAAAAATGATACAACTCGCTGAATGGTTGCCCCAACAGCTTAAATTAAAATATGGAGCAGCCACGACAGAGTTTTGGGATACTTCCTATGTACAACTTATTAACTTGATGGATGCTAGCCCTTTCTTGAAAAAGGTGCTCACTGATGGACTCCCGCCAGGTGTAAAATGGACGATGGCCAGCCAACGTATGTTCAACGCAGTATTGTCTATGTTTCAACCCCCGTTCCCTCCACTAGATGATAGTAAGGAGAAATGAGAAATGACTTCCGCATTGGTAGTAGCGAACGAAGGGGTCATACTCCCTACCCCTATACAATCTCAAGAAGGAGAGTCTCCTTAATCCTCTTGACTAGTGAACAACGAGGAGGAGACACAAGGTCACCCAGTCCATTTGATTAATAAGGGTCAAGATTCTCAACAGGCCCCCCCCCCAGGTAACAGTGGGGTGGATGCACTGGGACAAGTGGTTTACGTGGATAGTAATGGCCAATTATTTCTTACACAAGAGACAGAAGAGGATCAGGTCAAGACACTTCAATCCTCTTCACTAGTGAACAACGAGGAGGAGACACAAGGCCACCTAATCCATGTGATTAATAATGGTCACGATGCTCAACAGGCTCCCCCCCCAGTTAACAGTGGGGTGAATACAATGAGACAAGTGGTTGACGTGGATAGTAATGGTCAATCCCTTCTTCTACAAGAGACAGAAGAGGATCAGGTCATGAACCCTCATGCACAAAAGTCTGAATAAAAAATTCAACAGAAAAAGGCGACACAACAAGTAATGGTCGGGCCCCTCGTCCAATCTCCACTGTCACAAACCCTAGTTGATCTCATCCCAGTCAGAACAACAAGGGTTAGTTCATAGACAAAAGGACACCACTCCGTCACATCAAGAGGGGTTAATTTCCGTCCCCCCACCAGTGACACAATATTCAAGTAAAAGGTAAAAAATGAGGCATGTGCTGGAAAAAGGTCACGCGGTTAGACCTCATCCGCCTAAGGGTAATCTCATTATCCCGGTCAGGAAAAAAAGGGGCAGATGGGAGATAGGTCTCTCACCAATTGGTCAAGATCAATATGGGGGAGTCATATTAAGAGGATGGTTAACATATGTTGAGTATCAAAATGTTGGGGATCGTACATTCAAACGGGACATGCATGATTTTTTGATAAAACACTATGATCTTGGTCCTCAAGCAACTCTCACAGAAATAGGGGATAAAGCTCATATGACCAAACGGGATACGTTTGTTCGTTTTGAAGAACAGAAAGAGGCAGGTTTGATATGGTTTTCTCACTCAGCATTGTTAGAATTATAAAGACTTAAAATTCAAGCAAATACTGTATGGTCTGCTTCGGATGTAGTTGCCTTCCTCAATAGTATCCTGCGGAGAGGAATATTACAATCCAATACAAAATTGGATAATGGTAATTGGACCCGCGTCTGAAGTAATATGAGACAGAGATTTGGGCATCAAAGTTTTGGTTAAAATGGAGGCTTTACAAGCATATTATGGTAAGAACCCAGCTTGGCATCGTGCAATCAAAACTGCAGTTTTGGATCTCCGCTCTCTTAATGTCAATGGTCTAGCTACGGCAGATGCGGAAAAAGAAAAGCCATAATAGAACAATTGAAAGGGGTGGAGGGAAGAACATGGCCCGACATCATATGCATACAGAAAATACATCTTACCAATACTCCTGCTAACACTAGGGCTCATAACATCGTATGACCATTCAATAAGATTAGTGCTCTGACTCCAAGGAGTGGCTCAACTGGAGTAGCTATCTGGGTCCCTCCGGATTCTAGGGCAGAGATAACTCATTGGGTGGCTGACAAAGAGCAAGGCCGATGGATATGGGCAATCCTAGTGATTGATTTTGAAGTCATATGTGTTATTAATGTATATAGTCCTAACGATATAAAAGAAAGAGTCAAGTTCTTTCAAGATATTAGAAAACGAATTCCGGATGAAATGCCTGTAATAATGACAAGTGATTTCAACGCCGGCCCAGATAGATGGCTTGATCGCTAGAAGATTCCTTCTCCATGTCCTCCTTATATAGAAGAAGACGAAAAAATCATACAAGAATTATGTGAGAATGAGCATTTTTTCGACTCTTATCGAAAGATTTTTCCTCGGAAAAAACTTTTCACATGTATTCGTGACCATGGTAATCTTCTGCAATCTAAATCTAGAATAAATTTAATTCTGATGTCTGAAGATCTAGATAGAGCTCTTGTTTGGGCAGTCATTTTTCCGCAAAGTCCATGGTCTGGTGCTAATCACAAAATGTGTGCGGTACTCTTATCTTTCAAGAAGAAACCGGATCAAGGGAAGGGGTTTTATACACTTAATACATCCCTCTTATATCATAATCATTTCAAAAAATATGTAGCGGATGTGTGAAAATATTGACAATCAACAAGAGAGAAACAAGATTCTTACATTTCTTGGTTTAATAATGGCCTAGTTTTTATTGCAAAAAAGTGTAATGAGTATTCAAAACTACAAGCAGGAAATAAATATCTACAAGAAATGAATATTCAAGAACAAATTCTAAATTATGAATCTCAGGAACAACTTGGTGAATCCTCCCAAACTATCAATATTCAAGAACTTAGGAACCAACTTTTAACCTTCGCACAACATCATTGGCAAGGCCACCTAATCAGAGGTAAGCTATCAAGATTTTCTTCTAAAGGGCAAATTGATACATCCTTTTTTGCTATGTTCCGATCACGAGCCAAACGCTCATCCATAGAAAGTCTTTTTGATCCTGAGATTTCTCAAGATCCCTTGATGGCTGCACCCTCTGCAGCTAGTTTAAAAGTAGCCTATGATTTTTTCAAAAAACTATTTCTCTCATCCAAAGATCCCACCTGTCTTGACAAGGAAAATCAAGCCATTCGTCTCTTTCTGGAACCACTCTTCCAATCCATCAGTCAAGAACAACGTGGCACTCTAAAAAGACCACTAACAAAGGATGAAATTTGGATAGCATTAATACAAATGGATGAAGATAAGACTCCGGGGGTGGATGGCCTCCCAAAGGAATTTTGGGAAACTATGTGGTCTTCTATTTCATCAGACTTAATGCATTACTTTCAAGGGGTCGGGGAGTCAGGTAAGATGGGAGAAATAGTGAGTCAAGGTATACTTACATTACTATACAAAAAAGGGGATAAGACAAACATAAGGAATTATAGACCAATAACCTTACTAACAGTTGTTTATAAGTTGTTGCCAAAAGCGCTTGCAAATCGGATGATTCCAGTAATGCCTGATATAATTCACCCCTCACAAACAAGATTCATAAATGGGAGACACATACAGGATTATATTCTCTTAATCAACGAAATAATCAAACTCTCACGACAATAAAAAAATAATGCAGCCTTTGTTTTTATAGATTTTGAAAAAGCCAATGACCATGTTGATTGGAGATTCTTGGATGCTTGTTTGCAAAAATTGAACTTTGACCCCAATATGAGAATATGGGTTAAAATTTTGCATACAAATGTTACAACACGTATTCTTGTTAATGGTCTCTTGTCATCGGAAATACATCTATAGAGGTCAGTTAGACAAGAGGATCCTTTGACCCTTTTTCTTTCCTTAATTGTGATGGAAGCTCTGGGGGCTAATCTTAGAGTTAATCACAACATTAAACGACTTCATATCTCTGGTATACCTGAGGAAGTGATTCTTATAGCCTCCATGTTCGCAGATGATCTGACCATTATAATGGAAGCCTCGGCTGAAAATATGGAGGAAATCAAGAATATGTTGGACAAATTCTCGGTTGTCTCAGACATGATGGTCAATTGGGGAAATAAAACGCAAGGATGGTGGATTCACTCAAATGGAGATCGTCCATCTGAGTCCCCCAGGGTGCAATGGTTACCCCTGGAGGCCCCACTGAGGATTATGGGGATGTCTCTTTTGACTTTTGGCAAACTTGCTGCCAATGATGAGTGAATTTTCAAACCTGCTATAGAAAAAATGAATCAATGGAAAGGTTTGCACACCTCTCTTTCTGGTAGATCTGTAGTGATAAATAATGTAGTGCTAGCTTCGATATAGTATAAATCGACATTATGGCCAATTAGCAAATCACGTACTAAACAACTTCAAAAACAAGTATCGGCCTTTCTGTGGAGGGGGGATCATGAACAAGAAAGAGTAATTCAAGAGTAGCATGGCTAACGTTGATTCAACCTAAGTCCAAGGGGGGTTTGGGAATTCTTGATCCAACTCTGCAAACTCAAGCTTTGTCTCTACAATGGATAATAGATCTCATTCTCGGTATTGACAAGCCTTGGCAGCCATTGGCACTAGAACAAATTAGAAGATTGGCGTCGATATCTCCCGCAGAGATTCACCCCCTCACTTGGGTGGAGGATAAATTTTGGATTATTCCTTGACCTAATGCACATTCAAAGGAAGAGGGGGAGAGAGGAGCAACTTGAGTTGATCTTCTCATAGATAACCTATGGGTTCCTCTACTAAAAACATGACGTAGACTGCCCCTACCAAGTAAACCTTTTCCTTCACGATTTGAGAAAATTTTAAGGCAGCCTTTGTTCGGGAACAGATGAATAACTGATAATAATGGTTCTATTTACAATAGTTCTCAATCTCCCTGGTCTCAATGGGTGAAAAAAGGAATATTAAGGGTCAAAGATATTTAAGACCAGGAGAAGAAAGGTTGGATGACACCTACTCAACTTAAAAAGAAAATTTCATATGCCCATAGGCTACCCCAAAACCTCGACCAAATGATTTGCTTCATTCCTCTAGGATGGGTGAGGTTGCTAAAGAAAGAAATAAATCTACAAGAAGAAGATTGGGTAATGGTTGTACAGGATCCAGAATGGTGGCAAGTGGGTCAAATAATGAGTCTGGTGGAGGAAGGAGCCTTGGTCGCTTTCTTCAGAATAACCACAAATCACCTCCTTCTTCCCTCGCAGGTCAACGAAGTAATTTTTTTCCCCTTTATATAAATATTTAGGATTAGGGTTCTTTTCATCTCGGCAATTAAAGGATGGAGAGTTTTTCAACCACAATGCCTGATTCCGAACTTACCTTTGGACCCAATTGAATAGGTATGGCAAACTGGGATGAAAGGTAAGCCACTCGTATTGCAATCCCTCATAGTCAAGTCAATCTACAGATTATTAATACCAATGGTGGACGTAGCGTCCATAATAAGGGACCGATGGGTTAGACATCTGAATAATGATGCTAAAAAATTCCGAAATATAAAATTGTTCAATAAATTAAAATAGAGACCAACAAAATTATCCTCTACACAATGGCAAATAATACATAGATGCCTGACTACTAATGACTGGTTGATAGATCATACTACCTTGGAACAAAAAAGTTTGGCATTCCCATTGTGTAAATCTTGCCTTTCTGTCTTTCCTCGAAAAAGGATCAGGGAGACTATTGAACACTTGTTCATGCAATGTCCAGGGACGATATTATTGTGGAGAAGATGGGACTGTGTTTGGAGAATTTTAACGGGAATAGACTGGTCATGGGATTGGAGAGTCATTCTTTTGGGTCATTGGGAACCAAATGATATACAACTTTCAGAATTTCAGAGATTTTTTTTTGAAATAGGCCGGAAAACCATTTTGTGGGTAATATGGTACAAAAGATGCGTCCATGAAAGGGGAGATGTAAAGCTGGAAGGATAAGAAATTGCTGAGTTAATTATTCCATTTGTACAGACTGAAATAAGGGAACATTGAAAAACTGTCTGTGTTAAGATAAAACATTCCTATCAGAAAAAGGATATTCTTGGTATTATTCAAAAATTCAATCTTGACTTGCGGGGGGGAGCTGAAGGAGGAAGCTTGGGAGAAGTGAAATGGCGAGGAGGTGAAATGCAGGAGGAACCTCTAAAGCGGGACTTTCACCTGATCTTCAGAGACTGGTTTTCGCTTCAACCAGGAGTCACACTCAGATCCCCAGATTGTTTTCCTGATCTCTTCCCTCCATCAGAATTGGCAATGGTTGAGGTTCAATGGTATGTTTTGGGAGACGACTAAATTTCGAAGTTTCCAGGGGGTTTTGGTAGGGGGTTGGGAATGGAGGGAGAAAGAGGAATTAGCAGGAAATGGCAGAATCTGGCGCCTAGATCAAGGTGAAGAGATTTCTCACTATGTTCGTTTTTTGTCACTCTGGGTAGACTGTGAGGACCCCGACCTCAATTTTCTTATTGGTAATATCATCCTTGGGCACTGGGCCCGTTTTGTTTATAAAAAAAAAAATAAAAAAGATCTACTGAGGGTCCCGGTTCGAGGCCGTGCGTGCACGGCGGGGCCTGATGCCCTAAAATACACGTTGTTCAATAACTACTGTGAAGGCGCCTGTGGAACCCGTGGGCAGTTGGCCCACCTTGGAGTGACCAGGTTAAGTAGCGGTGGTGGGGCTGCGTGTTGTCTGAGCGGAGTGTGTTGATTGTCGTGTCTGCGGTGTGGTGTTGTTTGTGTGTGGTGTGAGTTCAAGGATGCTACAGCCCTGGAGGTGGGCTGGATGTCACGACCGAAATGGATTATAACACCTTCAAGGGTTGTAGTGGTTACGAGACTTCGTTCGTGAGGCTGAGGGTGCCGGTTCGAGACCGTGCGTGCACGGCGGTGCCTGATGCCCTAAAATACACGTTGTGCAGTAACTACTCGTGTAGCCGACAAATTCTCCATGCAACATGCCCGCTTGCTCAACCATCGGAGCCAATGTAAACACACGATCTCCCGAACCAAAGAGAGAGAGGGATATATATATATATATATATATATATATATATAGATAGATAGATAGATAGATAGATAGATAGATAGATAGATAGATAGATAGATAGATAGAGAGAGAGAGAGAGAGAGGGAAAAAAAATAGAACACGGTGTAGAGCACTTCAAATAGCTTTCATTCGAGAGATGAAAAAATGACAGCATGAAAGCACCGACGTTGCTCGACTGGTTTCGACCTCATCGCCAGACTGAGGTCATCATCAGGAGCAGATGAGAAAGCTCGTTGATCTTTACCGTGTCCGAAGTCTTAAATATGAGCCTTACTACATTCTCTAACTCGCATCCGTGGATGGTCACCTTCGGATCTACGTTGTCGAGCGCATCGGTCCGGCACCACACGTGGCAGCGCGGGACCCTCTCGGCCGCGTCACGCAGGAGTTGGACCAATCTCGTCACGAGCATACAAATGGAGCTTCCTTAGGCCGCTCCTGCCGAGTGCGCCAGCCATACCTCTCACGAGCCCCTACGACAAGATAGGGCCTACGCGAGGCACAACCTACCTCCACCTTACGGGAGTTGTCACCTCCCTTCGATGGGCGTATCCCCGCCGAGCTACTAGTCCACAATACGAAAGCTAATCAGTTGCAATCGCAGAGGTGGACCAGCCGAGGGCGTTTCTCGTTCGCTGTAGCATAGGGGGTACGCGCGGCAACACGCCTATCGGACCCGTACGCGAACCGATAACTCAGGGGGCTGAAGTCCCAAGCGCGGCTCGACGTCGGTCGGTTAAGACGCATCCCACTCGCCACACACACACCGCTCTAACAACGCAAAGACAACACAACATACGCACACACACGCGCCCATAGCAAAACAACACATACGCACGACACACGACACGAACAACGTGATAACGCTCCTAGCCCCTTAGTAGTCGTCCGATAACTTCCTGACACGGAGATTGGATAGGCGTTGCGCGCAAGGCTTAGCATAAAAGCCGCACGGGCGCAGGGCTAACTCATATCGACTCGCAATGCAAGCGTGCATAAGCAGTCACAAAGATGGCGTACTATGTAGTATCCATACTCATGCGGTCCTCGTTATTCTCGAGGGTTGCATTCGACACTCAAGTGTCGGCTGACACGCGCCTTGAGGGTTAATCTCTCGACGCTGGACAACCGCCAAGCGCGGTTGAAGACCACAGACCCCCTTCTGCACCCTTATGCAGAGTGGGTGGTACACAGGTCCATGCCTGTGATGGTAGTCGTTTCTCGCGGCCTTGGGGGTAAGTCCTACCCCGGGTCCGGGCGGAAGTCAAGGGGTTTGACTTTGATGGTTGCCACGGACTACAACGTCCAACCATAAAAATCTCCAAAAAGCAAAGGATAGGGAATAGGCCGACGGTCCCCCGACCCTAATCGAAGGTCATGACCTTGGGGTACCCTTCCCTTCTCGGGCGGCGCCCGCGCCCTAAAGCACCCAGGCGTTCGCACACATGCGCGACTTCCTTTGGTCCCATAACCTTTTGACGCTAGGGCAGCGAGACGTCGCGCGCGGAATTTTAATATAAGTCGCGCGACCATAGGCCAATCCCATACCAACTAACGATGTCAGTCATACGTGGTAATCGCAGCTCCGGCCCCACGATATTGAATGGCTGAAGGAATATATCGCAAGGGGTTACCCCTCACGATATTGAACGACTGAAGGACATGCCGTTCGACCCTCGCGGCGCTTCCACCCTCAGGGTGGGGCATCCCGCTGGGAAAAATAAATAGGCCCTGCGCGAGGGGAAATCTCTCACCCGCAGGACTTAGGGCCTAAGGTGTCTTGGACAAGGACCTCGAATCCCAGCCCTGGACTAACGTCCGACTATGAAGCCCCCAAGGGGTAAATGAGCAAGCACCAAAGGGGTTCCCTTTCCAATCATCGACCACGACTCCAGACCGGACTTTTTAATATGGGGCCTCTCAAGCCTCACGAGCACCCGCCATAGGTACATACAAGTACACACACGTAGGGGAGGCAGAGTTGCGACGATCACTTTTCACAGGCACAGTGGGACTTCTCACAACCATATATATATATATATACATGTGATCGCAAGGCAGTCCAATCAAAAAATCTCAGTCATCGAATATACCTGCAATCACATCAAAGAGTCCAAACACAATCCACGCACTACACGGAGTCAACCCCAACCATTCTCTACACTCATGCCCCTTGCTTTAGCCATGCAAGCCCCAATCTCCAATCCAACCAACCTTAATTAAATACTCAGTATCGTCGTTAAATGACCATTCAATAAAAGTCCGGGTAAAACCCTTAACAAACAATAAAGTCACCAAGGCTAAGGCCTTTTAGGTTGAGTATGGAGAATGGGTTGAAATTGAGTTGTAAACCGACGAATCGGCAACCGACCTGTTATCAGTGATAACTGAGGATGATCCTCGTAGGATCAAGCTGACCCTAATCCAAATCCTGAGTCGAACGACCGAAAGGACCTGTAACACAAGACAGGTCAATCCCCAAGCTAAACCTATAAGTTATTGGAGGGTAATCACAATCTTGCTCCAAAAACCTACCTAACTTACAAAGCCTAAGTCTATCCTTAAGCAGTGCCCAAAGCAAAGACAGCCTTGGCAAAACCTCCCCTATCCAGGGTGGGTCGCCAAGTCGCCACCTGTTGAAATATAATATATCTCTTCCAAACTAAGAAAATTTCGGCAGCACTTCCCGTAGGAAAAGTGTCTTTTCAAAATTTATACGAGCTCTAATATCAAAAGCAGGAGTAATCTGTAACTCTAGAAAGTCAAATTTTGTCTAACTCCCTGAATCACTAGAAATTTGGGCAGCATCCCCCTTGGAAATGGAGACTTTCCAGATTTATGCCAAGTCAAATTTAAACTCAGTCCCCAGCTTGGAGTCTAACTTAGACAAAATTTGACTAACCCCTCAGTTTTGCAGAAATTTCGGCAGCACTCCCCCTAGAAAAGTGCTTTCCCAAAATTTATACAAAGCTAGGTTTAAACTTGAGACTACCTTTGACTTCCCAAAGTCCAGTTTTGTCTAACTCCCTGGATTAGCAAAAATTTGGGCAGCACTCCCTTTAGAAAATGAGACTTTCCAAATTTTTACTAAGTCAGATATAACGAAAAGACAAGTAGAACTTTGACAAGTCAAAATTTGTCTAACTCCTTGAACCTGTAGAAATTTCGGCAGCGCTTCCCGTAGAGAAAGTGACTTACCAAACTTTATACAAGTCCAAGTATAACAGTGAGCCCCAGAAAATGCAAGAATCGATCTAAGTAAAATAAGGTCAGTCCAGAAAATGCAGGAATTGAACTAACTCCTATCGCTCTAGCACGCGGTGAGTTTCTAAAGCAACTACCTATCAACCTGAAACCCAGACCACGTAGTAATCTCACTCAGCCACATGCAGGCCAAACCACAAGGGTAAGTACTCTCACCAACCCCAAGCTCTTTATCAACCTATAGTTCATGCTCCCTCTGTGAGTTATCCCTTCATACCCAATCTTACATAAGGCATAGGTCAGGCCACTTGAACTTACAGAGCACGCCCAACTTAGCCAGGCCTAAAGCCAGAATACCTAAACATATAGAGCGCTCTGACTTGGCCGAATATACACAAACAGAGGGCACGACTACTTCTCTCTTTTTGGGGCACATAACTAGACCACTCTAGTCGCCCTGAACTGTTTAAATAGCCAAGTTATATATACCTCTCTAAACTTAATCTTTAAGGGGGACATAGGGATGAGCCGCTCAACTTAGAACATTGCTCAGCCTGCCCAAGTTTACCTTCAATTATATCTCTTAGTTATAATCTCCAACAGAAAAATTCCCATGAGAAATGAAAGTTGAAAAAACATTTCATTAAAAAAAAATCCTTCATATTTATAAATTATCATTCCAATGTTCGTCCATTTCTAAAATTTTCAGTTTTATTTTATAAGTTCCCGTCTAAATATGAGTTTTCTCTTCCAACTACATCTATTTGTTCAAGATGGAATGAAAGTCTGGATGAGTTTATGAAATTTTTTAATTAAACTTTCATTCTACTATAACAAATACCTTCTAATTTAGATTGGATGAACCCATTTATGACTGAAAATCCTTACATAGAATGACAGTCCAATTAAAATATTTCATGAACTCATCCAGACTTTCATTCTATCTCTAGCATGCAATTCAAATAAGAAGGGATACCCCATTCTTGGAATGAAAGTTTTCAAGTAAGACAGAAAATTTTAAAATTGGAATGACATTTTTCAAGATGGAATGAAAATTTAGAATTTACAATGTAATTTTACCATAGAATGATTATTTAATTTTGGGAAATTTTTCTGTTGTCTTCAATTATGATAAGCTATAACCAGGCTACCTAAACTTATAGGGCGGCCTGGCTAGCCTGTTCTCAATAGCATATTAATATAATATAACCAAATTATATCCATTAGGTTCCAACATGTGCGATGCATCGGGTCAGACTACCTAAACTTATAGAGCGGTCTGATCCTCTGTCAGGTTCGTTCCTCTCTGATCCAGTTTGTACGAGGCAGTAGGCCAGGCTATCTAAACTTATACAGCGGCCTATCCCCTATCAGAGTTATTCCCTCAGAACAAAACAGGAGAAGGGCTGAACCACCTAAACTTATAGAGCGGTTCAGACCTCCTCATTCAGAGCCAAAGAAACTGAAAGAACTCCCAAATAAACAAGGCGACCCAGGGTACCTAAACTTATAGAGCGGCCTGGGTCCCTGAAAATCATTTACAATCATGCCCTCGCAAGTCCGAGCAGTCGGGTCACCTAAACTTATAGAGCGTCCTGACCCTTCAAGCAATTCACGGCACTGGGTCTCCCCAAACTTATGAGGACCTCCCAGCCTCCAGAGCTTCAGGCTACCTAGACTTATAGAGCGGCCCGAGGCTCCATGCAAACCAAAATAAAACAACGCGCTGGACTTCCCCAAACTTATGGGGACCTCCCAGCCTTAACGACCCAATCAAACTACACGCAATACTGCCTTCCTCCCAACCTTCCCCCGGATGCAACCCCTTCTATTCACAGTCTACTTTCGGACAACCAAACAAAGCCTGAAACTAAACTTACGCACTCTTTCCTTTATTTCAGTCTGAGTTCACATCCTGAAAGTCAAGCCAAATCAGAATACAGGATCCACATCATACACTCAATCAAACATAGAAAGGTATACAGATAGGGGTTATAGATGGGTTTATAGAAGGAGTCAGGGAATTACCACTCAGTTTCCTGCCTCCAAGACTCCGCCTAAGCCCCGACAGAGCTCCCGCAATCGGTGGGGCAAACCTCCCACAGAGGCCTTGGCGCGGATTACGGGCCACAAGCCCGCCTGCCACCTTCCCCTCAGAACCAAAGGGACTAGACTTAGAGGAAGAAGGACAGGATGAGAAGGGGTGAGACTCTCAGACTCAGGAGGGGTACTCTCAGACTCGTGTGAGAGGGCCTTCTAATCTTTAGCGCCTGAGGGCCCCGCAATGGTGGCCAGACAAACGCAGCAGCTTGGTCTGGTCAGAAGTCAAACGCCGAAGTCAAACTCTCTGACGCCCTCCCGAGCTGCAACAATGACCTCTTTCCCGCCGTGACACCGCAGGTTGCAATAGCCAGCAATCGCCGCGGCGGTATGCAATAATACGCCGCGGTCAACGGGAGTAGTTGCTCGCGCACAATTCCCAATCGCCACCGTGACACCAAGCTGCAGTCCGCAACAGACCCGGGGGGTGGTGCAGCGAGTACAGCAACACCACGACCGTGTAATAACCCGCACAGTCTTCCCTGCAACTGCACAGTTGCCAATAGCAACAGCTACAGCAACCTGTACTTGCAATGCACACAGTAATCCACAACAGATACCACACAGCCCTGCAACCGCACGGTTGCTCAACTACTACCGCTGTCACCGACGAGGTAGCCACCGCGTGTGCAACAGGTAAGGCCTCAGGCTCAGGTATGCACTACCTCCCCCTGTTTTTTCCCCTTTGCCGACATCTACCGGATGTCTGTTGAGCCTCCAAGTTCGTAGCCGGCCTCATCCTACTGCCGTTGACCAGATAGGCGCCGCTCGGAGTAGCAGGTAGGCCTCAGCCCCGTGGTTGTCGATCCCTCCTACGCACAAACATTCGTCATCACCTATAGGCAACACATGTATCCCAAACCGAGCACCGCCCCACTCCCGGCTACTTCGTCATCGCTACGAGCCTTACCCCGGTTCGAAGAGGTAGGCCCTCAATCCCTGCGACTAGCTTTACACCAGTATCACAAACGAATCCGCCGCATGAATACGGCCAGGTCCATTCCAACCATACGTGGCAGCGAGGTAAGGAGAGCTACGTCGACTGATCGTACGAGGACACACTCGCCGCAGGTAAGTTTTTCAACCCTGCGCCCGACCGCACGCTACTTCAACCCTTAGGATGAACCAAACCGAATGTATCTTCCACCAAAACGTTGGGAGATACCTTGCCATATTTCTTGCAGCATACTCGCGCAGCCGCTGCCGCTTGAATCGATCGAACCACTGCCCCGGTCGAAGTTCTGAGGCGGCCAAACACCTCAGAGTCATCAAACACCCCTATTTTGATCCTTCCCCCGTCCGATTTCGACGAAGAACGGGAAAGTTACCTCCCTTCCGCCCCGCTATACCCACCATTGCCACTGGCTTCGCGCATCCCGTTCCTGTTCTAGCCCCCAACTCGCTACTCTCCCACCAAAACCGACTGCGCCAAAGTACTCTCCTACCCTCAAAACGTCGGAGTAGCACTTTCCCCCGCCTAAAACAACCGTGGAACGGGTGAGTTACGAACTCCGCCCTCCGCCATGGCCACTCCTCCCTTACCCCGCATGCACCCTACGCCGCCCGTCGTCCAGGTTCGTCCGCCCGTTCCTCCTCCACTTCGTCCCCGCTCCGACCGCGCCTTGCCACGATGTGTGCCCAGCCCCACCTGCGCTTTCCCGCTGGCTCACCTTGCAAGCGCAACATTTCAACAACGACCGGCCTGACAATATCGAGCTCCGCTCGTCGGCGAAATGCAAAGGGCGAGCCAAAACAAGCTTCGCGCGTCTTCCCGCCCTTTTATATGCTTCATCCTTGCGCGGGGCCATGCTAATCTTCTCTGTATCGTTCCAATTTTGACAGATGTTCCGAAGGACCTAGGGCAGGGCAGTGGCCCGTGGCCTCTGGAAATCTGTGCGGCCGCAGTTCCGCCCTGCCTCGGTGCACGAACCCAGCCCCTCTTTCGGGGTTTGTATGTGTCGTCCTCGCGCAGGGGCTATGCGAATCTTCTCCATATCATCCCAAATTCTAAAAATTTGTCCCCCTCGCCTTATCAGCTTCTTGGCCCACCCGCTCGTTTCCCCCTTTCGCAAGTATCCGGCTTCCTTTCCCGGCCGGTTCGGATAAGGGCGCCCCCGCCCCCTCTATACTTACCCCACTTCTAATAGCTACCCCGAGAGAACCCCAGCTGGGACCGCGCTCTACTGCATTCTAAGGCCTGCGAGAGCCCAGGCAACCCATAAATATTCTTGAGCCCCCGCGCGCACCCCTCCTTCCAGCTGCTTATGGCCACGGTCACCGGGCCAGGCTCGTAACTCCGCGGCCCAGGCTCGGTGCCCATGTCTTGCCGGCATCTCGACTAAATACACACCCAAGGGACCCACATACACAATTAGAAATAATTGGAAAAAAAAAAAAAAAAAAAACAAGCGGACGCTAGCGAGACAACGCACGGGGCCTCCCAATGCCCCTTCGACATTGCGGGGTGGGCCCGCGATCGGACTCCCCCAGCAAAACTAAGGGGGATAGTCCCGCGGGACCCTCGACCCCTCAGTTTCTCGCCGCCCTGTTGCTCCTGCGCCATCGCCCGCTGGCCTTGATTCCCATCCCACCACCATATAAATCCAATGTCGTAACCTATAGGGTTGAACCCAAGTCTGGGACCAACGCCCGCGGAACACCATATAGGGCGGTGCGGCGTGGCGCTCGGGGTCAGGGATGCGGCTCAAGCCTTGCTGCCGCCTTCAACCACGTGCGAGGCCGCCCAGCATCCACCCCGTCTGGCACAAGTCGCCCCGCGGCCACCATTTACACCATTCCACACCCCTACCCTATCGCCAACCGAACGTGACGGGTGGAAAAATCAGATCTTTTAATCTTCAACTTAATCAATAAACAGAGGTCGAGCCGGATGGTTATACTGGCGTCACGATTAACTTGAATGACAAAAATCACACGCGCACCTTAAAACTGTGCGCCCATTCACCCTTCCTACTCAGACAGCCCTAGCCCGCGAGGGGACGACCCCCGCATTTTCTGCGGAGGCACTCAAAATCCAAGTTAACCGAGTCTTCCTGTCACTTGCAAAAACCCGGGCGGATACCCTTGTAAGGGTATTCGCGCCGACAACGTATCCAGACTTTCTCCAAGGTTCCATACGGTGGGCGGGAAACACATAGCGCAGGGAGAGGCGGGAAAAAAACAGAGGTCCAAGGATGGGTAGCACAACAAAAACTCTTGTAGAAGGCACGCATAATTTTGCCTATGTTCTTGTTTCTCAGCCGTACTTCCAAATTGAAAAGTAATTGATCTTATTTTGTTGTTCTTAGCAAGGGAGTCTCAATTCGTGATGCTGTAGGATTGGGGTCAGAGGTGTTGGAATGGATATCTTCTTTAGGGTTGGAGTCCCTCCCTGAGAGGGTTACACAAGGTGGGTGGTGTGATCTTTGAGAGGGTAGGGGCGGTATTGAGGGCTTGTCCTTTTTTTGGGCCACGCTGATTTTTGGGTCAGATCAGCTATGGCAGTTGGGAAGAGAGGACAAGAGGTGCTGATGTCAACAGGGTGAGAGTTGAGAGGGCTGTTCCACTTGGAGGGGGTGGGGAGGAGGAAAGTGGGATCTTCGGCCCTTGGGGGGCATACTCTAGGGGGTACTGTATGCGACTGAGGGGGCAGGAGGAAAGGGGGATCTTCGGCCTGGGGGGGGGCATACTTTAGGGGGTACTGTATGCGACTGAGGGAGCAGGAGGGGTATTCTAGGGGTTGTTCTGAACTGGGGCAGGGAGGCGAGGGGCGTCTCCCCGCGGAGGCAGTGAAGAGACAGGGGGTTGTCTTTTGGGGGAGAGGAGTAATCCCTTTGGCTCTTGTGACCCCTTTATATGTAACTGAGACTTCAATAAGCGTCGGAGTATTGCATGGGGAGGGAGGGTGGTTTTTCCCTTTCTTCCCCTCTCCCTTTGGGAATAGTGGGCGCTGAAATGTTCATGTGATTTCTTGGGATTTTTTGTGCTCGTGTTTCCTAATTTTTCCTAATTGAAAAAAAAACTTTCAAGGTTTGGTGCTGGTGGCAGGGGGTTGTGGTGGCTGTGACAGCGGGAGATGACGCGCTCTGCGGCGAAGGGGCTAGCCTGTAGAGTTGAAATAGGTACAGCAGCGGTGGAGATGGTGGCTTCATCGTGGTAAGACTTGTCGGAGTAGGGTTCAGTGGGATTTTTGGGGGGATATCTGCAACCAGTGCATGAAGGGGATGGATGATGGGATCTACAACTATGGTGCTGATTGGTGGCTTGACTGTTATTTGCCTTAGTTCTGAGTCCCGGTGGTTTGCGAAAAGACGAGGCCAGAACGACGCTGGTCGGTGTTGGGACTTGGTCGTGCTGCCCTGTAACTTGAGTTGTACGAGGGCATGAAACCTGGTAGAGAGATCTGGGGAGTTGTCGAGGGTGGAAGGCACTCTAGTGTCTTTTGGTGAGCCGGTGCCTAGTCAATGCTGGCCGGAGTCAGAGCGGGTCGCTTTGCCCTGTGGCCTAACAGGTGGGGGGGGTTCTCGGGTGGGTCGTGCCACTCTGTAACCTAGCAGTTGGAGGCATGAGGTCTTGTAGAGATTGGGTATCGGGATATAGAGGTGAGGCAAGTAGAGTTGGGCTGCTGAAAGGCCCTAAGGCAGGTGTTTTTTTCGTCCAGAATGCTTCTTTGATCCGAACTTTGGGGGACAGAGAATTTCAGTGTTCTTGTGTAGATTACACCGTTGTCTTTTGGGGCCGGTATCTCAAGGATTTCTTCATAATCTTCTCATTTTTTCAATGTGTTCTTGAATGGGACGCTGGGCCCGGTTCCCAGCACGTGCTGCTCCCCACAAATAGATTGGAGCATGTCCCTTTAAAAAAAAA
>BFEA01000257.1:1453145-1468620 GCA_003427395.1 Chara braunii
TACCAGATGGGGAAAGGGAAAAACAAAAAAGAAAGCCCAATGGATACTTTTCAACCGAAATTGCCGTGTCAAAGTCAGTGCCTGATTTCGTTGCCAGTGCGTGTTTTTTTTCCCTTTACGAACTCAAAACCGGCTGCGTCTGCCGTTGTTTCTTCTTATTTTTTTAATAATACAAGTTGTTGTTGTTGTTGTTGTTTTCATTTTGTTTTTTTTTTACCATATATAATACAGCTGTCTTCTCCTCGTATACAGGGGACAAGCTGAATTTACTACCCCATTTTCTTCTCTCATTCTTGTATTGCAGTCAGACTTGTCTTCATGTCACGTTCAACATGCATACATGCAGCTGGCTATGGCAACAGAAACTTCCACAGATGCAGAGTCAGCAACAGACTAATGACGCAGTGCGCCCATACAAAAACTCAAAGATATGGCCTTCGTCCAGGAACTCAGCTCAAAACAACTTGTCACATCGCATGGCTATGGCGTCTGAGCGCCAGTCTGGAATTCCCACACGAACGCTGTATCCACCGTCAGACACACTCATACACGCGTACGCACACAACACTTGCATTTATTCTGAATGTCTGCACTCATGCTCACACACTATCTTCTAGCTTCTACACATAGGCCGCCATCGTCTTCCTCCTAGCGGCTATGGCCGCTTGCCCTCTTCCACCTTCTGGCTGCTTGATGACCACCTCTAGACTCAACGCACAGATCGCTTGAACAGCGCTTCCACGTTGTTTCCCAGGTAATGAGTGAATGACTGATCGGTGCCTCTGTATTCATACTGTTTCGTTTGGTGGTCTGGGCCTGGCCGATGTCCCACTCTGGTACTTGCTGCAAAACGGACTGGACTGGGACTTCCTTTTCATCTGACCCTTCGGGGTTGACTTGGGACTCTTGACCTTTCAGAGATTTGACTGGCTGCCTCTACTGACTTCGAGAGGTCAAGTTGACTCTTCAGGAACTCTTCTAGCCACAACCTACTGACCTTTCAGAGGACGTATGGCCACCTACAGAGAACCCTAAGACTTCTAAACACTAGACCTACGGATCAAACCCACATCACCCAAGTTGCACACACAAAGGATTTGTACACAGTTTTAGGGATAGGTCGCGGGTTCAATTCACACACGGTCAACGGGCAACTATGCAGTGGACTAGGGAAGGTCTGGAAATCGAGTCCTGGTATCTGCAATGTTGCACGAACTGGGTGAAACCTTTTCACTCCCATCGTCCTAAATTCGAGGTCCTCCGAGAATTCTTTATTAATCCAAGGCAGGACCGTTTGTAGGTTGAACTACATTGGGAGCATGACCCTTTTCTTGCTCTTTTGTAAGCATGAACTACATTGGGAGCGGTTTCTAGAAGTTCTCTTCTAGTGAACCATCTGTAGTCCTCAGGTTCCTGGTAAGCAAACCTGACTTTGTACTGCTTCTGGGGACGACCTCTACCACCCATGCAGAATACATCTTCGTCTAGTATTCGGTCTATGTCATAGGTGCCATCCATATCTGGCGGAATCATAGATCTTCGCGAAGGAAACTGTTCACTAGTGACACAAGGCAACAAATTTGATGCATGAAAGACGGGATACGTATGGAGGTGAGCTGAAATTTCTATCGTATATGATGGTCCATCCTCTCCACCTTTGACTTTTAGGACGGGCCACGACCCTCTATACACGGGCAAAAGCTTTTGTGATATGTTTTCTTCTGGTGCGAACTCCTTTGACTTGACCCAGCCTAAGTCACCTACCCTAAAATGTGAGCGTCTACGATGCTTATTCGCTTGTTCAATCATGCGATGTTGGGCTTTTCTAAGGTTTTCGATCACTTTTTTAACTTCCTTCTCGTGCTGCAAGGCAAACTCTCTTGTACCGGGCGGTAAGCTCTGAATCTGGTCCCGGTTCAGTCCTTCAAACGGCCTACGTGGTCTAAAGAAATTATGCAGCTCGTTAGGGGTTTTGGAAGTAGCTAAGTGTACGCTATCATTGTAGGCACTAACTACTTTAGGAAGCATCTCATCCCAATTCACTTGAGCGGGTCTAACATACATTGTGAGTAACTGTCGCAAGATCTTATTCATTTGTTCGGTCTGACTGTTTTTCTCTAGATGACGACCTAGCGACATCAACAACTTCGAGTCGTAGACTTTCGCGAGACCTTGGCAGTTTTGGTTGGTAACCCTCGTGCCTCTGTCACTAACTATTGACATCAGTATGCCATGCTCACTTACCCAGAAATTAAACAACTTCTCTATAACTAATTCAGTCTTTGCCTCTGCGGGCAATTGTATGAAAATCGCATATTTGCTAAATCGATCTATTACAACCATGACTTGACTTTTCCCATGCCTACTTCTGACCCCTGTATCCGTGAACTTGAAGTCAATTGAAACAAACTCTCCAGGTCCCACTGGATAGGCAAGGGTCTCAAAAGACCTAGGAGTGCTCTTTTCGTTGTCTTGTTGCGCTGGCAGACGTCACAACTGCAGACATACTCTATACAGTCTACTTTCATGCCAGGCCATGTATACGAGATCGATAGGTTGGCTAATGTCTTCTGCTAGCCAAAGTGTCCTTCTGTATCATGACTTTCCCCTAAGATCAAACTGCGGATCTCTTCACTATTGGGGACACACAATCTATCAGTGACATTGGTCTTCTCACAGAGTAGCCCATTTGTGGTTCTGTAATTTGGTTCGCTATCAGGGGTTTTTGTAAGTTTTTTCAGGAGATCACTCTAGATCAGGTCCTGAGTGTATGCATCTTATATTTTATGTTGTAGATCTACCCTTATGTCCAGATAATACACGATTGCTCCAAAGTAATCAGCCCTTCTACTTAGAGCATCGACTACCACATTATACTCGCCTTTAACGGGCTTTAACTCTAAGTCAAACTGGTAAATGTTTGATGCCCACCTAGTCAATTTGGGTGTCATCTTGGCTTGCGTCTTAAGCCATTTCAGAGTTTCATGATCTGCGTAGACTTCTAAGTGCTTCCCAAGCAGGTAATGTCTCCAATGATCTAATGCCTGCTTGAGAGCGTGGAGTTCTCTTTCATACGTCGAGGCTGCTACTTTATCCGAAGGCAACCTAGCTGACATAAACTCTACGGTTCTATAGCCATCGTCGTCATTCTGCTGCAACACAACGCCTATGCCATATTGGCTTGCATCTGTCATGACGACGAAGGGCAATGAGGGATCAACTACCTTGAGGACAATATATTATATCAAGGCCCTCCGTAATTTCTTTAGGGACGAGGTACAGTCTTCGTTCTACTTCCTGATTGCTTCCTTCTTTAGGAGTCTGCGAAGGGGAGCAGCGACAGTAGAGAAGTTTCCCGCAAACTTTCTGTAGTAGTTGGCCACTCCCAAAAATAATTGCAACTCAGTCAGAGTACGAGGAACTGACAAGTCTCTAATCGCTACTATCTTGTCGTCCTCTTGTTTGATGTCGTCTTCGTCTAACATGTGGCCCAAGTACATGACTTACGTCTTGGCCCACTCACTCTTTTTCGCGTTAATCTTGAAGTTGACTTCCCTCAATTTCTCTAAAATCTGCCTTAGATGGCCCTCATGTTCTTCGAGGGACTCATTAAATACTAGGATGTCGTCTAAATATACGATGCCGAATTGATCTATCCACGGACTAAACAAGTCCTTCATACAACGCTGAAAGGTGGTTGGTGCATTAGTTAGTCCAAAGGGCATCACTATAAACTCATAATGGTCATATCGAGTGTGGAATCTCGTCTTATACTGGTCATCAGGATAAACTTATATTTGATGATACCCTGACTTTAAATCTATTTTGGTAAAATACTTGCAGTCTTGCACCCGATCTAACAGATCGTCTATGGGAGGCAATGGTTCTGCATTCTTGACGGTTATTGCATTCAGACTCCTATAGTTTATGCACATTATAAGTTCCCCCTCTTTCTTAGCAACAAACAAAACAGACACACCAAAAGAAGATGAACTGAGTCTTATCCATCCTTTCTCTAGGAGCTCATCTAATTGCTTGCGTAGCTCCTTTAATTCCCTAGGAGACATTTTGTAGACTGCTCCCTTAGGCGTTTTACTGTCTAGATCCATCTCTATGTGGTGTTGAATGCACCTTGGTACTATCCCAGCAGGTGCTTTAGCTATATCCACATATTCTTTGAGCAAACTAGCGATAATGAGATGAATCTTATCTTTCTTTTTTAGCTGGTCAGATGCCAGCATTATATATGCTACAAAGACCCGTTTTTCGAGTTAATCTTTTTTACGAATCTGGACTGGGGCACTAAGGCAGCAATGTGCCAAGGAGTTATCAACTCCTGACACATGGAACGAGCGAGTTTTCTTAATCCTACCTGAAGGACTAGGGAGCTTACACTCATGCTATCGAGTCTATCGAAAGTGCAAAATAGCTTCAGTTGCCTCACCTCAATCAGTATCAAGTACCATATCGAAGGGGAGGTTATCTTTTACGAGTAGAATTAGGGAATGAAAAACCTTTAAGTTCTCTGTCTTTCCCTCTCCTTCCAGGCGAAAATACGTCTGGACTCCCTCGACGTACTCCTGGATCCGCATGGTGTGGTTATCTGCGAGGATACTGACTACAAGCCTTCCAATTGTTTGACTTTGAGGCCTAGCCTCAACTTCTTCAGCGCCTTACGACTGATGTAATTTCTAGTGGCCTCGCTATCTATAAGGGCCCCTACTCTAGATCTAAAGACCTCTACATCTGTTAACAATAATTGCCCCTTTTCAACTTTCTTCATCTTGCCCCATGTTGGTCATCTTTCTTTGAGTTATTCCGCCAGGCCTGTGAGGGAAGCACCGAGAGAGACTCTAACACAAGAAGTCTTTGGGCAGCTAGCTAGGTGCTGGCCAACAACCTATGCCATGGATACACCCACACGACCCAAACTGCACACACAAAGCATTTGTACACATCTTTAGGGATAGGTCGTGGGGTCGAAGCACACACGGTCAACAGACAACTATGTAGTGGACTAGGGAAAGTCTGGGAAACAAGTCCTGGTATCTGTAATGTTGCACGAACTAGGTGAAACCCTTTCAGTATCAACCTCATACTAGCTGCCTGTAACATATATGGTATGAAGATTTACCTTATCTTTACACTAGTACGACCACAAACCCACCACAAAGCCCATCATCTTCCACCGAACATAATGCATCATTATACGCTTTATAAACGAATACAACGCATAGGTTACGTTCAATTTAAATACACTGCATACACGTTCTATTCGAACAAGCCTTCTATTGGAATACAACGCATCTGCGTTCTACTTGAATCATCGATTTTCTTTTTGAAAACGCGAATATAACGCATTTGGGTTCTATTCGAATCATTGATTTTCTTTTTGAAGACTGGAATATAACGCATACCCGTTAAGTTCGCTGAAATACAGTTGTGTGAGTACGCCTAAAGTCCTGTCGGCCCGTAATTCGAATAATTAAGGTTGCATGTTGTTGATGGTGAGCCCGAATACAACACATACACGTTATGTGCGGGGGAAGACGGTAGCTAATTTACTGGTCGAAAGCCAACACTACCTTACTCTGGAATTGGGAAGCAAGCTATTCTAAGGGTTATGGATTGCGCACTATTTTACCTGCGGGACACTTTCCTCTCTCAGGCTGGTCACGGTTTATCCCAACCTACCTATCTCCTTAGGGTTGAGCTTTCCCGGTTGAGCTGATTTCCTCAGAGTTGAATCTAACCCTTACCTTCTTCCCCAAATATAACGTACGGTTATTAAAGTTATAAGTGATCGTACGTTGTATTCGGTGGAAGCAGGTAGTACCGGAGAGAAGACTTGTAGGGGGGGCGAACCATTAATCTCTGGTTGGTGGGCCCGAAGTGTGTTGCAGGAGGTAGTGGGGAGCCAAACGAATCTCGTGGGGAATCGAACTCGTGGCCTCCTAAATACCACTTATGTGCTCAACCAATTGAGATTGTGATAAGCCAAGCCTCGTGCCTCGCGGCTTCACGTACCCTTCAAACTAAAACCCAAAGTAAGCCCCAAAGTAAGCCCCGAAGTTCATACGTTGATTAATTATAAGAACCGGGGTCTGTTTTTGAATTTTTGCAGGTCGATTGCGGGTATCTTTTGAGATTGACCATGTCCTTGTTCAAATTAGCCTCACGCGGCCGATTAACGACCGAGAAAGAATTTCAAGAAACAGTTATGAAGTTCAGTAGACGACATTTTGATTTATCCTTCATCAGTAGGTACACACGCGACCATTTTTGAATCCTTGCTCATTATGCAAGCTCACCTCCCACCTTGAGCATGCACCCACTTCCCTTCTTGTTGTACCTCGTCTCCGCGTAACCTTTTGTCTTCCCATGGCCCCTTCATCCGATCCCCTCCTTGTCCTTTGGCGTGATTGATTAGTCGTCAGGTGGGTTGGACGGATCAAGTTGCAAGGGCGAACTTACTCGGGCAGCTTGAACGAGCAACCCAAGTGTACGAACATTTCGATCGTCCCGCCTTCTTTGATCCTTTGGAATCTTCTTCCTTCACTCCTCCTCACCTACGCCCCTCGCGACCCGCCCTACGCGTTGGTGCCCCCCCGCCTTCCACGTTATAAATCCATGCAGCGCCTTCCTCTCCATCTCTTTGATCTCGACTGCAATGTTGCTCAAGCTATGCGCGAAGACCACGGAACAGGCTCGACTTGCCCACGGAACGGACGGAGTGACGGTGTGGGGTGGAATTAGCGGTAAACTTGGGGTAAGGTAGTCGGAGGGACTGAGCGGTGGTGGAGACGGAAACCGAACCAGCGGCAAGGCCGTGTGGCTATGATTGGCTTGCGTTCGGTCATGTCGATGGTTGTGCACGCGGAGTGCCTGCATTGTTGTACTTTTGAGTGGCGAGGGACTCGCTTTTTTTCCATCGCTGCTTTGTCCATTTGCCGTGTGCTCCAGAGACTAAGAGTGGATACTCAGTCGTGTATATGGCGTCGGGTGTGAATGTCAATGAATGTTGAATCCTTCACTGTCTGAAATTCTAATTTGGCCATAGTGGTTGGAGACACTTGAGGAGACTCACTAGAGTTGTAACTATATGATATCGGGTGACTTCCTGATTGGAGTTATCCATCATGCATGACATTATTCACTCAAGTTGGAAAGTCGTGTGATGTACGACATCTTGCACGGTTTGGTGGACACTTTAGCATGGATACAGAAAGACTATATAGTGGTCTTTGTTGTCATTATGCACATGGGTGCGGTTCTAGGGTCATTCAGTTTTGGAGGTCTACTTGCATGCATGAGTGTGCTGATGCTCTTTGACTCTTGACTATCCCCGTCCCTCGTGCGCGTGCGAGATCGTCGTCACCTTTTTTCTCCCCTCCCATGTGCAAGCGCCACGTGTCAAATTTCTCCGACTGTAGCACACACATAGGTCCACATGATCCCAATGCCTTACTAATGGCTGACTATCTACGTGAAGTTTAAACAAACTTCAGTATTACTTCAGAGCTAGTGGAAGACGATAAAACTTGGGCCGTACCTCCCCTAGGAAAGTAGGCTCCCAAAATATGAGTCAACCCGAATGCAAAGAGAAAGTTTGTCGACTTAAGTGAGAGTTGGCTGAGACATCGATCTAGTATGAATTCAGGCAATACTTTCTTATAGGAAAGTGATATCCCAAGATCCATATTAGGCAAAAGACAGGATCCAACTTCCACTTCATGCCTAAACCCAACCATGATTTAGTCACAACCTACCTAGGGCTCCATCACATGACGAGCATCTATGCGGCTAACTTCGAAGGACGCCCATAATATCCTAAATGATGAGACAGAGTGGATGGTTCATTCTTCCAAATTTGGTTAGTTATGTTAATAGCATGGGTATCAAGAGATAGAGAAATATGCATGCGCGAGACTCACCCATCCACCTTTCAACTTTTGCGTTGTCTTATGCGAAGATACAAGCAAACCATGACTTAGTCAGACCTAATCCGAGCATGGGCTACCCATCAGTCTCTAAACTTTTGCGGTACTAGGTGGATGTAACTAACTTTTATCCAAGCCCTTAGCAGTGAGAGGTGGTTAACGGAGACCCAAAATTTCAGTGTTTTTTTAATGCTATTTATAAGAAAACCATAAGCCCTTTATAACCAAAACTTGCATCATTCCATAATGTGCACACCATATTAACAAACCATTAAAAAAAAAACGAAGAAATAAAATAAAAACAGGGTGAAACAGTAAGGCAAGTATAGGCAGATGCCACCCTTCCACCTTTCGGCCTCGACGGCGGCTGAGTGTCAATGAATCAGTCTAACCAAATTAGTATATGAAATTTTCACCTTCCATCTTTCACGGTGACGCCCTAAGGACGCCCATAATATCCCAAATGATAAGACAGAGTGGAATAGTTCCACCTTTCAGCTTTTGCATTGTATCTTATGAGAAGATACAAGCAAACCATGACTTAGTCAGACCTAATCCGAGCATGGGCTACCCATCCATCTATCAACTTTTGTGGCACTAGGTGGATATAACTAACTTTTATCCCAGCCCTTAGAAGTATAGGCAGATGCCACCCTTCCACCTTTCGGTCTCAACGGCGGCTGAGTGCCAATGAATCAGTCTAACCAAATTAGTATGTGAAATATAGGTCACCCTTCCACCTTTCCTCTTTCATGGTGACCCATAACCCTAACTTAGGTGTAAGGTTGCCCCTCCGCCAGAGGGTTTTGGCGACAACCCTATACATACACTTTGAACTATCAGCCTTATCCCCATCTTCCATGGTGACCCATAACCCTAACTTAGGTATAAGGTTGCCCCTTCGCTCACGCTTCAACGGCTACCCTCCACCATTGTCGGCGCGAATACCCTTACAAGGGTATCCGCCTTGGTTTTTGCAAGCAACAGAAAATAATTTGGTTTAAAGTTTAAGTATACCGCGCGAGGCGCGACTGTGTTGTATACGCTGACTGATTGATCGATTGGAAGTAGAGAGTGCGTGGGCGCGTAGACTTAAGACATGCGTGATCTTGTTTCCCTTTGATGATTGTGAAACTGGCATTGGTTGCCGACCAAGTTTTTATTACTGATCAAACTAGGACTAAATGATATTCTATTTCGACTAATACATTTGACTGCGGCATGCGTGCGTGCGGAGGGCGGCGTCAACAACAATGTGATTTTGAAGACGCTTCGGTAGATCTGCGCGTCGCGAAGTATCCGCTTATTTAGATGTCCGTTAAAACTAGACCCAGCCTTGGGCCTAGCACTATTGTTTACAGTGTCGGACTCTCGTCAAAGAGACTCAGGGATCGAGACCAGTGAGCGATGATGCAAAGGCAAGAGAGTGGCATAAAAAAAACTGCGGGGTTGAGGGTCCGGCGGGGCTATCCCCCATGGTTTTGTTGCCGCAGGGCCGGAGTTTCTTCCTCAACTTATGGCCTTGTGTTTTATTTCCCATGACTATTATCTTCGTATTATTATTATTATTATTATCTTTGCCTTATTATTATTTTCAAACCAGACGCGACACCAAAACCAATGGGTCAACGTGCATCCGAATCGGTGGGTGATTAGCCCTCGAGGTGGAAGGACCTGGGTGGCATAGCCCCTGTGGTTGCACTGTCGGCCGACCGCAATCCGTTGAAGGAGGATCGAGTGTGAGCATGCCCGGCAGGGGCCCCCAAGAAGGGCGGACCATACTCGGGCGCAATAACGAATGGCGACCCCCGGTATTATGGGGAGACCATAGCAGCACTTTGACAGAACTGCAGGTCACAGAGAAACTTTTTTTTTTTTTTTCCCTGTTTTTATTTTAATTGTTTAGTTTTGATTTATTTTTGCCTTAATTTATTTTTTTTCAATTAGTCATGTGAGCGGGTCCGGTCCCAACCCCATGACTAGTGGCGGGACCAATGGTCTTGATCAGCTGGTACCCTCGTGAACTGTTGAAATGCAGACCCAAGTTCGAGTTCACTAGGAAACAGGCGGGGTAGAATTCGACAGTTCGAAAGCCCGGGGCCAACGCGTTACCATTTTCATAGCGAATGATGTATCAGGGGGATGGGTCGGTCAGTGCATTCCCAGGCAAGGGCGATAAGTACCTCGGTTTGGACTCTGTTGGCCACGAATGACTGTGTGGTTGCGACTTTCGACTGGCCTTTATTCGACGGTACCGTGATGCTACTAGAAGGCCGCAGCCAGACGGCCAGTCCTTCGGGGCATCTGTTAAAACTTGGAACGATACAGAGAAGAATAGCATGGCCCCTGCGCAAGGATGACACACATAAATCCGGATAAGTGAATACTTCTTCACGTTTTCTTTCTTTTCGATGTTCTTCATACGAAGCCGATTCTGTCAAAGCAACCGCTGCTACCCACGCAGCGCAAACAAGGGGAGCGCAGAGCTGAGGTAGGTGCGCACAAAGGCAGGAAAGGACGACGACAGGGGATGAATCTGGACCAGAAGTTGCGTTGGGTGCACGTGCAGCAAGAGGGGAGTCGGTGATGGTGGAGAGACGAATGAGGCGCGACGAAGAGTGAATAGCTCATGTTATTCTAAATTGAATCGAGAGGGGAAAGAGTCGTCCCCGAGGCTTTGGCCCCTGGCGAAATCGAATCCGTGCTCAGTTTTAGGAGAAAGTCAGTAGGTTAGGAGTAAGTAGTAAAATTGGTTGCGCGAAAGTGCCCAAACATATATAGTAAGGAGCCGGACTTAGCACAACCCATTCATTTCGCAACTGTTCCTACCGATCTAAGTTGCAAATTTGGGGTTTCTGTGTAGGGCGATTTTGATGGTGTTGTTAGATTTGGATTTAGTGGAGTAGGACTAAAGTTAGATAAGAAGAGGTGTGCGCGGAGAAACGATGTTGGTGGATATGGCCGGGAAGAAAGTTTGATACCTCGGCCGATATACAACAGAATCGGGCGAGTGAAAATGGGGTTTCAGAGTTTTGGGGTGAGGCGAGAATGATGGAGAAGTCAGATTTTGAGAATAGTGGATGGATTTTGTGTAGCAAACAATGGAGGCTGCGCCTGAGAAAAAGGGGGGGTAGTAAGGTGCCGATGGATCTAGCTGATTCTCAGCGGTAGGTTAATTCGGATTTCTGACCATCCTACCGACTGAAGTAGCGTGAGGCGAGCCGCGGGGCAGGAGACTCACCGGTTGCAGGTGTGTTGCTCATAAGTACGAACGAGCTAGAGATGGAGGGAGTCTGAGCATGCGTTGTAGATGGATGAAACGACTGGGGAAAGGAGGCTCCTGTTGGACACTGCTTTCCTAATAAGTGGAGTCAGAGTGCTGGTCATCTCGTTTGTCCTGTTTACCCTGCTAATGGCACTGTGGTAGCCGCTCGGTTTGTCAAAGTTCAGCGTTGGTAATCGCATCACCGGTTGTGGGCGACACCAGGATTCTGACCAAACTGACGTGGGGACTGCACGCGTGGTATGAGGCACGTACCCTCAACACGGACATCAAGTGACGAAGAGGGCTACCAATGTGACAGAGTACGACCGTGTGAGCAGATTGTGCAGACTGATTATTCGCTTGTTGCTGCGGTTGCGTTCGCTATGATTGTTGTATGCAATCGATCTGGTTGGGCTTCCTCTACGCATTATGCCTCGTTTCTTGCCTACCAACAACTGTGGGAGAAGCTGAGAGTGCACGCAAGCGAGGGTAGTGTATACTTGCCTGACCGAGGCGCTGCTCGTCCGACCAAGTGAAGCAGCGGGAAACAACTGCAGGATCAAGGACTTACCTGCTGGCTGAAGTGCCGCCCATCCCGTTAAAGCGAGGTGCGAGCAGTAGATATGGGGGCATACCTGTGAGTCGAAGCGGTCAAGAGACCGGCCACGAAGGTTGGAGACGTAACCGCTGGCGGGCCACGAAGGTTGGAGACGTAACCGCTGGCCGACCCAATGTGCACTACCGGACGAAGGAGCGACGAGCAAGCGGAGGGAGGAGCCCTACCTGTTGGTGGGTGTGTGGCTCATCCCAACAGCCTGCGTACCAAGGGGATCGGCCAGATTGCGTATTTTCTGCCGGCCAGTGTGCCGCTCGAGCTGAAGTTGGGCTGCAAATTCAGACACTTACCTGTGGATTGCAGCTCTGCTCTTTTCCCGTCGATCAGAAGCGGCAAGGAGGGGAGCCACTAGCCTGCATGCTTACCATTTGGTGGTGTGTTGTTCATTCACTGAGCGAAGTGGCTGGAGGAAGGGCCGCGAGGTTGCAGGCGTACTGATGGCCTGAATACTTCGGGTCGTGAGTTGGGCAGGGTGGCTGAACTCGTTGGAAGGGAGGTCAACGAATGGTGTTTTGACTTCGGCTGACCAAGCTGCTGCGATTTTTGGCCGCCATTGCAGGGCCCTCAGGCGTATCAAGAAACCAAGGCCCTCTCACACGAGTATGAGAACACCTTTCTTGGATCTAAGAGTATCAAACCCGTCTCCTTCTGCCCTTCTTACTCTAAAACTAGTCTGTTGGTTCTGAGAGGAAGGCGGCAGGCGGGATTGCAACCCGTAATCCGTGCCAAGGCCTCTGTGGGAGGTTGCCCCACCGATTACGGGAGCTCTGTCGGAACCTAGGCAAGGTTCTGGAGGCAGGGAATTGACAGGTATACCACCTTCTGACTGTATGAACCCACTATACCCATGTTTGAATATCTCCCTCTAGTTTGACTGTTGTACGCATGTGTTCCCGTATGACTTTTGCTTTCTTTTCAAAATTTAATTTGACTGAATGAAAGAATGTGTGAGAGTGAAACTTAAGTTTCTTCTATATTTTGACAAAAAACAGATTAAGGGATGAACTGGGGGAAGGTGGGAGGAAGGCAGTTTGCATGTATTTAACCAGGCCAACCAAGGAGTGGGCATTGTTTCTAAGCTGAATGGTCCAGGGCTATGTTTATTTGGTTGTTTTCTTAAGGACCATGTATTGTTTCTAAGTTGAATGACCCGGTTGCTGTGTTTATTTATGAGGGTTTGACTGCCTGATCTTTGGGACCAAGCATTGTTTCTAAGTGAATGGCTTGGTCTGTCTGTTTCTTCTGGGGTTTCTGAGTGAAGTTAGGCTAAGGGTTCCAACTCCATGCTTTGAATGATTTTGGGGATAGACTGAACATTGTTTCTAAGCTGAATGGTCCAGCCTCTTGTTTTATTTCTGTGGGAGGATTTTTTGTCTAAGGCTAAGCATTGTTTCTAAGTTGAATGGTTTAGCCCGAAGCCACGCACATAAGTATTAAACTGAGTATAACAGAAAATACCTAGGTTACCGGGCCGGACGTCCGGGACCCCCCTGACCGTCCGGGATGTCCGACCGGACGTCTGGTCGGACATCGGACCGGACAGGGTATGTCCGACGTAAAATATCATGTGGCTTCCAGCTTGTATTAGGTGTATGTCACCAAATTTTTGGATCATTTGGGCCAGTAGAATAAATAATAAAAATCTTTAAAGATTCATTCCCCATCTATATCCCTCTTATCCCCACCAAAACCCCTTTTACCCTCCCTTCCCCCCCCAAATACCACCCTATTAGCAAATGCTCAGAAAAATCTGAATTTTTTTGTGGGGGGTCTCTAGGCCATGCGCAACACTCTCATAATTTTATTTTATTTTATTTATTTTTTTTGTGCCAAAAAAGCGTCGTCCGGAAATCCGGACGACGCGGGGGGGGGGGACGTCCGGTGGAGACGTCCGTTCTCCGGACCATTGGTAACCTAGGAAAATACCTTATTTATAATTGCACGTGAACTGACAGTTGGACATTGTTTCTAAGTTGAATGGTTCATCGCTAAGCCATATAACTAAGAAGAGAAGGAAAGTCACGTAATATAATTAGAAGTAATATGGGCAAGCTGAGCATTGTTTCTAAGTTGAATGACTCAGTCCCCTGCCCATATTTTCATTTCTTTTTTTTAACAAAGTCAGTAATTATTAAACTTTGGATTTTTAACAGTTCAGGGCAACTAAACAGTATTTCTAAGCTGAATGGTCTAGTCATATGCCCAAAGAAGAGAAAAGTAGTTGTGCAACCTGTTCGTGTATATCCTAATGCATGCTAGACATTGTTTCTAAGCTGAATGGTCTAGCACCATGCCATATGTAAGTTGGGTATAAAAGATAAATCATCTGAGAGTTTAATGAACTAATCTATGTGAATTTAACTTGGGGATTGGTAAGAGTACTTACCAATATGGTTTGGCCTTGCATGTGACTGAGTGAGATCACTACTTAGTCTGAGCTTCAGTTTGATAGGTAGTTGCTTTAGTTGCTCGTCAGGTGCTAGAGTCATAGGAGTTAGATCAATTTATGCATTTTCATAGCTAATTTTTTTTACTTACTTTGATCAATTCTCGCATTTTCTGGGATCATTTATCATACTTGGCTTTGTATAAATCTTGGTAAGCTACTTTCTCTATGGGAAGCGCTGCCGAAATTTATACAAAACCAAGGAATCAGTCAGATTTTGATTTTTTAAAATCCAGCTTGTCTAAATTTTATATATGGCTTAGTAAAAATATGGAAAGTCTCTTATTCTAAAAGGAATGTTGCCCAATTTTTTGCTAATACAGAGAGTTAGACAAAATTGGATCTTGAGGAGTCAAAGTTATTTTTTATATCTTGAACTTAGCTTTGTATAAATTTTGAAAAGCTACTTTCTCTACGGGAACCGTTGCCGAAATTTTTACAACTCTAAGGAGTTAGTTAAATTTTGTCTGGATAGAACTCAAGTCTTATGTTTGTGTTCATATCTGACTTAGTCTAAATCTTGAAAATGCTGCCCAAATTTTTACTAATTCAAGGAATTAGACAAAATTTAACTTTGTAGAGTTGATAATTATTTCAGCTATTCGTATTTGAGTTAATATAAATTATGAAAAGACACTTTTCCTACGGGAAGCGTTGCCGGAATTTTCTTAGTTTAGAGGAGATAGATTATATTTTGACAGGTGACGATCCTGGCGACCCACCCTAAATAGGGAGGACTATGTCAAAGGTCTACCTTTTCCTTGGACACTGACTTAGGGGTAAACTTAGACTTAGCTGGCAGACAACCTTGAATAAGAATGTGTTATGGAGATTCATTCCCCATACACTGATGATTTAACTTGGGCGTTAACCTGTCTTATAATATAGGTGTCTTTGATCATTCTGACACAAGAATTGGATTTAGTTCAGCTTAATCCTACGAGGATCATTATCTGTTATCATTGATAAAATGTCAGTTGCCGATTCATCGATTTACAACTCAACTCCAATCTACTCTCGTTACCCAACCTAAAGGCTCTAGCCCAGATGATTTATACTTGTTTTATTAAGTTTTTCACCTAAGTAGCATGGGTTATCTGGCCGGATAATTTGGTCGGATTATCTGGCCGGATGATCGGGGAGTAGGATCATCCGAAAATCCGGATGATTAAAAAAAAAAAAAAAAAAAAAAAAAAAAAAAAAAAAAA
>BFEA01000257.1:1469385-1486847 GCA_003427395.1 Chara braunii
GGTGGGGGAATTCGTTCTTCAAAAAAAAAAAAAAAAAGTGTGGCAATGTATATTTCCATGTTCTAGTGGTAGATTCATCTGATTTTGCTCATCAGATCGATGAGAGTACCATGAGGTTGGTTGTGCGGTTGGACACTTACCTGCTCTCCTCTCTCGCTCTCTCTCTCTCTCTCTCTCTCTCTCTCTCTCTCTCTCTCTCTCTGTGCAGAAACACACACACACACACACACACACACACACGCACACACACACACACACATACACACACACGGCTCGCGTTTAACGCGTTCAAAACATGAATGTGAAACGCAAGTTCATTGAACGCGAGACAACAATGGTGTAGTGTGTGCTCCTTTGGTTTAATCTTTGATGTGATTGCAGATATGTTTGTGGTTCGGACTTTGGATTTGACTGTCTGCGATCACATGTATATGTATGACTGAGAGGAGACTCACTGTGACTGTGAAAAGTCATCGTCACATATTTATAACCCTTTATATATATGTACCTACATATGCCTTGAGTACTTGCGCGGCCTACTGTGACCATGCGTAAAGGTTAAACAGATTATGCATTGAGAGAAAAGGGAGATCCCCCTTTATCCTTTGCTTTTTATTTTTATAGTTGGACGTTGTAGTCCGTGGCAGCCGTCAAAGTCAAACCCCTTGAGTTCTCTCTAGGCCCTGGATGATGGAGCTGGTCTCCAGGGCCATAAGAGACGATTCTCACCACAGGTACGAACCTGTGTACCACCCACTCTCTGCAGGGTGTAGAAGAGGGTGTGGTTCTCAACCGCACTTGGCGGTTTGTCTAGCATCGAGAGATTACCCCCTCAAGGCGCGTGTCAGTCAACACTTGAATGTCAAATGCGACCCTCGAGATTAACAACGACCGCATGAGTATGAGTACTATATAGTACGTCATCATTGCGACTGCTTGTGTATGCTTGCATTGCTCATCGATATGAGAAGGCCCTGCGTCCGCGCGGTTTTATGCTAAGTCTCACACGCGATGCCTATCCGATTTCCACGTCGGAAGGTTATGGGATGGCGAGTGTTGTTGTGTTGTTTTGTTTTGTGATGTTTCGTATGTGTGTGTGTGTGCATTTTAATTTTTATGTTCTTAGTGTGGTGTAACATGTGGTGAGTTGAATGTGTCCTAGTCGACCGACGGCGAACTGCGTATGGGACTTCAGCCCCCCAGTGCGTCGGTTCACGTGTGAGTCCGATAGAGGTGTGGGACCGCGCGTATCCCCTATGCTACAGCATACGAGAAATGCCGCCTCGGTTGGTCCACCTCTGCAATTGCAACTGATTAACTTTTGTACTGTGGACTGGTAGCTTGGCGGGGATACACCAACCGAAGGGAGGTGACAGCTCTCGCAGGTGGAGGTAAAATTGTACCTCGCATTGACCCTATCCTGTCGTAGGGGCTCGCGAGAGGTATGGCTGGCGCACTCGGCCGGAGCGGCTTGCGGAAGCTCCGTGTGTATCGCAATTACGACCAACTCCTGCATGACGCGGTCGGGAGGGTCCCGCCCTGCGAGGGACCGATGCGCTCAACACCGTTACCTTAGACTTCCAACCCTCGATCTTAACCTCGACCTGGGGTGTTGGGCCACCCCTCCGTCATGCTTTGGCGGTAGTACTTCACCTTTTTAATTTTTTCTAAGATCTAACCTTTACGCTCAACTATAACTTAGGTGTTGGACCACCCCTTCGTCATGCTTCGGCGATAGCCTTACACCTCCGCATTTTAACTTAGCTTGCTATGCCAGCCCATGGCTCTACCTTAAACCCTTACGTGTCAGAACGCCCTTCCACGTATGCTTCGGCAGTTCCCCTACACCGTTATCCCTAACATACTATCTCACCTTTAACCTTTACCTCACCCCATAACCACAGACCTTAATCCTCGCCCCATCTATAGGTATCGGGTTGCCCCTTCACTTACGTTCTAGCGACAGCTTTCTCACCCCCGACTTGTCCTATCTTTGGTACCTCCTATGCATCGAGTCACCCTTCCGTCCAAGGATGTTGGCGGTCACCCCTTCGTCCAAAGGTATCGACAGTCACCCCTCCATCCAGAGGACATCGGCGGCTTCCCTTCCACCTTGGTATCGGCGGTTCCCCCCTCTTCACCAAGACATCAGCGTGTCGTCGAGTGTCAAAGGTCCTATCATGCATGCAAGGGGCCACCCCTTCACCTAGTACGGCTTCAGCGATGGGCCCCTATGTCGTACCAACAGTCATATGAGTGAGGGGTCACCCTTCCACCCTCCGGCTTCAGCGACAAACCCTCACTGCCAGTTCAATCATCAGGCATACCGGCAAGGGTCACCCTTCTGCCTTTCAGCCTTCGCGGCAGACCCTCATTGTCAAGTTGCTGGACACTTAAGCGCGGGACCACCTCTCCACTTCTTGGTTTCGGCGACGGACTCTTAGTCCTAGGTGCTAATCCGGTAAGCGAGGGGTCACCCTTCCAATCATATTTCAATGGTGGACCCTCAGTGTTGAACCGTTAGCCACACAAGCGAGGGGTCACCTGCCCGCTTAACGCTTCTGTGGTGGACACTCACCGTCAAACCGTTAGTCGTATAAGCGAGGGGCCACCCTTCCAGTCACGCTTCGGCGGTGAACCCTCAGTGCTGAATTGCCTTCACTCAATTCACACAGCAAAGATAAGACGCACCAGAAATAAAACACTCATACAAATAACACAGTCTGTATCCCATTCCAACACAAACACAGGTGCAGAGGAAGAGATACAAACAGGGAAGTATAAAGAGGGCAAAAGGGATGTGGTCCTACATGCGGTTCCATGCCTCCAGAGTCTCACCTAGACTCCAGCAAAGCTCCCGCAATCGGTGGTTTCACCCCCACAAGGGCCTTAATGAAGCTCGGTGGGTTGCAATCCCACCCGCTGCCTTCCTCTCCTGAACGAAGGACTAGAAGTGAATCAGGACCAGGTAGCAGTGCTAGATCTGGCGTTCAACAATGGATGAAGAGGTGCTGATTCATAAGACACCATTAATGTGAGGGACGCTGGACCCGCTTTCCAGCAGGTGCTGCTCCCCACCAATAGATGGAGCTTCCCAAGGAAAAAAAAAAAAAAAAAAAAGGAATGGCAGAAGAAGGAAGCTTGAGACTCTCAAGATACAAGGATGGTTCTCTCATACTCGCATGGAGAGGGCCTTAAATTCTTCAAGTCCTGAGGGCGCCGCAACGGCTACCAACGCTCTGAAGTCCTTTGGCTCAGAGTTCGCTCTGTTCAAGGGTCTCCTTCCACCGGTCAACCTCTCCTCCCGTATTCAATGCACTACTTCCCTCCTGGTCAATGTCACCATATCACGAACCCTGTTCCAGCTTCGTTGAGACAATAACCTGCTGCTGCTGAGAACAGCAGCACCTTGAAGTAGTACCAGTATGAGTCCTAACAGCACCGGCCTCGAGAAATCAGCAGCTTCTGCTGAAGACTGCAACAATCTGTCATAAAAAAAAAAAACAGTCCTTGCTGTGAACTGTAGCATCATCTGCCTGAGGAAACTGCATCAACGCCTGTCTCAAAAAAAACATAGCAGCATCCGCTCGAGAAAACTGCACTGACCAGGACCCCCCCATTGGTACCCGGAAGCCGCAGCGAACAACCAGAAGTTTGTGGCAATAACCAGGAGCTCTCAACACTAACCAGATTCCAACTAGAGTAACCAGAAGTCAGCTGCGACAATCTGTTTGGAAGACAACATCAGCCTGTTGTGGGACCAGGAGCACTCTACTTCAAAAGACAGGAGCAGCACTGAGGTGACCGATCAGCAACTTCAATCTAAGTAAACCAGCAGCCTCGAACAGCACCCTTGATCCGGGGGAACCACAACTGCAGTTCTCCACTTTGATGTCGCTAACAGTCTCCCGCACAGAGCAGCTCCGGATGGGCTTCATCATCCTTCATGTAAGTAGCCACTCACCCCTTGCCTGATTCTCCTACCTTTTCCCTTATCTCCTCTACTCCAAGTCTCCATCTCAACGGCCCAGGAGTAAAACTATTGGAATAGAGCGAAACAACTCAAACAAAATAACTGAACGAGCAATGTACGCGACGCGGAGCGACCTGAAGGTGAGATGGTAGGAGAAGGCGTGTCAACACCAGGCCAAGCAAGCGCACAGAGTCGTCCATATCCACCTACCATAGCGCAGCTGCTGGCCCCGAGGTAGGCTTCTACTTAAAACCCCTCTTCTTCTTCCTCCCTGTTCCTCTTCGTCTCCCTCTTTCTTCCTCTACCTCCTCCTTCCTCCTCCTTCTTTCCTACCCCTTCTCTCCTTCTTGCTCCCTCAGCGATCCTTGGCTGTAGCTCGTCGAACGGAGAGCGGTGGCCGGCTTCGCGATCCTTTCCGTTCGTCAACTCCATCTTCCCCACTCCCGCTCATCATCACCTTCCCGTTCGCCTTCGCCCATCATCACGTTCGTCAAATTTGCCCCTCTGTCTCTGTTTATTTACACCCCACCAGCATTCATGCTTTGATCTCGATAGCACAAACCCAACAGTTACTGCGATTACGGCCGTTCATCCCAACAACAACGCACATGACCAGGGAAGGCAGCTTGGAGCCTTATGACGCAGACGGGCTAATGATAACGACCGGAACGGTGGACAAAGATCACCAACGGAAGGAAAATTGTGCCCGCTATGGAGAGGACCACAATGTGAGGAAGATGACCATGGCACAGAGACGAGGAAATTCATGATCCCGCTTGAAGATGACAGCGGCCACAGGGTGAAGGTGATGACCACGACAGTGAAGAAGACGGTCACGGCCGACTGGCACGCACGGCCACGGCCTCCCGCCAGCACTCACCATGCAAAATGAGAATGAATATTCCGCTAGAACAACGAAAGGTACACCGTCGGCCCGGTAAAGGTGATGATGGCAGCGTGAAAACAAAAACGACCAAATCCGCCCTTCTTCTCCTTCCTTCTTGTTCTCCCTCCTTGCTCGTGTCGTCATCACCTCTACCCCCGTCGCACCCTTCGTCGCTCTACTCCCTATCCTTCTCCACCTTCCTTTCTCATCATCCTGTTGGTTGTGCTCGCTGTTTTGCAGCGCTAGCAGATATGTGCCCTCCACCCTGCCGTGTGAACACGTACGTATCGCATCTCCCCTTCACGCGTTTCTCACCCTCCTTCTCAGTCCCCTTCCTCTTCCCTTCTTCGCCTGCACCTCTTCTCTCCCAACTTCCTCCTCCCCCACTCAGCTCGCCCCTCACTACCTTGCCTCCACAGCCGCAGAGATAGTGCTGCCACCCTCCAGCAACGCAGCACTTCGCTGTCCAGCATCACTTGCAGAAAGTGGACTCGGGCTGCTACTCTATAGCCGGCGCTACCTGCTGACCCTGCTCAATTGCTGTCTTCCTTCCCCCAGTTCCCACAGGCCACAAGGTCACAATTTGCTCGGATTGACCTTTGACCTGTCAAAAGGTCCGGTCAAGCAGGCAACCACGTCACTTGCCTCGACCTTCACAGTCTGGGGCTTTTCCTTGCCTTTCCCGGATGCACCCCGTCCCACATTCGGGGTGAGTAAAGAGAAAAATAATAGAGGGAAAAAAAAGAACTACAGAAATAAATAATAACAAAGCAGAAGGAAATGCACGGACTGCTGACCTCACCTTTACATCAGCGCATGCCCTTGATGACGACACCACCGAGCCTTGCACGTGGCAAGGACCGTGCAGCAGGCTACAACCTCCTCATATGGTCCCCAACGGACTAACCACGAGCAGTTGGGGACCAAACTCCATCCGAACTTGAACTTTGATATGCATTTTTACAGTTCATGCATGTACCAACTGAGGTAGGCTTGTTGGCAGCCTAGATTTGCAACATTATACTTGTCTGCCTCGAGCAGAGCTCGAGCCCAGGTCTGCACTTCAACAGTCTGTGGGTGTACCAATTGAGCTCGGCCTGTTGATCGGGTTCCAACGAGTGCCCCGACGCATCAGGGCACCGCGGAACGAGTCCCAAGTGAAGCCACTTCTCCACATTCGTTTGACCCTCCCCCTGCGGACTTGAACTCGGGCCGCATTTTCAACAGTTCATGGAGGCATGTCTGTGACAGGCCTGCTGGCCTCCTAGTATGACCTGAGCGCAATAGAAGTTGAACTCAGGTCTGCATTTGAACCGGCCATGGGAGTGCCAACTAAGCTAGGCCAGTTCGTCGAGGCCCAAGGACATACTAGGGGCACAACCTCAGGCCCACCACAACCCCACCTACACTCAACCCAAACTTGTTGCCAAGATGGATCTTTGCATAAGGACGACCATCAAGCTAAAAAGTCAGTAATCAAAAGAAGAAGTCAAAAGGAAAAAAACAAAACAAAAAAAACAGAAGAAAAAGAAAAACAAGAAACAAGATGAGAGACAATTAACGAAAAGACATAGCGCATATGGCAAGATGGTGGTCTTCGACCCCGTCGTCGCCCGGACAAGATGCAGCAGCGCTCAACCCAACCAACTCTAACTCACTGCCACAACGCCGCCTGAGGGCGCTTAGGCTGTTACTCGTTTGGTCCGCGTCTGACGTGTCAAAACACAAATAATTACCCTTGTAAGGGTAATTGTTCCGACAGGGGGTAACTGCCCATGCTCGAGCCTCACAATGATTCACCATAGCGACCTTCCTCCTTTTCCCACAACAAACGAGGACAGCCTTTACTCCGATGCGGACGTACCGAGGGCGCTATTCCGGACCGATCTGGTTGACTTGCACAATCCATCTATGACATGCCACATAGGGGGAACTGGGTTTGTTTTGATTGATCGGTTTTTTTCTCATGTGCTGATCCTACCTTATACGGACTTGACGGTGCTTCCCCTGGTCTGCACACCACACCACGTGGAAGCCTCTGTTAAACTGTCGATGGTGCCAACTTAGCCCAACTAGGGAACTCGTGTTCTTGGCGGAGAATGGTGCTGGGTTATGAAGGGTTCGTCCGGTTCCCAGACCTCTCCCGCGCTGCAGGAGCTCTTCCGGATAAACTTATGGACCTGGGTACCCCCACCCTCTCCTCCATCGGATGACGATGTGAGTCATCATGTGACGAACTACTCTCTGTAAGCGCACAACTTTCTGCACGGCTGTATTTCGGGGGTTAATTGAGAGGGGCCCGCCCAAATTGCATGGATGTCCCTGTCTTTTGGAAAGAGGTTGGTTCCGCGACGGTTGGTAATTGACCGCGCCTTAGCGAGCGCGGAAATAGCAGTTACTGTTGCCATAGCTTCTTTCTTGTTCTGTTGTAAGGAGGAAAACTTTTGGCGCAATCATCGCGCGGGCCCACACGGGTTCCCAGAATTTCGTTTTTGCAAATTAGGATTTTAATTAGGCTAGGAATTTGGGAGTGCCATAATTTTTGCAATTACACGAGGCTCCGTACTTGCGCGCGCATTCTCGCGCCCTGCTCTGCGCTCTGCTCCTGCCGCGCCTAAATTCTAAACGCAACTGTAATCTCTTCTTGCTCCTTCTTGGCGGGCACAGGTGTAACTGTAATCCTCTCACTTCTTGATCTCCTCCCTTTCTTTTGCCGCGCAAAGTTTCTTTGCACCTCTTTCCCGTCTATCTCATTGGCCTACAGGTGCATGACTGGATCGATGCATGGAGAGTGGTGACGTCCCACACGCCGCGGCCTGGCCATGCAGCCGTGGGCACTTCCTCTCTTCTTCTTCCCTCCCACTCAGACACAATCCCGATTATCTCGCGCGGATGCTCACGCTATAAATCCCGCAGGTGCGATTAACTCGCTCTCTAATCAACTTGGGAGTTAGCGCGGTCGAAAGGATCGGCTAACGGCCAGTAGCAAGACGGTGAGCAGGGAGTTGGGCGATCCGACGGCCTGGTGCTGGGTATGCAGGGTTGACGTGTGGCTGGGAAGGACTGCGGCACACGGGCGAACCAGGCCTGCATGTTCAGACTAAGCGGGGTGACAACTTTGCGTGAGTAGTAGAGAGAGAGAGAGAGAGAGAGAGAGAGAGGAAAAACGATGACGGTAGGTGTTGGAATGGTGCTTTTCTTCGACTCTTTTGCATAATTTTGATGCCTGGCACAAACCATCTCTTTGTTCATGGTTATTTTGGGTCTTTCTTTTCTGTGAATCGATGAATGATTGAGTTTATCCCTCCCTCGACCCGTCCTCCTTCTACTTAGTTGCCGACTCGATTAATCAATTGCTTACACTCGATCCATGTATGTTATCTGGCTAGTTTTCAAAAATGGTATGATGAACGTAATTGAACGTCATGATGCATGAGTGCTTGTTGTTTCATCACCTCTTTTTTGCAACATGGATGAGCATGCCGGTTGATTAGATCTGAGCCACCAGCGACAGCTCTAGGTCGACGGGACGAGGTATATGTGTTGAAGATCGCGAAAATTATCAGCCTGATTGAAGGAAGATCTTGTGCACGCACGTGTACGCCCGACCGCAGGCGGTCATCGCGTACACGCGTGTCTACAGGATCTGCCCCCAATCCGGCTGCTGGCCGAGCACCTGGAATGTATGGATTCCCACCCCACCTTGCAACATGAATGTTGAGACTCCCTTTTGGATCACTGACCGTGAGTGCCTGAGGGATCGCTAATGAGCTCCCAGAGTTTCCGTATCCAACCGGAACCGAGCGCATCTACGAGTGGGATATTGGGTGGGCCTTAGAGTGTATTCCCCATCTCCCCAACTGTCCCAGCCCATACACGTGTCAGGTCATCATTGAGCCCGATATTGTTATCCTTCAAACAGAGTTCCCTCCCTATCACCGTCTATTGCCATTCCATTGCCTGACCATTGCCCCTTGGCAAGCACTCACCCCCTACTGGCCACAACCCGAGTGTTCCGAGTGCCTGTGAGACCATGCCTACCGAGCATGGGGATTCATTCGGCGAACCCGCTCGGAAGCCGAAGAACGGGAGCACAGCCTTCGTCTGAGGCCGGCCACGTCCGATTCTGAGATCTGCGAAACCCGCCGACGACGGGTGTTGTACCAGCGGAACAGTCATAGCGTCCCAACGGTACACAGAATACGAATCTGTCCCAGATGAAGGGACCAACGGAGGTGACCGCTCTGTTCCCCAAAGGCCTAAAACGGAACCCCCGTCCTTCGCCCACCCGCTTGCATTCACGTCCCTGAAACTTGACGCAGGAGATCTCAGTTCCGACCTGGGACTCCACCACCATTTTCCTAAAATCCTTGGCACATCCCTTCTTCCCACTTCCAGGCCCACCATCACTCCGAACAGGAAGTCGAGCTGGGCGTGAGGTTGGGCATCACAATGAGACCTCTAGCCGATCGGCCGGACTATGCGGACCCAATTCGGATGCCTAGGGTGTCCCTTGTCTCCTTGCCCCACCCCCCTCTTAATGAGCAGGGTGGCATGAACGTGACATGGGAAAAGCGGTAGATTCATAGTTTTGTTTTTCTTTTCGTACAGTCTTTGGCGGTTCTAGCTGGTGGTGAATTAGTTGTGCTCTCGTCCCTAAGCCGACGGGGAGCGGAATTTTGCCTGTGCCCCGCCCTTCCGTGCCTGTCAAATTTTGGACTTCTGCCGTTCTCTCTGATTGGCTTGAAGGACCCCCAGTTTTGCCCGGGCGGTTCACTCCCCCGCCCAAAATCCTCGGCCACGCCCCAATTACTCTGATCGGCATTCCACAGGTACGGGACGCCGCACGGGGTGTGAGGTCCCCTGCGTATCACAGGCTAGGCAGCTGGCCCTGGCCCTCTGCCTTCCTGTATCACTCTTCCTTTTGTCTCTAAGCAGGGGATGTGGAGTTTCCAACCCTGTCACTTTCAAATCCTTCTTTTTTTTTTTTTTTTTTTTTTTTTTTAAAAAAAACAACCCGAGCTAATGCTAGGGGTGCTGATAAAAGCAGACACCACTAGCACTGTCGGCGTGGCTCCACCTATTGGTGGGGAGAAACACCTGCTGGAAAGCGGGTCCAGCGTCCCTGAACATTTGTAAACATTTGTTTGAACGAACATGTATTTGTTAGTATATACGCATAGTCAGACTTTTACTGATGAGCAACACTGATTACCCTCACTCGAGGGGATTGACTGCTCAACAAAACCCTAGCATCATCACCCTGCCCTACGCCACTCATTTACCGCTGCATGAATCATTCAACATCGTGAGGGGGGGGGGGAAGTCACAGTAGAGTCTGAGGGTTAGCTGCTCTACGAAACCCTAGCATCATCGCCCTGCCCCACTCCACTCATTTACCGCTGCCTGGATCATTCAACACCATCAGAGGGAGGGGGAAGTCATAGCAGGGCCTGACTTAATCTATAATCCCAATTAAACCTAGGCACTACATCTGTTACCTCGCCAATGCGACACTAATTCACAAAAACCCAAGGGTCTGTGTCTCCTATTCAGCAATCTGAACACAGCCACAATCCCGCCGAGAGGGCAGTAATTAGGCAAGCCCCTCAAATCTAGTGAGCGCACCAACACTTACGACATCCACCGCAGAAAGGGGAGGTGGCGAGGCAGGGTTCAATAGGCTTCTCATATCCTCCTCGCGGCAGCCCAAACTGCCGCATAAGCTTTCCCATCGCCCCTGCTCTCCCATAGGGACAACCCATCCTCTCCTCGCCCGCCATACCTCCCGTTGCTGCCACACCCAATCAGTGCCATCCTATTCTGTGTGGAAGATCCAGCCGGTAACCCTCGTCCGCCCTGCGGCCCCAGCAGAATTTCGAAGGAACGCGAAAAAATCCCACACCCAGGGAGGATCAGAGGACACAGAGTCGTACTTAGTACTTACCGTGGTCACCAGTGATGTGGTAGGAGTCGTAGTCATTATTGGCAAAACCTTCCATATAGTTTATTTATTTGTCATATTAGTCATTGCTATTGACAGTGATGCTGTAGATGTCAGCGTCGTAAGTGCCATCGAAGTTGTTGAGATCGTTGTTGCTGTTCTGTCATGCATCAATATGGTATAAGATGTCATCGTGGTAGGCGTTGTTGATGCAGTTATTGTTGCTTTTGTACCATGTGACATCGCCACGATGGGCATCGGAGAAGCCGTCGTTATTGTGTTCGATGCTTTTGTTGTTGTTGATTATGTTTTCCTTGTTGGTAACACAGACTCCAACTCCCCTGAATAAGCGGTGACAAGATTGGAGACATCACCCTCCCTCCATGCTTCAGTCGCCAGCCTCTCTTTCAGCGCAGCATAGTAATCTACCCCCTGCTCATATATCATGTCGCAGCTGATGATCAGAGCGTCAGCCCGCTGCCAATCAACAAGAACCTCCAGAGCCGGATCCTCCTTGATCTGCCAAAGGATGGTTTCAAGTTGTTGAAACTAATCCTCCAGCCATGCAGCCAGGGCAGATCCCCCCCAATCCACCACCGGCCAGGCCTGGGCAACAGAGGACAGAACTCTGACAATCTGCCGCATGCATCATTTGTCCGAGGAAAGAAAAAAAATCATCCACGCTCCTTAGGGCTGTGTTCCCCTTGCCCTTGTGGGGAATGGAAAAATGGACCCAAGTTGTCGTGCAAAGCATGCAGTGGTGAGTGGGGTTTCATGACAGACATATCACTCTTTCTGATCCATACCATCTTCACCTGAATAGAACGCCAGGTCATTATAGCTGCATCTGGACTGAAAGTTGCCCGGAATACAGCTATAATGCCTGGACATTCTATTCGGGTGAACACGGTAGACCTGAACTGTTCCTGGTCTCTCTCCTGCGCCACTGGGCCCTGACCCCAGGCCACAGACACTAGGTCCTAGCTCTCTTTCACCAACAAGAGAGCATCATGATAGCTCTCTTTCACCCATCACCGTTCTCATTCATGCCTTTGGAAACAACTCGGGCTTGCAGGTACTTGCCTGGTTTTACCGTGGAGGAAAGTCCTTGAACTCACCTACAATCCATTGAGCCTAATGTGGTCTTGCGCTGGGCTTACAATTGCCTTACACTGGGTCCACTACTGGGCTTGCCCTCCCATGTCTCCACCCTTTTTTTTTTTTTCTTTTTTTTTTTTATGAAAACATGAACGGACTATATTAGCCAGGGTGATACGAGCATCCCTTGCTAATATAGCTGCTTGAGTCACTCCATCTATTGGTGGGGAGCTGCACCTGCTGGAAAACGGGTCCAGCGTCGCATTACAATGTAAATGTCATTGTGGATTGGGCCTCTTCACCAAGCTGCTTGGCGCCAAATCTTACAATCTGAAATAGCCCTTTTATGGTTGGGAAAAAATACCGACATTCTGAGTGACAATTTGCCTCTATGCAGAACCATACCACGAGATAGGAACCATTGACTGCTGGTTAGAGGGAAAGGGGTCAGGGAATTCAGAAGCAGGTCGTAGAGGGATCATGGGGTCCACTGCGCTCCAATCATTGAAGTGAATCTTGTAGTTCCTGTTGAGGGCAACACCATCATTTGCTTGGGCACCTTCCCAACCAACCTTCTCATCTTTCCTCCCTGTTCCCCCCCAAACCAGCCTTTGTTAAAACTTTTAATATGTTCAAGAATCTCAGTTTTCTTTGAGAGGTACTGAATTTTCTCTTTGGTCAGTTCCCATTAAATTCTGATATCTGTTTGTATCTGATCCTTGATACTATCAGTAAATTAATGACCAGCAAGTCTGACCCTTTCCCATTCGTGTGTACATCTTCTTCTCCAAATAGCCCAGAGTATTGCTCTTCTACTTATGATAAACAAATTTTGTGTGAATTCATCATAGGGTATGACAGTCCATTCCTCCAGCAACAAAGGTTTCCAGCCCCATGGCCATCTATCAGTCACTTCCAATTGAGTCCATATTATGTCCCACCATCTCCATAGCCACACTGAGCCAGGGCATTGTAGGAAAATATGTTCCATAGTCTCAGCTATGCTTCTGCTCGGGAAGGCAGATGTGCAAAATTTGCACCAAGGCTTGGCTAAACCTTTGCTGTCCAAAGAGGTTCTGTCTATTATCCAATCATTGGTTGGGAGGCATCTATATTCAATCTGCCATTGTAGTGAGGCTATTTTAGCAGGCTTGATCTTCTTGCTTTGGAACCATTGGATCCTTTGAAATTCATTTTTTCCTAAGTTCAGGTGATCCATCCATCTCTGTGCGACTCTGTCTTTGAGATTAAATCTTGGTTCTTAACATTCTATATGTTGATTTTACTGTGAGAGTGTGTAGGGTTCTTGTGAAGTTTCTCTTACCACTGCGACCCCCATTTCCATTCATGTGGATCTAATGGGAGAAATTGAATGAGTGTGCTTGGGCGGAAGGCAAACCAAGAATTCTTGTCTCGTAGGACCCTGATTCTAAAAAGTTGTTCAGTTGTCACCCTTCTGACCCCAATTGGGTCACTCAGGATTAACTCATCATTGGCTCTGAGATCAAAAAGGGTGATTAGTATGTCTCCATTCCTTTCCTTATGGAAGACATTTCCTCTTTCCCGCTACAAGGCCCCATCCCTGTCTAAGGGCTGCACTCCTGCAGTGCGTTCAATCCCAGGATTCTGATACGGTGTCTGCTCTTATCAGCACCCCTAGCACTAGCTCGGGCTGGTCATCAAAAAAAAAAAAAAAAAAAAAAAAGAATTTCCTGCTGGTAAGTCAATAGTGACTGAGGAGTCCACTGTCAGGAGGGTTGTGAGGGGTATGGAGGGGTTGTCTAAGGAGACTTAGGGAGCCCCATTAATTTCTTTTCTTTTTTTCATGTAAATGTTTCTTGAGGGGATAACTTGCAAAATGCCCCCATAAGTTGAGATGTATGCCAATATGCCCCTGAACGATGTGGGTAGAGCGAAATGACCTTTTGGGCCGAATTCTGTGTTTTATGCCCCTGTCAGGCCGGTGTGCAAATTTGCAATCTGGACCGCGCCTTTTGGTTTGCAAATGAGCCTTGGAAAAGTTGGCAAGTACCGTGGCATTTTGCAAAGTTAGACGGTGTCTGGTAGGGGTATATTGCAAAGATGGGGGGTCAACACAAACGTCTTTTGGGTCAGAGGGGCATTCCTCTCTATTTACATCTTTTTGGGGATTTTGGCATATATCTCAACTTCCGGGGTATTTTTCAAATTATACTTTTTTTTCCGGAAAGCTGCAGCAATTAAATTCTTTTTCTTTTCCCATGCTAATTTTCTCTGTATCGTTCCCATTTTAACAGATTTCCTGAAGGACAGCAATTACGTCTGAAAACACAAAGAGGATTGAGACCATTTTCATGGATAGTACTGGGGCCATTACCCAATCAGGCTATGCTGGAAACCGGATCGAGCATCTCTTTCTCAGTGAAATCAGCGGCTTTCCAGAAAGTGACTTGACGCACACAGAGGCACTTTGAACATACCCTACCTAGGGCATGACCACACTAGCACTTTTTACTTATTAATGGACGTGATTGCGGTCAGATGCATACAGGTCAGGCTGTAACTGCAGTCAGATGAATTTCGGAAAGTGCTCCCTGGTAGTGCGAGTATATCCTTATGGAGTACTCACACTCGCAGTATCTGAAATGTATCTGACCGCATTTACGGGTACTCCTGGATGTCGCTGGCCGCAATTTCATCCAGCAGTACATTAATAAAACTCTCCTCTTCTTTTTATATGAGAAAACATAAAAGTTAAAGTTGATAAACCCCCCTTTTTTTTTTCTTTTTTTTTTTTTTGGTAAGCTATATTCTTCTCTCCTCTATTTCATCTTTCTTGGTAGTACGCATCTATCTCATCCTCTCGCTAGTCTTTTTTTTTTTCTAAGTACCGGTCCGGTGGACCATGGATCAGATATTAAACTGATCAGAACAGATACTACACTTGATTTTTTTTTGTTTTTGTTTTTTAACCTCGTGTCGGGGGGACTACCACTTGAGAAGGTGATAGGAGCATCCTTCTCAAGTGGCTCCCCTACTGGAGGGCTCCATCTATTAGTGGGGAGCAGCACTTGCTGGAAATGGGGTCCAGCGTCCCAACAATGATAATGTACAGAATGGAGTTGAAATTGAGAAATGTGGTTGCTGTTGCTGCCTGAGCATTTATCTCCACTATGTCTACTAGGACCAAGATCCAGACTTTGTGAATTTGTATAGTACAGTCTGTACCTGTTTCCCTTTCCACACTGCTCATCCCTGGCCGGCAATCGAGATGGAAGGTCAAGGTTGCAGAGACTGCAATGCCAGGAGCGTGGGGGAGGCGGAGAGGGATGAGGGAGGAGAGTTATTAGCGGGCGATCAGGGCAGGTCGTGGGAGTGAGCGAGGGCGGGGAGGGGAGAGAGAAGGGAAAAGGCAGGGCTGGCAGGGAGGGGACGGGTTGCTGCTGAGGGGGTTGCGGACGGGAATGAGGTGGACGGGGTGTTGGGCACAGTCTGATGAAATGAGAATGAAGATTGTGGGTTGGTATACCACCTGAAAGTGGTGCCTTGGCACCCTTTCCCACTGCCTCTCCTTAGACATCCAAGGTTGCCACTTAAGAGAGAGGGTGTTGTCAAGGATACACAGTTTTCCATTGCTGTCCGTCCAGGTAGCTTTGAAGGCATCCACTATGTGTCGTTTTGTAGCCACTTGCGGTTCTTGTTTTTTTTTTTTTTTTTTTTATCCCCCTGTGACGAACTATCTTCTGCAATCGCGCGATTTTCTGCGCAAGGCCAATGTGGGAAACACGGGAGGGCTTTGGTGGGTGACGGGCGTGAGCGGGGTTCGCTTGGGCAAATTGCATGGACACCCTCGCTTCTCTTTTTTCGCTTCTGTTGGAATTCGTTGGGTCAGCACCGGGAAAGCCCAGCGACGACGATTGGATGGTTGCACCATGACGGGCGCAAGAAATAACTGTACCATAGCTTCTTGCTTGTTCTGCTGTGAGCATTAGGAATTTTGGTGCGATTAGCACGCCGGAATCTCGTTTTTGAACTTCTAACTGATGTCGAGCCCCCACGGGCTCTCGGAATTGTTTTTCTTTTCAGAATTTCCTTTTGCAATTAGGACTTAGACTAGGAATTTAGGTACTCTGAATTTTGTCGCGCAGCGTTCGCACGCATCTTGTGGCGCAAGGAACTGGGTTGTGACTGGATCGCGCCCTTAATCTTGTGCAACTGTCATTTTTGGCGGGCGCGATCGTAACTGTAATCCTTCTTCTTGCTTGTTGCCCGCCTTCTTCCTTCTCCTTTCTCGTCTCGCATACTCTATTCTAATTGGCTGAAGCGCCTGCATGACCGGATCGATGCGTGGAGAGTGGCTACGACCCCCACATTGTGCCCTGGCCATGCAGACATAGGCACTTCCTCTCTCCTCTTCTTGTCCATCTGGGCGTAATACCGTACCTTTCGCGCAGGCATGCATGCTATAAATTTCGCAAGCGTGATTCGATTGCTCTCTGAGAATTTCGAGGTTAGCGCGATCAGTGAGGGTCGGCTAACGAGCAAGTGAGTGAGTGTGAGAGTTGGGCGATCCGACGAGCTGGTGTCGGGTATGCGGGGTTGACGTGCGGGGCAGCGACGGACTATGGCGCACTGGCGAACCTGGCTTACATGCTTGAACCAAGCGGGGTGACAACTCAGTGTGGATACGCGGCGACGGACTGCCGGTATCGTGGGTATTGATGCGAGGCGACGGACTGCCCTCAACGGGAGAGAGAGAAAGAGAGAGGGCAGTAGTGTGGGTGCGGGATAGGGCTTCTTTTTGTCGTTCTTTTCATTTTTACTTTGTCCATTTGTATAATTTTGAGTTCTGATATGACCGATCTCTTTGTCGCGACCCTTTTTTTTTTAACTTCTCTCGTATATTGTATCGGATTTTCCTTGTTGTTTTGCTTGGTATGTATGCATGGAATGAATGTAGGTTCTCGTTTGTTAAGCGATCCTTCCGATCTGTTTTACGATGCGTGTTTTCTCTGACCAGTGTCACCTGCATGAGTTATGCGATCAGGCCTGATGGGAAATGCTCATTTTGACGTCCGAAGTCTAGCTGCCGATTATCCCCTCTTCCCTCCTTTTTGCGTCCCATGTATGGCATGTAGTGATTGGTAGGATATTTACACTTATGGTTAAATACGATCGGCCCACGGAGCCAACCAGCTGCTCCTTATGTACACGCGTACGTACGTTCGCGATCTCGAGAGAACCGAATCGCCACGTACGCACTCGCCCGCGTAAGTCAGTCTTAACCACGTGTAAGGATGTGGGGGATGTGGCTTACTAAACAGGCATGGCTGCACGGTCTCCTTCCTGGGAATCCGAGTACGAAAACCTGAGGGACCCGGAATACCGTGAGTATTGAGAGGATGAACAACTCAGACGACGGGGAAATTTAAGAAATTCGGAATTCCCTTGCCTAGGAGGAAATGATCGATTATGTGCAAGGGATTTTCAGTGTGATATAACGAGCGACCCCCGGTGCCCCGACTACCTGGAAACTTATAACACGCAATATTTCATATCCCCCGGCTTCGTTGTCATTACTA
>BFEA01000257.1:1487611-1511259 GCA_003427395.1 Chara braunii
GACTCTAGGCTGGACAAGTGGGTGATTAGTGTAGAGCGACCTGGCTAACAGAGGACGCCCCCGAGCACGGAACGCGCCGCGGCGCGATCCTATAGTCACAAGAACAACAGAAAAATTCCCACGAGAAATGAAAGTTGAAAAAACATTCCATAAAAAAAAAATCCTTCATATTTATAAATTATCATTTCAATGTTCGTCCAATTCTAAAATTTCCAATTTTATTTGAGAAGTTCCCGTCTAAATATGAGTTTTCCCTTCCAACTACATCTATTTGTTCAAGATGGAATGAAAGTCTGGACGAGTTTCTGAAATGTTTTAATTAAATTTTCATTCTACTCCAACAAATATCTTCCAATTTATATTAGATTAACCTATTTATGACTGAAAATCCTTACTTAGAATGAAAGTCCAATTCAAATATTTCATGAACTCATTCAGACTTTCATTCCATCTCTAGCATGCAGTCTAAATAAGAAGGGATACCCTATTCTTGGAATGAAAGTTTGCAAATAAGATGAAAATTTTTTAAATTGGAATGACATTTTTTAAGATGGAATGGAAATTCGAAATTTAGATTGTAATTTTACTATAGAATGATTATTTAATTCCAGGAAATTTTTCCGTTGAAATAGGTCGGGTGCTTGGCAGGCGACCAACATGAACGCCAATCAACAAAACCCCAATCAAGCTCAGTTGGCGCCTGCGCCACGAGCACGGGCATCTGTGGCCCCACCCGATCTCTACCTTTTTGACCCAACACATCATCTTGTCGGAGCCTGGTTGGCCACACTCCGAGTACAGCAGTACGAAAATGACGAAGCACATATTAACATCCCCGCCCGATTGGGAGGAGATGCACATCACTGGTTTAGCACCTATGTCTAGATTGATCTCCCGACATTTGAGCGGGACTTTTTGAATTGATTTGATTATATTCATCCCGAACAGGCTCTTTTCATGATTGAAGACCGGGTTAAAAAACATCTCGAGTCCGTCAAGGAATATCGCAATAGATTATATCGAATGTTCGTAAAAACTAAGCGAGGAGGGCATGTAGGAAGAGATTTATTTATCGATGGACTCTGCAGCAGAACGATGAGGGCGAAGCTTCGTAAACAATTCAGAATCTCCCATATCACTCATACGTTGCAACAGATTATGGCCGCCGCGGAAGAAATGGAACGAAAGTTCGCCGCGAGTTCCCTGGAAGAGGAGGACTACCCCAGAGAGGGGGATTCATCGGACTTACCTAGGGCCAAGGCCGAGTTGGCCACACTGAAAAACAAGTTGGAGAGTATGGGGTCTGTGTCCGGTCCAGTCACCTATTTCGAACAAATCGCGGCTAAACAAACGGCTCGTAGTGTGATAACGAGAATGCCCATCCCCGTGATGACTACGCCCACACCACCGGCGGAAAATCCCACACGATCAAACGAATTGGCTGCTATACTAGAACTAACCAAAACATTGGTCAACCTGATTCAAGAAAGCAAAAAGGAGCAGCGTGAACATAATGCCCGAATAGAATCGATGATGAGATCGATGTGTCCCACAGCTGTACGAGCTGCCCCAATACATCAGGGATTGGCCCCTGCCCCCACAGTCGGGGGTGTTGCAGGCAATCTGAGCATCTGCTACACTTGTCATCAACCGCGACACATAGCCCGGGATTGCCCCCACCGACCCCCGCAACCGCGAGTTGGGGGTGCCCCAGTAGCTGCGGCACCAATCGCCAATGGGTCAGGAAGGGGAGGAGCGATGCTGGAAGAAATGGAAGGATGACAGAGTATGTTCGCCAGTACAGAAGAAGCTGCAGAGCTTATTCCTCTAGACCAGTACGTAACATAAGGATATCCGGGGTTGGGAATGATCGGGATTATTAGACCCTCTCATGAACAGCGAGAAATGGCGGAATGGAGACCCTCTCCAGGGAAGATGGAATCTGGAGGACCCACCTTCGTCACTGGGGAGATAGATGTTTGGAACGTTGTCCGCGCTCTGGATCACCGCATTCCCCTCCCGATCGGACATCTATTGTCCATTTCGGAATAGGCTAACGAACGTATGTTGCAACACTGCAAGGCAAACAGAAGACGATTCGCTCTTGCAAGAACGACGAACACGAAAGGAAAAACCCCTGCCCAAGAGGACAATCCTAACCCTGCCAGCATGACGGAACCTATACGATTGGGACTAATACCGAAAGACGATCACTTCCTGCGGATCAAAGCAATCACGTGGAAATCCGTCGAATGTGATATCGAAGTCTGGGGAATTTCGTACAATGTCATCATCGACTCAGGAGCCGCCGTCTTGGCTATCTCGCTAAGAGTAGTAGAAAGAGCGGGAAGGAGAAAATACCTGATCATGCTTGCCGAGAAAGATCATCTCGTCTCTACAGACGAAGAAAAGATTAAAACAGTAGGGCAAATGACGAACTTTGTTTTTCGTCTAGGAAAGGTACATGTCGTGGGAGATGTCGTAGTGTTAGATGTAAGCACCTCCGACGTTCTTTTAGGATTACCAGCTCTCACGGCGTTGCGAGCCAATCTAGACTTTGAAAGACGATTGATTGTCCTCCGAAACACGGAAGGAAAACAGTACGCCATACCCATGAGACTAACTCTTCGAACCATGGCTGACGCAACCCCACGATCTCCTTCAATAGAAGCCCTCCGAGTGATCACCCGGGAATATCCCGCGGAATGTGACAAGTCCCAGGCAAAGAAACTGGAGCCCTCGAGCGATACCGACGGCAGCGATAGGGATGATCTAGCGGTCCGGGAACTGGCCCAACAACGCATTTATTACCCAGCTCGACAAACAAGGGCGAGATCGTTCAGCATAACGGAATGGAACCTACAAAGGACACGTGCAATGATCTTGGGTGAGCCTCTCGTGCAGATTTCTAGGATGGCGGATTCTTTAGAACCCCCTCGGACCTTATACGAGGGTACCACTCCACTGCTTGCAAGATACAACGACAAGAGGAATTTGTGTGACATCATAGACTTACCTCGTTCCCTGCTACCCCCAAGGAAAGAGGTAAGAATGCTCCGCTTAGGGGCTGAGGCCGACTCTTTGGAATCCCCTGGGCGCCCGGAGGTTGAAACCAACGGCCTCGGAATCAAGATCGTGGAGAAACCTGTACCATGGGAGCATATCCACGACGGCGTCACTCCGGAAGAACACGTGGCAATCCGCGAGCCTGAGGAAGATGCGCAGATAATGAACACGGTGTTCTCCTGGCGGTCAGACAATTCGTTCATCTCTGCACCCCCTTCCGGAAGTGTTGCACGGACCAATACCAAATCAATCACCGTCCAACTATTGGGACAGTTGTACGAACTACACGTACCACAGTACGTACCCGACGAAACTCATCACCTGATCGCGGACATCCTAAAAGAATATCAGGAAGTGATTAGTATAACCGACACCGATATCGGACTGTCCTTAGTGATTCATTACTAAATCCAGACCGGAAATCACCCTCCAATCCACTGCAAACCATATCGATACTCCCTCGCGGAATGAGAGACAGTTGTACAGAAGATTAGGGAATTCAAAGCTAACGAATGGATTGAACCAGCCATTGAGCAAGGAGAGCAGGTAGGAAACGATTTATTTATCGATGGACTCCGCAGCAAAACGATAAGGGCGAAGCTTCGTAAACAATTCAGAATCTCCCCCATCACTCATACGCTGGAACAGATTATGGCCCCCGCGGGAGAAATGGAACGAAAGTTCGCCGCGAGTTTCTTTGGAAGGGGTGGACTACCTCAGAGAGGGGGATTCATCGGAGTTAGCTAGGGCCAAGGCCGAGTTGGTCACACTGCAAAACAAGTTCGAGAGTATGGGGTTTGTGTCCGGTCCAGTCACCTATTTGGAACAAATCGCACCTAAACGAACGACTCGTAGTGTGATAACGGGAATGCCCATCCCCATGATGACTACGCCCCCACCACCGGCGGAAAATCCCACACGATCAAAAGAATCAGCTGCTATATTATAACTAACCAAAACATTGGTCAACCTGATTCAAGAAAGCAAAAAGGAGCAGCTTGAAAATATTGCTCGAATCGAATCGATGATGAGATCGATGCGTCCCATAGTTGTACGAGCTGCCCCAATACAGCAGGGATTGGCCCCTGCCCCCGCAACCAGCAGTGTTGCAGGCAATCTGAGTGTCTGCTACACATAGCCCGAGATTGCCCCCACCGACCCGCGCAACCACGAGTTGGGGGCGCCCCAGTAGCTGCGGCACCAATCGCCAATGGGCCGGGAAGGGTGGGAGCGATGCTGGAAGAAATGGAAGGAGGCGGGAGTACGTTGGCCACTACGGAAGAAGCTGCAGAGCTTATTCCTCTAGACCAGTACGTAACATTAGGATATCCGGGGTTGGGAATAATCCGGACTATTAGACCCTCTTATGAACAACGAGAAGTGGCGGAATGGAGACCCTCTCCACGGAAAATGGAATCTGAAGGACCCACCTTCGTCACTGGGGAGATAGATGTTTTGAACGTCGTTCGCGCTCTGGATCACCACATTCCCCTCCCGATCGGACATATGTTGTCCATTTCGGAACAGGCTAACGAACACATGTTGCAACACTGCAAGGCGAACAGAAGACGATTCGCTCTTGCAAGAACGACGAACACGGAAAGAAACCCCCCTGCCCAAGAGGACAATCCAAACCCTGCCAGCACGACGGAACCTATACGATTGGGACTAATACAGAAAGCTGATCACTTCCTGTGGATCAAAGCAATCCAGTGGAAATCCGCCGAATGTGATATCGAAGTCTGGGAATTTCGTACAATGCCATCATCGACTCAGGAGCCGTCGTCTTCGCTATCTCGCTAAGAGTAGTAGAAAGAGCGGGAAGGAGAAAAAAATTGATCATGCTTGCGGAGAAAGGTCATCTCGTCTCCGCAGATGAAGAAAAGATTAAAACAGTAGGGCGAATGACGAACGTTACTTTTCGGCTAGGAAAGGTACATGCCCTTGCAGATGTCGTAGTGTTAGATGTAAGCACGTACGACGTTCTTTTAGGATTACCAGCTCCCACGGCGTTGCGAGTCAATCTAGACTTTGAAAGACGATCGATTGTCCTCCGAAACACGGAAGCAAAACCGTACGCCATACCCATGAGACTGACTCTTCGAACCATGGCGGACACAGCCCCACGATCTCCTTCAATAGGAGCCCTCCGAGTGATCACCTGGGAAGATCCCGCGGAATGTGACAAGCCTCAGGCAAAGAAACTGGAGCCCTCGAGGGATACCTATGGCAGTGATGGGGATGATCTAGTGGTCCGGGAACTGGCCCAACAACGCATTTATTACCCAGCTCGACGAATGAGTGCAAGATCGTTCATCATAACGGAATAAAACCTACAAAGGACACGTGCAATGATCTTGGGTGAGCCTCTCGTGCAGATTTCTAGGATGGCAGATTCTTTGGAACCCCCTCGGACCTTATACGAGGGCACCACTCCACTGCTTGCAAGATACAACGACAAGAGGAGTTTTTGTGACATCAAGGACTTACCCCATTCCCTGCTACCCCTAGGGAAAGAGGTAAGATTGCTCCTCTTAGGGGCTGAGGCCGACTCTTTGGAATCCCCTGGGTGTCCCGAGGTTCAAACCAATGGCCTCGGAATCAAGATCGCGGATGAACCTGTACCATGGGAGGATATCAACGACGGCGTCACTCCGGAAGAACACGTGGCAATCCATGAGGAAGATGCGCAGATGATGGTCACAGTGGCGGTCAGACAACCCCCTTCCGGAAGCGCTGCATGAACCAATACCAAATCAATCATCATCCAACTATTGGGACAGTTGTACGAACTGCACGTACCACAGTACGTACCCGAAGGAACGCATCACCTGATCGCGGACATCCTGAAGGAATATCAGGAAGCGATTAGTATAATCGACACCGATATCGGACTGTCATTAGTGATTCAGCACGAAATCCAGACCGGAAATCACCCTCCGATCCACTGCAAACCATATCGATGCTCCCTCGCGGAACGAAAGACAGCTCTACAGAGGATTAGGGAATTCGAAGCTAACGGATGGATTGAACCAGCCACTGGGCCATGGTCGTTCCCGGTCGTATTAGTGCCTAATGAGAATGGGTCAGTCCGCATCTGCATCGATTATCGTAAGTTGAATGATATCACAATCAAAGATGTATATCCCCTCCCCTGGATTGACGATTTGCTGGATGTGATTGGATGTGCTAATTACTTTAGCAATTCGATATTCGTCATGGATTTTACTAGGAGGAAGACCGGACCAAGACAACTTTCGTTTTGTTCGAAGAAGTGGGGTGGTTGTGGGTTCGGTGTCCGATGGGGATCTGCAACGCGCCAGCTACCTTTCAAAGAGCGATGAACGTGACGTTCCAGAACTTTGTCAACAAGACTCGGTTAACGCAGGGGATGATTAATTTATGCGTTGTTGTGTATATGGACGACATCCTGGTCTACTCAGAATCGTACCACGGGCATGCACAGCACATCGAATGGATGCTGGGAGCGCTGAGAGATGCCGGATTCAAGATTGCGCTGGGGAAAAGCGACTTCTTCCTTTCGAAAATTTTATTTTTGGGCTATGTGGTGACACGGGGAGGCTTAAGGCAAGATTCAAGAAAAGTCACGGCTGTCAGAGACGCGCCAATTCCCACGTCGTTGACGCAGGTTCGAGCCTTCCTGGGACTGGCGTCGTATTACCGTCGATTTATCAAGGGATTCGCTGCTATCGCACGACCTCTAACGAATCTGCTACGAAAAGACCAGTCTCTCGGCTGGGACGTGGAGTGCAAACGGGCCTTTATCACTCTCAAGGGAGCCTTAGCCACGACACCTATTTTGATCTGACTGGACCCAGCGAAGCAGTTCATTCTCATCACAGATTGGCGGCCCGAGGCGATCTCCGCTATTCTACCGCAGAAGGGGAACGACGGTCGCGAACACGTCATCGAGTACTCGTCTCGCACCGTGTCGGACGAACGAAGGAATGATTCAGCTCCCCAGGGAGAATGCTACGTGGTGGTTTGGGGAATCCAACTTTTTCATCCGTATCTTTATGGGCAGAAGTTCCTTCTCGTCACCGACCACGAGCCGCTATTGGCCCTCAAAAGGCTTACTAACTATATGGGTATGATTGGACGTTGAGCGGTACGGCTACAAGAATACGATTTCGATATCATCCACCATAAGACGGAGAGGCATGGGAACGCGGACGGGTTGACTCGATTGCATCGACCAATGAAGGTCGCCAAAGGCGAAGAGATCACCCCGTGGAAAGAACCTAAACCGACGACCGGGCCTCGGTACGGACAAGTGGCAGTTCTTCTACGAGACCAAAAGCAAGCACGTGGCAATGGGTGATGGAGGTCACTCTGGAACCTCTCCCTCTCCTCTTTCCTCCTCATCTCTTCTCTCTTTACCTGATAAATTTTGTTATTTTTGTGAAGCAATCTCGCGAGTCTACCCAGTCCCTATGCATCCTAGTGGGGAAGGGTATGTCGAATGGGTAGATTGTCGGCAGTGTGTGTCGAGAGCCCATGGTTCCTGCATCCAGTATCGAAGCGGCAATAAGCCTTGGTTGTGCCCCTTATGCCGAACCGACAAAATCCCGACCGAGGCTCGGTTCCTCGATGCCACGTCAGAGGGTCTGGAAAAGACCCAAAGGTTTAGAAGGGCTGAGGTATGGACCGATGTCGCCTTGATGGCTACTGTAGTAGGGAACCCCCTCCGAGACTTCACTAGGGAGGATCGGAGGAGGGCTAATGAGAGGGCTCAGGACTATCGATGGAACGAGGGTCGGTTGGAGAAACGGAAGACGGACGATAGTGGGATATGGATGACTGTACCACACTCGTTCATGAGGTATGACTGGGTTAAGTCGGCGCACGAGGAAACTGCGGCCCATTTCGCCGTCCGAATCACCAAGACGAGGATCGATAAAAACGAATGGTATTGGTCCAGTATTTGCGACGATGTTAAGTTCATCGTCCAAAATTGTCAGGTTTGCGACGCTGATAAGGCGCCGATTCAGCCGCCAAGATCAATAGTCCCGACTATAGTCGAACGGCCATTTCAAAGAGTTAGCATGGATACTACGGACATTGTGGTGCCTCCTGGACCGAATAGCTGCGAATATTCAATTTTATTGGCATTCGTGGATCACTTTTCGAAATGGATCGAGGTGTATCCGTGCAGGACGTGACAGGCAGCAAAAATTGCACGGTACGTCAACCGTTTCCTCGGGATACACCAGGACACAGAAGAGATTTTAACCGACAACGGGGCGGAATTTAGAGGGGAAGTTTTAAGGAATATGGTCGTACACGGTGTCGCCATTCGTAATACTGCACCCCACATGTCACAGTCCAATGGGCTGGTAGAAAACGCGAACCAGGTGATATATACGGCTCTACGACGAAATATCGCGGCTCGGGACACGAGGCCTTGGCCTGATATCGTAGATCACATCTTGGTGGTCCATCGAGGAACGCCCCACGAATCTATAGGCTTGACCCCTTTTCAATTACGTACCAATAGCTTGGCATGCGTTTCAATACCGAGTCTCCACGATGAATCTGCCCTGGGCCGACGGCCTACAAGGGCCACGGCCCGGGACAAGGCCAAACGACACTTGGAATTGATGGAACGGTCTCTTCCCCGCCTAGCCCGAAAGCACCAGCAGATGACTGAATTTGCCCACGGGCGACAGGTCCGTAGCTACGAGGCCCGAAATGGGAACACGGGTCCGCGGCCCCAGTATAAATTGGGGGACATGGTGCAAGGGAGGAAATGTGCTCGCCAAGGGAAGTTAGCGCCACGATTCTTGGCGATTTCGCGTGGTCGAGCTAGGACCGTATGGGATGAACACGGTGCGGCTGGCGCCCGAGGTCTCAGGCAGCCGATCGGCTCGTCCGATCGTTCGCCACGTATCCTATCTGCATCCCCTCCCTACCTCCCCATCTCCCACTTCGTCTGCTTCCTCCTTCGACACCGAAGAGGACGACGACTGTCTAGCATCCCCCTCTCCTTCTTTGTCAGCAACTCCGACCCCGCCTCCATCGCCATGAGCTCTTCGGTGGAGCAGCCAATTAGTGCGCAGTTGATGACCCTAAGGGGGCGAATTACGATAATCTGGCAGGTGCAGCGGCAACGCTTAGCCCCGACCTTCTTCGTTTTGCGGCCTTCTTCGGTACGACGGCGATCCACACAGCAGCCGAATTCCGACTTGCGCAGGTGGGAGCAACACGTGTACTGGCCGAGATCTCGGCCTTCCAGCGCCTGTCTCTGCCCGGGGTCAGCCACGTCTCCGTCATCATCGTCTTCACCGGGGATATCACTGCAGTACCTTCGGCGATCCACGCGCACATCTTCCGGACCTTGAGAGCTTGGGGAGAAGAGATTGCGGTCACGTGAACGACGTTCCTAGCCCGTCGGGGAGACATGGTCATGACGTCCCACGACATCGATCTGCACCTCCTCTCTTCCAGCAGTTCGCCGCTGATCCTGCTTCCAGAGCTCCGCCCTTTTGCGCCGCCCCAATGAGTCATCGTCGTCTTTCTCTCTTCGGTCTTCCTTCCGATCTCCCCACCTTTTGGCAGTCCGCTCACGCCCCCACCCTCTCCTTCTGCATCAAGTCGCTCAGCGTGCCGATCCTGAACGAAGATAAGTGGAATGATTGGTGGGACGCTTACCTGGAGCTTACCTTCTGCCTCGTGGAGGTGATCTTTCATTGGTCCGAGCCAGCGCCCGGAGGAGAAGGGACTGAAGTCCCGAATGATGAGGTGGAGCTGTTGATCGTGCAGGCGTGGCGCACGGAAACGGAGGGAGAACTGCAGGGCATAGTATTCGGCAAGGTGGAGGAAGGAAATCTCATCCTCATCACAAGCGAGCTATTGGTGTTCTTGGCGCAGCTAGTGGATGATCTCCCTCTCGATATTCTATCAAAGTGCGACAGCAAGCCCGGCCCCGACGTATTCCCCCGCACGCTTGCGCCTCATCTGTTGTGGTCCACGTGCACTGAGTTGGACGCGGACAACTGTCTTTATCCGTCCCAGGATCTTTACCTGGAAATCAACGTCACCGATCTTGTGATGTGGGACCCCGTCATCCGGCGAGCAAACGCGCGGGTCACCGTCGACGAAGACGAAGAAGAAGAAGAGGAAGAAGAGGAAGAATCACGCACGGATCCGGATGATTCCGACTACCTCGGAGAAGAAGAGACCAAGGGAGAATCAGAGAGAGAAGAAGAAGAAGAGGAAGAAGAAGAAGAAGAGGAGGAGGAAGAAGAAAGCAAGCCAGGGGAACCAAGCAATCGGCCCAGGCGAAGTGAAGAAGAAGAAGAGGCCGAAGCACAGAGGCAACGAGAAAAGGCGGAGGCAAGCGACCGATCGAAGAAGGGCCCCCGCCGGAGCTGTTGTTGGGAGACCCGTAGCTCAACCCGGAGCCGCCGCGCGAGGAGCCTGTAGACGGTGGAGCTGCCGCTGAGGGATCGGGAAGCCGCCGCCGCAGGAGGAGTGAATTGTCGGCTCCATCCCTTTCCCCACCCCGCCCTTCCCTTCGCCTTCGTAGAAATGCGGGCGATCGGGCTTCGTCCCCGGTCATTATCCCGCCGTCCCCATGATTACATGATGACCCGCCAACTCCCGGGTCGACCCCCTTTCCCCGTTGGATGGTATCCTTTCCCGCCCACCCTCTTCTATCAACTCTACGCCACGTGTCTCCTAATCACCATCGTCCCACACTCCACCACTCGCTCCCTCGTCGATTCCTTCCTTCTCCACGTCCTTCTTTTTAGCGCGAACTAGCGGGAGTACAATAACATAGAAGTTTATTGTATTATCTCGGGTACGATCCCCGCATGTGAAAACTACGAGAATTTTCGCGCTGCCCTCCGTCGCATCATCTCCACCTTCTATCCCGACTACCTCGCCTCACTTCCCCATCAATACGAGTACCCTCGTTTCCCTCTCATCCACCGTTCCATCCACTACACCCCCCTCCCCGCCCTCGGAACCCAGGATATCCATCGCTTCATGCCCCCTCTTCCCCAAGATCCCCCACCACCTCCTCCGTCCGTGATTAGATTGTCCTTCCCCAGAAACTTGTAGGACAGAGTCTACGAATGCCACGTGGATGACTTCCAAACTCTTATCCTACGGTAAGTGGCACATATAGAGTTCCACGTCGTCGATCGATAACCCCCTGGGCGTCACATATGTGACGAACTATCTTCTGCAATCACGCGATTTCCAGCGCAAGGCCGATGTGGGAAAAACGGGAAGGCTTTGATGGGTGACAGGCGTACGCGGGGTTCGATTGGGCAAATTGCATGGACACCCTCGCTTCTCTTTTTTCGCTTTTGTTGGAATTCATTGGGTCAGCACCGGGAAAGCCCGGCGACGACGATTGGATGGTTGCGCCATGACGGGCGCAAGAAATGACTGTACCATAACTTCTTTCTTATTCTGCTGTGAGCATTAGGAATTTTGGCGCGATTAGCGCGCCGGAATCTCGTTTTTGAATTTCTAACTGATGTCGAGCCCCCGCAGGATCTCGGAATTGTTTTTTTTTTTCGAATTTCCTTTTGCAATTAGGACTTAGACTAGGAATTTAGGTACTCTAAATTTTGTCGTGCAGCGTTCGCACGCATCTTGTGGCGCAAGGAACTGGGTTCTGATTGGATCGCGCCTTTAATCTTATGCAACTGTCGTTTTTGGCGGGCGCGATCATAACTGTAATCCTTCTTCTTTCTTGTTGCCTGCCTTCTTCCTTTTCCTTTCTCGTCTCTCATACTCTGTTCTAATTGGCCGAAGCGCCCGCATGACCGGATCGAGGCATGGAGAGTGACTACAAACCCCACGCCTCGGCCTCGCCATGCAGACGTAGGCACTTCCTCTCTCCTCTTCTTGTCCATCTGGGCTTAATCCGGATCGTTCCCCACGCCTCGGCCTCGCCATGCAGACGTAGGCGCCTCGGCCTCGCCAGGCATGCATGCTATAAATTTCGCAAGCGCGATTAGATTGCTCTCTAAGAATTTCGAGGTTAGCGCGATCAGTGAGGCCCGGGGTCGGCTAACGAGCAAGTTGGAAGGTGAGTGAGTGTGAGAGGTGGGCGATCCGACGAGCTGGTGTCAGGTATGCGGGGTTGACGTGCGGGGGACTGTGGCGCACGGGCGAACCTGGCTTGCATGCTTAAACCAAGCGGGGTGACAACTCTGCGTGGATAAGCGGTGACGGACTGCCGGTATCGTGGGTATTGATGCGAGGCGACGGACTGCTAGAAAGAGAGAGGGTAGTGGTGTGGGTGTAGGATAGGGCTTCTTTTTGTCGTTCTTTTCATTTTTTCTTTGTCCATCTGTACAATTTTGAGTTCTGATATGGCCGATCTCTTTATCGTGGCCCTTTTCTTTTGAACTCCTCTCGTATATTGTCTCGAATTTTCCTTGTTGTTTTGTTTGGTATGTATGCATGGAATGAATGTAGGTTCTCGTTTGTTAAGTGATCCTTTCGATTTGTTTTACGATGCGTGTTGTCTCTGACCAGTGTCACCTGCATGAGTTATGCGATCAGGCCTGATGGGAAATGCTTATTTTGACGTCCGAAGTCTAGCTGCCGATTATCCCCTCTTCCCTCCCTTTTGCATCCCATGTATGGCATGTAGTGATTGGTAGGATATTTCGACCTATGGTTGAATACGATCGGCCCACGGAGCCAACCGGCTGCTCCTTACGTACACGCGTACGTACGTTCGCGATCTCGAGATAATCGAATCGCCACGTACGCGCTCGTCCGCGTAAGTCAGCCTTAACCATGTGTAAGGATGGAGGGGATGTGGATTACTGAAGAGACATGGCTGCACAGTCTCCTTCCTGGGCGTCCGACTACGAAAATCTGAGGGACCCGGAATACCGTGAGTATTGGGAGGATGAACAACTCAGACGACGGGGAAATTTAAGAAATCTGGAATTTCCTTGTCTAACAGGAAACGATCGATTATGTGCGAGGGATTTTCAGTGTGCTATAACGAGCGAACCCCGGTGCCCCGACTACCCGAAAACTTATAACACGCAATATTTCATATCCCCCGGCTTCGTTGTCATTACTACCAGCTTCCCTCCCTTCCATCTCCTCCTCCCATATCACCAACTCACAGTGGTACCGTGGAATTCCATAGCTCGTTACTGGCCTAGCCCGCTGTGCGAGGGTTGTCGGTATCACCGGGCGCGCCGCGCTTCGGGAACTACCCGACGGGCTCGAGCCGAAGCTGAGCAGCAATTGCACAGCCTCCGCGCACGAGCCGCCTCAACGGAACCCATGGCCTATTACGAGCGGCGCCAACAACTGGCCGAACCTCGCGACCGACCCCGAAGACGAAATCAGCGGCGATGGTGATTCACCAATCTATAGAGTGCACTTCTTACTAACATATTATAAAAATAATACCAAAAAAAAAAAAAAAAAAACACATAAAACGGCAACTCAAAAGTGCATTTTCGGGCAATTTTGCCAAAAAACAACTTCATCAAAATTTCAGGATTTTCAGGATGATTAACAGCACAAATTCTAATAACTCAAATGACACCAAATTTGACACACAACAAGCTTGTCCTAAAACAAAAACAGGCCAAAAATAAAATTCCAAAAAAACACAAAATTTTGACCCCGAAACCCTAATTTCAGGATCATTCATGTTACCCAGGGTCGAAAAGTGGGGGTCCCTGTTAACCACTCGTGTTGGCCTATGAAAAGGTTAACCGATCCCCCATAAACGTTAAACCTGTTGGCAGGGGCAATTTTGTTGGAATTTTGTTCGAGAATGCAAGAGTGTTTAAATCTATCGGTACGATGGTAGCAACAAGTGCCCCGGATTTTTAACCTGGGATGCACTGCGCATGTCATTTGCCTTATGCTGCACGACATCAGCTACCTCCCCTCTGAGTATATCCCCTTTTGCACCTGTACCCCTGGAACTTGCCACAGGAGATCTTAGTTTCGACCTGGGACTCCACCCCCACGTTCCTAAAATCCTTGGCACACCCCTTTTCGCACTTCTCGGCCCCCATCCCACTCCGATCAGGAAGTCGCGCTGGGCGTGAGGTTGGTATCGGAGGGCGTCACAACCCGGAGGGGTGGAGGGCTGCGCCGTGCTCTGCTGCAATGCAGTACAGAGGCAACACTGGAGTGGTCGAGCAAGCAAGCTTACCCGTGCGACCCCTTCATAGCCCAGAAAAATTAATTTAATATCGTTATGGCCCTATGGACCACGGATCAGAACAGAAACTACACTTGATCTTATCCAAAGGGCCTCGTTCCACACCACTTACGAATTCTTACATTGTAAGGGCGCCCTAACTGGGCCAGGGTGATTAATTTACCCTAACTCTTTTTTTCGTTCCACAGCCCTTAAGGAAGACCGTACACTTACCCTCCATTACATCTCAGGTGAGGAGGGCCGGGTGTCAGGACCTCAACCTGTTGGGCAATCCGTAGGGTCCCACCCTTACATTTCCAGTCACCTCCGAGGGATCCCTAGAGATTTTCGTCGTTTGGCCTGGGACGCCCTCATTTTGTAAGGGCGGACCCTAACAGCCGAGAATGTGAAAACAGGCTTAGGGTTCTATTTTATTGTCATTAGGGAGTGGTGGAACGATGATTTTGTAAGGATCCTTACATTTGTAGTGGTGTCGAACGAGGCCCAAAAGGCCGAGAAAGGTATCATGTGGTTCTTTCCGTAGCTCAGATTGCACTTGAACTTAACAAAAAGGTCGAGAAAAGTTTTTTTTTTTTTTTTTTTTCAAATACGATTCATTTATTATATCATCTCAAATTGAGGTCGGGGACCTCACAATTCCACCCGGGGTTATCCCGGCAGCATCAGCCGGTTTCGCTTATAGTCGAAAGACTGAACTTCTGAATTACTTCCGAAGTTCCAAACAAGAATCCGGGCCTAGATCTATATATGATTTTCATGAATACTCCATTGACTCTTACTCGTGACCTCAAATATCTCCCCCTATTCTACTCCTAGACTAATACACAGACCTGTACACGGTCTGAGCTCGGCCTAACTTCGGCCGAGGGGAGACTTATTCCCTTGTTAACCACTGACACTCTACCCACCCTCCAACCCATTAGTACGGCTAGTGCGACCGTCCACTGGAACCGATTGTCCTGGTTCAAAGAAAGGATTAGCTATCCCCGTACTCTAACCACCTACTAATAACCAAGCTCCCCTTTGTGGAGATACAGGCGAGTAGGTCACTGAGGCCCCAGGTGTTCCTGAACCAGGCCAGCCCCTCTCGTCACCTTCCTTGATTTGTCCACCTGGTCCAGTGGGCCCAAATTGCCTTCACCACCAGCGCTCTGAACAGGGCTTCTGCGTGTCTTACCGGCAGCCTCTCACCTTTAAACCTCAGTCTGTTTCTATCCAGCCAGATAACCCATAGCATCGCTGCCCTGGCGACTTGAGCCACGTAACCCCAGCCCTCACTACAACTCTATGCTTGTGGGAGCCCTCCAAGTAGAACCCAGCGCTGGTCTATCTGAGAGTCTCTGCTTGCTAGCCACCGCCAGTATTTCTCCCACCAGCCCCACCATTTTCAAGATTTTGGGCAGTCCCACCACAGATGACTTATGGTTTCCTGCAACCCCTTGCATCTGTCACATTCAATGTTAACATTCATTCCTTTATCTCTCAACCACTGAGCTGTTGGTATTGCTAAGTGGGATTGGAGCCACAACAGTGAGGCCAATTTCTGTGATGGGAGCGTTTTCAGTTGTGCCCACAGTTTGGAGAGCTCTGACTCTGAAGGAGGTATCAATCCTCGCACCTCTCTCGCCCAACGATGGCTATTTTGGTGCACAGTGGAGTCGACAGAGTTTTCCTTTTCAGAACCAGATATGCAGACAACTTATCTAGCCTGCTGACGAGTTCTCCTTCCACCTGCCAGCCCCATCTTTCAGGATCGATTTTCAATTGACATCGTAGGGCCCCATTGCCAACCAAGTACGGGATCGGAGGGAGGCCCTCCTGCAGAGGGGGTCTCAAGTTCACCCGTACTTCCTTCAGATCAGAGGCACCATACTTCAGTTGGATTCCATATCTCTCCAGTATAGGCAGACCCGGAAGGGCCCTTCTAAATGTCTCAAACCAGCATTTTCCAACTCCGTCCGTTGTCCAACTTTCCAGTCTGCAGTACCGTACTGCGTCTCCATTATCCCATACATACCAAGTACCGGGGGGATCTACCCCCTCCGGACCCAACAGATGTTTCCATGGCTGAGGGATGGCTTCCAAGATTGTTTGCAGACATTCCTCTTGCTGAGGCAGGTGTCCTATTGTCGTCTTCAACTGTTCTGCAGTTTTCCAACGATTCGAAGTGTCATCCCATAGATCGCCAACTCTTGAGATGCCTTTCTATAGCCAACTCTGGCCAAACGAGCCGGGCTCCCTGGCAAGAGTAAGCCATCTACCGTCCACTCCTCTGATGTAATCATTTTCGAATAACATCTGCCTGCGTACATCTTCCTTGGAGTTCGGGCCAATGTTTAGAGACGGCCTACACTTCTTCTAGGCCTGTAGTACCTCGCTCCATAATCGTGATCCTGGGCGTTTGCGAGCGTGTCTGTCATGATCGCCACCTAGACGTCCGCTGGGCGGGCTAGCTTCCAGTCCCTTGCCAGCAGAGTCTCTGCCATCAGAATCCAGTCAGCTTGTTCCTCAGCCATGCCTACTCGGATCACCCACTTTGCCAAAAGCGCCGTATTCTGAGCCGCAGGGTCTATCTGAGACAACCCACCTTCTTCCCTTGGAGTACAAATATCTTCCCAGGCCACTTTGGAGATGCACCTACCATCTAGATCCCAATGTGGTCTCCATGAGAACCTCCTTGCCACTTTCTTCATCCCTCTAAGCGCGGCAGGGGTGATTCTCCTGACCGCTGCTACGTATCATAGGAGTGCAAACGCTGAGACTGTGATAGCAAGTGCCCTTCCAATGAGTGACAAGTGTTAAGTTTCCCCCCAGCTTTTGACTCTTTTGGATACTTTTTCTTGCACTATTAGTTATTGGGAGCAGTGGGAGGAGGTACAGTCCCCCAACGCCACCTGTAACCCCAAAAAACGCTCTGCAACGTTCGCTTCAACCCGTGTCATCCCCCACTGAACTGTCATTGGGAATTGTCTCGGAAGAAAGAAGATTGATTTGTTCCTGTTCACCGCGGCTTCAGATAGCTCTGCGAAATCCATTAGGCACTTCTTAAGTGCACCCAGCGAGCAAACATCGTTGGATGAGATTGCAAAGAGGTCATCTGCGAAGGTCTTCACTCGACTTTCTCTCTCATCCAACAAGCATAGATTGACGATCTCCGGATGTTTGCGAATGTTGCAGAGGAGCGTCTCTACGTGCAGGACAAACAGCAGTGGAGCCAACGGGCAACCTTGTCGCAGCGAGCGGCTAAGTTGGAATTCTTCCGAAATTTTGTCGTTGACACAGACCGATCTTGTAGAAAAAGCGTAGAGTACCTTTACCCATTGGCAGAATGTTTCTCTGAATCCCTGAAGACGCAAGGTGGTTAGGACAAAAGTCCGGTTCACCTTGTCATAAGCTTTTTCGAGGTCCAGCAGGAGGACTGTCTTGTTGGTCTCCTCTCTCCCAATTAGTTCAAGAGCCTCGATAGTCGTCACGATATTTTCAAAAATAGACCGTCCTGAAACAAAAGCTCCCTGATCTCGGTGGACCAAGCTAGGTAGGTAGTTTGCAAGTTTGATGGCCGGTGTTTTAGCCAAAATCTTGTATGGTACGTTGAGCAGGGAGATCGGACGCCAATTTCAAACTTCACTGCGCTCCCCTTTCGTGAAAATCAACAAAATTATCCCTCTTGTCATGGTTCTCCCCAACCTTCCGCCAATGCCGAGAGTTCCAATTCTGTTACTGGTCTATCCAACTAAAACCTTGCTTCCTATGTGACGCGCATTGTCAGGTTGCTCCAAAGTGTTGAGCCTTCTGCCATGTTACCATCCAGGTCATCGTAGGGTCTCCTTGTTGTCATGATATCTTGGTAGTATTCCACTGCGTAGCTACACATTTCTCCATTAGTGGTTGTCAGTGGTCTTCCTAGCTGGTGCGGATATCTCAATTCCCTCATTTGGATTATCTTGTTCTTTGGGATAAGCTTTTTGAAGGTTTCCTTCGTCACCCGGTCGGAGGTTGTTATGCCTTTAGCCCCTAGGATCTTGAGCCACTTTTCCTGTTTTTGCACTTGTCAATTGTCCCATTCTTGAAGCCTTTCCTTGCGTTCTTCTGCCCATAATAAATCTGAAATCGGGTGTTTTCCCATCATTCTCTCCGCCTCCTCTACTTTGTCCTTCAAGACTACTTCCTCCTTGTTCCGGTGAAATGTTGCAATCTGTGAGAACGAATCTAGCTTCAGCAAGATTACTCTTAGGCCTGCGTCTACCCACTCTGTCAGTGAATCGTTGTGAGGTTTCAATTGTTGTCAGTCATGCCAGAACTCTGTGATCCAATTTGCAATCCCCTCGTCATTCAGGAGCTCAGTGTTCAGGCGAAAGTAGCCCGGAACTCTCTCTGCAACGGCCGACAACGTGCAAGTCATAATGGCTGCCTTGTGGTCTGAGAGGGGATAATTGTTCGTCTTTACTTGCAGTACCTCACTTCGCAGGTCTTATGATACTAGAAAGAAGTCAATTCTTCGACCAACTCCTGCCAACTGGCGTGAGTGGCCCACCCATGTGAAGGACTGCTCGGTAGGGTAGAACTCTCGGAATGCGTCGTGCAGGTCTCATTTTTCCACTCATTTCAGCAGCTTCCTTCGGTCGGAGGTCAGTCCTCCGTCATGTTCTAAGTCCAGGCCCGGTTTGCAGACCACATTCCAATCCCCTGCTATCACCATGTGGTTGGCCTGAGGTAGCACAAATGACAGCATTTCAAAGAAACTGATTCTTTCGTCGGGCTTGCTAGGAGCATACACCGTCGCAACTAGCCAGTCTTCGGCTCCGATAGCTAACTTCATCCAGCACCACCTTCCCCATACATCGCAATCGAAGACTATGAGGTGAGCATCTAGTCTGTTGTGAATCAGAATAGTAACTCGTCCTTTTGACTCTCTAGCGGGGGACCATAACTACGGTCCATTCCACCAGTCCTTCAACTGTGTCAGTTTCGATTCTGAGAGTTTAGTCTCCTGCAGCAGAAGGGTGTCAATGTTCTTTCTGTATATCCAACTTTTCAATCGGGACCCCTTCCTCCTTCCTCCCGTATCTCCCAGCCCTTGCACGTTCCAGGTAGATATCTGGATCCTACCCATTTACGCTATTTGATGGCCGCGCAGATTGGATTCTTGCAGATGGCGGATTTGTGCTCCGCGCTATGTTTGGGACCCCACTTGACCCAGGGTTCTCCCAGTCTGGTGACAGGCAGTCTAAGAATGTACTAGATGATAGGTTGCACGATTTGGGCATGATCGGGTTTACATCTGCCAAGAAGGAAGTTGAAACCCCTGGCTCAACTATCACTTCAGCCAGAAGATCAATCGAGGGTTGGATCATAGCATCCAACGGGAAAGTGTCCAAGCCTACATTTCTCAGCCCCAACCAAGCCACCGAAGGTATCCTTGCATCGATGAACACGATAGAATACCTGACTCCGGAAATAATCTGAACTCAAAGCGGTCTGCAAACAGGTATTTGACCTTCTCCCTTGCTGTCGAGTGCATCGGAATTTCCGCCAGACCCGTTGTTGGTAATACCAAGTTCTCATCCCAGTCCGACAGTCCGATCACGTGCACTGTTTGATCTTGTAGAGTGCATACTAGTGGAAGCAGGATGTGTTCCTCGAATGGGCGATCTTCTCTAAGACTTCCAGCTATGCTAACGCCCGCCGGAATTCTACGAGGAGACTCGTCCATACCTGAAGATGCCTGCGCTGAGTTTGAGGGTGAAAGTTGCAGATTCCCGTTAGAGCCCCCAACCCTTCCACTTGTGGGCGCATCCTAATCTTGTAGGAGGATCACTTCCTTTTTAGGCCTCCTGACTTCCATTCACCTAGATCTGCCTCTGTTCTCTGATGAAGTCTCTCTCCCAGTAGGATACGCAGCATAGTTTAGTCCTTGTCCCGAACCATAAACATTTTGGTGATGCGCGTGGCCTGTAGGCAAAGCCGGATTATATTGCTGAAATCCCATACCCTGCCAAGCCATTGGTCCCCATGGTGCCAAATATGGTTGGAAGCCTCCATTCAACATATGTGACGACGCGTAGGAGGCTAGGCCCTGCTGCTGATTAAGATCTGGTCCGGGTATGAGCGGTCTTGGAGCTTCGCTCCTAGAACCTCCTCTAACAAACCCTTGATGAGTATACCCGGTTGCTCTTTCCTCCTGTAGCACAGCTAGACCACTACTACGGCCTCCGCTTTGCGTTTCTCCTTGCCTTCGCAGACCCTGGGGTCCGCTGACGGCTCTTGCTGAAGTCGTTGCTTGTGGTCGGTCCTCCACTGCTGGTACAAATTCTCTTGTTGTCATTCTTATGTGCCGGTCATCACCATTTCTGACGAATCAGTGTTGTAAGTGAAGACGAGAGTTGAAGAGACCCAAGGGGCGCAACGCGGCCGAGAGCACTGCGCCCCGCCGACGCCAGTACAATCCACGAACTTGAAGCCAGGGCGAAAGCACGAGGCGCGGGGTGGCAGGGCGTGGCGACGAGCGGTGATGGGGAACAACAATAAGTGGCGAGGCGTGGGGGAAGAGGGTGGAGTTGATGGTGACAGAGGGTGATGGAGGATGACGGGGCAGGGGGTAGGGGTGGGTAGTGGCGCCTCGTGGGACTCACGATTCGTCAGTATGGCGTGGGCGCGTGATGACTCGCAGGGAACAGCAGCGCGAGTCTTCTCCGCTCGTTTGTGGCACTTCTGCTCTTCATGAAGATTCGAACGGCGGGCTACGAGAGATGGCGGATCGAGTAGGTTCTGCCGTCATGGATGTTCTTTCTCCCTCCGAACTGCCAGCGAGGGGTCATCGACGGGCTCGGCGGTTTGGGCTCGCTACGTGGCTGAGTTGTGGTAAGTTGGCCACGGTCCGACAATCTTCTTCGTTCAACTTTTTGGTTAGATGTGATGTAGGTCACGAGCAACTGAGACGCTTTTTCGAAGTCGATGAAGGAGGAGGTGGAGGTTGGGAGAGAGAGAGAACATGACATGTGCGGGGGGGTGTGGATAGTCCGCAGTTTCTCTTAGGTAACAACACTGATGGTTGAGGTGCTATTTTCCTTTTGATTACAAACATTAAAATCCCTATTGAGCTTTTGTTTTTCTGTTGAAAACATGATCTAGATTTTTTAAAGGATGATGCATTTTGATGCAGGTGTGATCAGGGAGTTCTTTCTGAGGTTGTTTTTGAATGATTTCGTTGCTATGATTGTGCTGCTTAAAATCTGATTCATGAGATCGTAGGTGGTTTCTGAATGCAATTGATCCCTAATCTGAAATTCTTTTTTTTTCTGACCCTAATCTGAAATTCGTTTTTCTGATTCTGAGCAAGATCCCTAATCTGAAATTCGCATTTTCTAAGCAGAGTTCTTAATCTTAGATTTGTATTCTCTGAGCAAGATTCCTAATCTGAAATTCGTACTCAGAGTTCATTTGCTCTGATCCTAATGAATGATTACTCAATTTTAGATTACAAAGGGTTTCAAATTGTTTTTCTTAAAGTGGAGTTGATGTTCTACGTTTATCCATCCTTAATCTAATTCAAAATCTGACGTAGTTCTCTATATTTGTGCGCATAAGTTTGGACTCTTTTTTTTAATTCGATATTTGATGTCATCACGCCTGACTCCTTAATTTTTTATACCAAGGAATTTTCGAAGTTCAGATCAAATTTGTACTTAGTTGTCAGTAAGGAAAAACACACATGATTAAGGGAAGCAGATGTTTCACACTGACGGGTGAGAAGTACGAATGGGGGGAGCAACAGGGAGGGCCTTAGTCTTCGTTAGTAGGTCAGAAGGACGTGGTTGGGACAACGCAGGCTAGTGCTAGAGCTTTGCTCTATAACCTGGAGGAGCGTGAGGCTTGGGGAGTTCTGTCGAGGGAGGAAGGCAGAACCAACTCGTTCGACGAAGCCGTTGCCGGGGTTTTATCCCTGACACTATCAGGGGCGTGCGACTGATGGGAGATGTCGAGGGAGGAAGGCACTCTCTACCGTCTATACTAGGCATGGTGGCGTCTTGTAACCCTAGCATAGGAGGGTATGAGACTAGTCGTGTGTAGGATCGAGGACTGATTACGAGGCCTTTGGTTTTCCTCAAGGAGTTCAGTCGAAGGTTGCAAGTCGGTGGTTCAAGTTTGGATTTTTTGCTTTCCCTTTTTTTAGGTGTTACTCCCCTTGGTGGTCTTAAGATTGTTTTAGGGCTCTTGGGACTCCTAGCAACTCGTCTTCGGTGTTTTTTTATGCTGTTATACTCATTGATTTGCGGTTGTCCGATGCCAGAACGACGCTGGGGTGTTGCCCTGTAACCTGCGGAAGCAGGAGCGTGAGGCCAGGTAGAGAGATCTGGGGATGCTTTGGGATGGGCATCCCACGGAACAACCAAGGGTTGCTGCTGGGACGACGCTGGTCGGAGCTGGGGTGAGTTGTGTTGCCCTGTAACCCAGCAGGATGTGGGAGCGTGAGGCCTGGAAGAGCTCGGTAGGGAGTAAGACAGTGTTGGAGAGCCTTGGAAGGGTTAGTTAGGGATTTCAAGGGGTTTGAGCATTTGTAGGACCACCACGGTAGTTTCTTCAATAGTTCTCAGATTGATTATCAGCCGAAGCCGGGTAATGGCCCCGGTATCTTTAAAAAAAAGGGAGAAGGAGATGGTGAGATATCACGCGTGCTACTAGTGAGAGGGCTAGCTGGTAGGATGGGAGTACGGTACAGCAGTAGCTGAGATGGTGGCTCTGCTGCAGTAAGTCTTGCCGGAGTGGGGTACAGGGGTTTGAGTGGGGGTGTCCGAGTCTCTTTTTGAATTGTGCATATGTTTCTGTTTCTCAAAAAAGAGGTGAGTGGGAGAAGTAGATGGTGGGATATCAAGCGTCCTACTTGTGACGGGGCTAGCTCGTAGGATGGAAATAGGGTATAGCAGCGACGAAGATGGTGGCTCTGTTGTAGTAATTCTTGCCTGAGTGAGGCAAAGAGGATTGATGGGTTTTTTTTGAGTCGTTTTCTGATTTTTTCCTACTTCTAAATTTCGGTGCAGTAACTCTCTAGCTGGCTCAAAAAACAAAAAAGGTCTCAAGATGTTGTTATATTCATAGATCTGCGGTCAGAACGACGCTGGTTGGTGTTGGAAGTAGATGGCGGGATATCAAGCGTCCTACCAGTGAGGGGGTTAGCTGGTAGGATGGAAATAGGGTATAGCAGCAACAGAGATGGTGGCTCTGGTGCAGTAAGTCTTGTCGGAGTGAGGTAAAGAGGATCGATGGCGTTTTCTAAGACGTTTCCTGAAACTTTGACTAGGTGAGTGGGAAAAGAAGGTTGGATATCAAGCGTCCTACTAGTGAGGGGGCCAGCTGGTAGGATGGTAATAGGGTACAGCAGCAGCAGAGATGG
>BFEA01000257.1:1529014-1549641 GCA_003427395.1 Chara braunii
CGAGAATGAAATTATTGCGTGGGCGAGCAAGTGTTTGACACCGCCATCTTTGGCGATTTTTCATTTTTTTTTGGCTTTGTCAAATGCCATGAAATTTTGTACATCTGTATCTTACATCATAGAGAACCTACAAATAAAGTTTGAAAAAATAATATTTTTTTTCAGGCCCCGAAATAAAGGGAAAACAAAAAGTGAAAAGAGAAAAAAAACAAATTAGTAAGTGGAAAAGCATGTTTTGACACTACCATCTTTGCCGATTTTTCATTATTTTTTGGCTCCACAGAATGACTTCAAAATTGAGAGACAGGTAGCTTACATAACAGAGAACTCACAAAAAAAAAATCAGAAAAAATAATAATTTTTAGGTACCGAAATAATTTTTTGCGGGGTCCGAACCCCTTCGAGTTCGGGCCCCGTACGGGGACCCGAACGCCCGAACGTTCGGGGGTCAGCTTAGGGGCCTCCGTACGTTCGGCCTGGCAACTCTGTTGTAGGCAGAAAAATGAACTGAACGATTTTTGCCTCAAGGTCACATCGGAATTCCTTACCAAAATTTTAAAATAAAAAATAAAACGAAGATTTTTTTTTTTTTCTTCCCTTATGTCCGGCCGGGAAAGTGGTCCCGGGCCACTGTGGTAGCCTAGCTTATGCAGTAACAGCGTTTGCCTCAGGGTCACATCGAATGTTTTTACCAAATTTAAAGTAAAAGATAAAATTTCCGGGACCACTTGCCTGGCCGGGCCCAAAAATATATTTTAAATTCTAAATCTGGTAAAGAATTTCGATGTGAACCTGAGGCGAAAGTTGTTCAGTTTATTTTTCTGCATTATATATATATTTTTCATATTTTTTGCATTCTTTTTTTTTTTTTTTTTGGCTGGGATCGTCTCTGGTCCTTGCACGGCCGGGCCACCCCGGCAAACAGGGTGACCCGGGCGGGCCGGCCTCTCGTAGCCTAGTGGAGGAGGGAATAATGTGATTAAATGGAGCAGCGAATAATTAATTTAATTTGATTACATAGAGTAGTGAAGAATTAGTTGTTGATGACGTGTATGGCAAGTGGGTAATTTGATTGAGCGGAATTGCAAAGTGTTGACGACCTGATGCTTTGCCACATAGCGTTAAAATTGGAATGATACAGAGAGAAGATTAGCATGGCCCTTGTTGTTCCAAGGGTGGCAAATTGCGAGGCCCTTGGCCTCGGCAAGCCCTACTGGGCCCTGTTTCCAGCATGTAGGGTCGCCCCCCTAAGTGAAGGCAGGCTTGCAAAATGACGAGAGGCCTATTTTTGAGTTGGTTGCAAACGGGGGAACTCGGGCAGTCGCGCAGCCGACTACGAAATGAAATCGCTATTATTGATTTAGAAAGAACACTTCTTTAGTTGGTTGCAAACGGGGGAACTCGGGCAGTTGCGCAGCCGACTACGAAATGAAATCGCTATTATTGATTTAGAAAGAATACTTCTTTATTATTATTATTATTATTTTTTTTAAACACCTTTATTTACGAAGAGGTTGTAATTTCATCTAGTATATAATTCGTTCAAATGGTCATCAGTTGGTTGAGTGAGCCCAGGCCATGCCTGGCTTTTCCAATTGTATCCGAGGCAGGCCGTGGGCTAGACACGTGGCATGAACTGAACACAAGCCCCTGGACAGTTGGACACGGGTAAGCTCCCCAGGCCCTGTGGATGATTCCCTGGGACAGGGGCTCAGCCACTTGGGGCTTCCAGTACTGGAAGCTTCCTGGGAGAGGCCCAGGCCAGCCAGGCAGCTCACGACTGGAGGCCACTTTCCATACAGGAAAGGGCCTGGCCGCTGGCTGGACATTCTGTCGGGCACTCGCTGCTTATGTGCAAGCACAGCTGCGCCAGCTGCTGGAGCGAGTGCCTACGCGCGCGCACGGGCGAGCAGGGAAGAAGCAGGCAGCCATAGCCGGGCTGGCCTGCGTGTTGCTGGATGGGGCGCATGGTGGTCTTCGGGTGCATGTGGCATCTGTGTGGAGGATCGAGGTTGTGAGTGAGGAGGAGAGGGACATATACCTGGTGCTTGATGCGAACGGCATTGACCGAGATCTGCTCGTACTTTGGAAAGCTGTTGACGTTACCGGCGACATTTTAGATATAGGCTAGATAGGATCTGCCATTCGTAGTCTGGTCGCTGAGCGCCAGTTAGGGGGACGACATTGGTTCATTGTTGATGTTGATGATTGTCACTTGTGAGCTTCTGCTGTGCTCTTATTTGGTGGAACTCCAGTTGCAATAATTCTGCTTTTGGTTGGAGGTCAAGACTGTCTGGTTTCATATATATGATGCTGCTTGGTGTTTCTGAATTTCGCTATTGCTCATTTTCCTTGCGAAATAAATAAACGAATAAATAAGTCAATAAATAAATAGAGTTGTTGATGACGTGGATGATCACACACATCAGGATTAGGTTGATGTTGAGGATCTGGTCTGCTTTTCAGTGCCCGTTGTCTTGTTCGCTATACAGAAATCCACACACACACACACACACACAAAAAAAAAAAAAAAAAAAAGAAAAAAAGACTGTGCCAGACTGTTTCATCGGACTCTCACCAACTCCTGCCGTGATAGGGTAGAAACGAGTTTGTGGGGCAGTTGAGTGACCCAAACCCTGCCGTGCAGTACTCGTGATCCCACGGTCAGTATTTTACATGTATTACCCGAAAAAGTAAGGAGATCTTTGGTCCCCTCCTCTCCTTAATGCTGGGCATGCCCGTGCCAAGAAAGCTTCCTGCCATAATCTTTTCAATCGGTTTGGGGTGGAGCCCTCCTTCAATCACGGAGTATATGGAGGGTGTCAGGATCACTGCTGACAGAAGTCGAGTTTATTCCAGAAAATGTGGTGGCTACTTTGTTCACTGTTGTTGCAACCACTACCATCAAATCTGATGGCTGGGAAGCACTCTGCCGTGATTTCCTGTAGGAGGTCTCTGTTTCTTTTTTTTTCTTTTGCCTTTCTCCTGTTTTCTCAGCCCAGAAATTCGTAATGAACCTGTCAGCCTGCTGCCACTCAGTGTCACACTGGATCGGCCACACTCCTATACGACTGCTAATGGGACCGTGCTCCAGATGATATGCATGGGTCCTGGGGACCATCTCACGCAAGTGTGTACATGCCATGCATTGTACTCCCACACACAATGAACAGTAGTCTGACAATAGACAAAGATAGAGAAGATGAGGACCGAGTTTCACAGTTTATATTATCAGAAATATGAATACAAAGTGTTTCAAAGTTCCCCTGAGTCCAGCGCTCATCAGCGCAACACCAATATCTTGCCAACTCATCAATATGCCTTCCAGTGAATCAGTGCTACCCCTGCAGATAGTCTCCAAAACATCAATGTGGTCACCACTCATCAGCGCCACCTCTGCAGGTCACATCCAACTCAGGTAAGTATCTTCCATAGCCAACCTTGAATGAACACTCTCAGCCTCAATCCCTTCCTCCTATGATGCATACACACTCTTCAATACTCATGAGGATCTACTCTGGATACTACTCATAGCTACATACTAACCCTCTACTACTAATGCTAACTCGCTGGGCAGCTATGGCTGCATCACTTCCAGCGTACAGGCATCTTCCTCCCTCCAGCGCGTCTTCTCCTCCAGCGCTGCTCCTCCTGACTCAGCGCACAAGTGCACCAGCACTTCCACGCATTGCAACCAGTGGAGATCTGGCGAGGAATGAGGCAGGCAGCTCTTTTTATAGTACCTGTCTCTTATACACATCTAGATGTGTATAAGAGACAGAACAGGTACACTGCCTACACGTACAGACACACCCTTACTCGAACAGACATGACATACACATCTCCTGGTGAACATGTAAGTCTTTTGACAATGCCCTTTGCCTTAGATCTAGATGTGCCTGTTGATAGAGAACTTGACTTTTGACCTGTTTTCACGTTTCTGAGCCCTGGCAAGATACCTTTTCACAATGCTTTACTTTTACAAGGCCCGTGCTGCTCTGGGCATTGCCTTAGATCTAGATGTGCCTGTTGATAGAGAACTTGACTTTTGACCTGTTTTCACGTTTCTGAGCCCTGGCAAGATACCTTTTCACAATGCTTTACTTTTACAAGGCCCGTGCTGCTCTATTTTTACAAGGCCTGAGGCCTATATCGGGTAAAGGCCCTTTTAGATAGAAGGCGGTATGCATTAACCCCAAGTTATCATCGCCAAATTAAAAAAAAAAAAAAACCTTGTTCAATTTTGGCACGTGAGCAAAATATTTCAAATTTAACCAAAACTCAGTTAGAGATTCTTTTTTTTTTTGGCAATAATTTGTGCCCGAATGTGTGTGTGTATCTGGTTTATGAGAACAACCATGATGCTGACGGTGCTGACCATGATGTGCAGGAAACACGGCATTAATCTTGTTGAAATAGATCGCAGTCGGCCTTTACTTGAGCAAGGCCCATTTGATGTGATCCTTCATAAGGTGAGAGACGTTCTTCTTCTTTTTTCCTTCTGTTTTAAAGAATAGGGTAAACTCCGAAATCCGCCCCCCCCCCCCCCCCCCCCCCCCCCCCCCCCCCCAAAAAAAAAAAAAAAAAAAAAAAAAAGTCCTGTGCCATTCTTGTCAGGGGTTTGGACCTACAGTCTGCTAGGATTGCAGGGTTGGTGTGGGTAAAGTCAACCACTTTTCTCTCTGAAGGATGTGTATAACTCTACGCGACATGGTGAGTCGTTAATACCTTATCCATCAGTTAGTCAAATGCATCCTGGGCAGACTGTCTGTCCAGGTTCAACCTCCTGATGAGTTGGTGAAAGTCTGTCGAAACAGTCCGGCACAGTCATGTTTTTTTTTTTTTTTTTTTTGTGTGTGTGTGTGTGTGTGGATTTTGTATGGTGAACATTACAACGGGCACTGAAAAGCAGACCAGCCCCTCGTTTGCTTCACTGCGTCCAGAAAATTCGTTCTGGGCCGTTTGTATGTTTCTCCAGTTTCTCGTGCATTTTCATCACAACACACTGCTACTCTATGCCTCAGGGCTGCTATGTTGTAACAAGCATTTTTGGAGTTTGGGGAAAGCTGCTCTTTTTCTGTGCATGCTTGCTACTGTGTATCTGGAATGAGTGACCTTTGCTTGATTAGTGAGATTGCGTCTGAAGATTCAGGTATTCGCTTGCCTTGTGAAGCTGTGTAATGGTTCTATACATCCAACTGCTTTCTCCTCTGGGCTCTGCAGAGCATGTCAGTTCAAGCTCCACAACAATTTCCTACATCCATGTGAGTGCTTCTGTAGGCTCAGTTGTTCTAGTTTTCACTCTGCCGAGCTGCAGCTATGGAAATTAGCGGGGTTTTGATCTTACTAGCCTAATGCTGACATGTTCGTAATGCGGATTGGATCGGATCGGATCGGACTCCTTTCATTGGTTGCCGAGGAGTATAATACCTTGCCCCTCTCTCTCTACTCTCTCAGTGCTTCACTTTGTCTTTCCTCCACTCTCCTTAGGTTTCTGTCCATCATGTTGTTGCCGCCGTTTTGTTGGTTTATTTAACTTTATTAACGTTGCCTGCTCTTCTTATCCCTGTTGTTTGTTTGTTTGTTAGCTTCCAGGAAAGGAGTGGCCCAGGGAGTTGGAGGTGAGCTCTCTTTCTCTCTCTCTCTCTCTCTCTCTCTCTCTCTCTCTCTCTCTCTCCCTCCCTCCCTCCCTCATGCACACACCCACACACAAGAATATGCTAAGGCAGGCCTGATTTTGAGTCCTAATCAGTTGGCCTGGTGAGGTGTGCATGGGAGCTATTGCTGAATCTTGCCGAAGAGATGCGTTTCATTTTGGCCATAAAATTACACAACATGCAAAAAACGTTATCCCCCCCCCCCCCCCTCCCGCGGCCAGACCCGAGAGATGACAAGCTATGCATTGTGAAGGGGGTAACGGTTATGCAAATCATTGCTTCTGTGACAGCATGCATTGTGAAGGGGGTAAAAAGTCTAAAGGAAAAAAAAAGAAAAACTGAAAGAAGAGAAGAAGAAAAGAAGTAAAGAATTGATTAGCCAGTGAATACCGTCTTCACCTGAATAGAACGCCCGGTCATTATATCTGTATTTGGTGCAGCTTTCAGTCCACCTACAGCAATAATTACCGGGCGTTCTATTCGGGTGAAGACAGTAGGATAATGACAGAAAAAAGAAACGTGAAAGAAGAAAAGAAGAAAAGAAGAAAAGAAGAAAGGAAGAAGAGAAAAAAAAACTCCATTGATTAGTCAGTGACTAGGATAATGAGATTTGCGATGTCTGTCCGCATTTTTTCTTTAGAACATTAGCGTGTCTCATATGCTATCATATGAGCATTCTGTGCTCATCAGCCCAAGGCCGCTCTTTTAGTGCCACCTCCATACAGTGTTTTTTCTTACCTATCAGTCAGATCCTTGCACATAAACCAATACTGCGTTTAATGTGGCATGCACAGAGGTTAAAGAGTGGTGAAGGTGGGATAAACAGCTCCCGTGGTTGCACATCAACGGCCGTTTGCTGCCCGCTCTCAAGTGACTGATGGTGCCACTGGCGAATGTCTCATGCGTGTTGTTGAAACGCCATTCACAATCTCAACATCTTCTCCAGTGTCTGAATACAGCACCCTTCGATTCGATGTTCCTGCAACTGCAGCTGGGTGCCTTCCACAAACTTGGAATGTCATAGTCTAATAGCATTATGTGAATGGCAATTGTGTGTTGGCCGGAACGCAACCTCAACTTTAGCAAACTTGCCGCAGGATTCGCTGGCCTGTTGTGTTTGCCGGCAGAGAAGATCTGCATGTACCAGTAACTTGGTCCTGCCTACTGATCCAGGTTCTGGTCCGGTGCAGTGCCCCAAGGGAAAGTGGATTGGGACAATGGTTGATCCAGTTCGAGTGAACAATTGACTGGGAGTGACGACCTTTGACCTCGTCTCCTCCTCCATCCTCCCCCTCCATCTCCTGTGGTGTCCTTCTTGTCCTCGTCGCTGGCGCCTTCACATCCCCTGTACGTGTTCTTCGTCGTGATTTTGTTGTTCTTCGTCTTGTGTGTGTGTGTGTGTGTGTGTATGTGTGTGTGCGTGTGTGTGTGTGTGTGGTGTGTGTGTGTGTGTGTGTGTTTGGTGTGTGTGTGTGTGTGTGTGTGTGTGTGTGTGTGTGTGTGTGTGTGTGAGAGAGAGAGAGAGAGGCTGGGTTCTGTTCGTTATCCCTTTTCTTCCTTGTCTCATGCATTGACACGGCATGGAGATGTGTCCGCATGTGTGAACCCATTCATACACATTCATGTGGTCCTTTTCCTTGTTTTTGATGTTCTTCTTGTTCCACAGCTTGTTTTCCCCGTTCCTCCGGAACTGTTAGGTAGTTTATTTTCCTCAGTCTAACTGGCTTAATTTTCCGAATTTCTTCCATTGGGATCTTGAACGTCTTCCCTGTCTTTTATTTCCTGTTTATAGCTTGATCGTTTTAGGGAGTCAATTTGGCTATGATTTCATTAATTTCTGTGCTGCTGTTTTCACAACCAACATTGGATGTATGATGTGTCGAAATCTTTCTGAAGATCCCATCCAGCAGCTGATGCTAGCTACACCTTGCGTTCCTTTTTCATGTGTGATTACTGAAGTGTTATTGTTGAAGACATGATTCGTCCATAGGCTTCTATGAGGTCTTGTCTGAAGAATGCGATGCTCTGTATGGTGCTGTCTAGTTTGGCTGATTCACTTAGTGCATGCCCGGACTGCATTACCAGGTGTCAAAATGGTTTTGTGTCAGGCGTTTGGAAGCTAGCTCTTGGTTTCTGAATACATGCATCTGTGCCAATACCCTCCTCCGTGCAGGCAAGGATTCGAACCGACGACCTCGGCCTCAAGAGCCAAGTCTCTTATAACCACTACAGGCAGGACGCGGTGTTCAAAAGTGGAACCATGACGGTTGTGATTTCCACCCCACCCTTTGCAAGGCTGTCGCGTCCAACTCGATGCACCCCACTCAACACCCGCAGACACGGCAATTCTCGCACACTTCACTCCAATCAGTACACACCATCCACCAGTACTTAGCCCGCTCACTTCTCCAGGCTCTTTGAGCTGCACGGCAGTTCGCGGGAGCCTGGCCCTGCAAGGACTCTTTCAAGATTGCTCCTATGGTATGGCCGAATCTATCAGAGAAAGATGCTTGCTAGCGATGTACATGATGTACGCGGTAATTTTGATGCCAAGCTGTCATTTGACCTTATTTGTGAGCGACCACATCAACAGCAACCTTGCAGGGTAGCAATGGAAATATAGAATTGCAGCTATGTAAACTCTTGCTCGTCTTTTGCAGCGCATGACAGCGTGTGCCTGTGCTGGGCCCAAACCATGAAGGTCCGTTTTTTTTCGCATGCGAGCTGAAGTCCCATAAGTCCCATACATGGGTCTAGCACCTGTCCAGGGACATTGTAGCCCGGTGTGCGGTTCTCGTCTTTTGGAAGAAAATGAATTGATTTATGTTGCCTCCAATATTTGCTAAATTGGCACAGATTTTCTTGATGGTTAAGTAGATTAAACAAGCCTTTCCATTTCTGCTTGATTAGTTCAGGACACAATCATGCTCGCTACAAAACCTTTTGTGAAGTTTTTCCAGTTCCCTTGTTGTGTTGTTGTTCATTTTTCTGTGTTTCCACTTTTGTGTACGTGATTGGCTTTCCGCTGTACTGCAGCACCCCTGACTTTTGAAATGATTGCTCACTGTCTGTCGATTCCTTTTGCCTGCGATCCTGTGTCGACACCGGTTCTCATCTTTTGGAAGAAAATGAAGTGATTTATGTTGCCTCCAATTTTTGCTAAATTGGCACACGTTTTCTTGCTGGTTAAGTATAGTAAACAAGCCTTTCCATTTCTGCTTGATTAGTTCAGGACACAATCATGCTCGCTCCAAAACCTTTCGTGAAGTTTTTCCAGTCCCCTTGTTTGTGTTGTTGTTCATTTTTCTGTGTTTCAACTTTTGTGTATGTGATTGGCTTTCCGCTGTACTGCAGCACCCCTGACTTTTGAAATGATTGCTCACTGTCTGTCGATGCCTCTTGCCTGCGATCCTGCGTCGACACTGGAAATATTTCCAGGTGGGTTTTCAGTCCGCGCTCACAACCTAACCGTTTCCCTCCACTTTCCCGTGCCCTATATGAGATGTTGGCCCGGTCTCTTTGCTGGTCAAGAAAGGGGGGACAACTCGAGACTGTTGTTCGATGGGACAGGATTTGAAACTCCTTGCCCAGGAATTAAAAATCTGGGTGTAATCCCAAAATGGATAAGGAGCCAGATTCCAGAACCATAAGGTTGTGTTTTTTTTTTAACTATGGGCGTAACATGTACATGTGCCTGAATGTTTGAGGTGAAGAAAGGATTCTTGAGAGACCTCTATTTATGTGAAAACAGTCTTTCGGCCTCCTTCTGTAGCCCTGGTAGCCCTTTGGGTGAAATTTGAAAGCCACCTAGGCCCCTGGTTCTTCTCACAGGATCAATGCTGGTCCTCCCATTGCTGCCGCTGGGAAGTGTGGGCACCAGTGTGGGGCCAATGCTGGTCCTCCCATTGCCTTCAGACGATAGTGCTCCCTGTATTCCACTCCAAAATGTGGTGCAAAGTGGTGACATGAGCTTGTGCGTTTCTGGCTGGTTATTCGAGGTCGCTCAAAGTGTGCTGTACTTTCACATGAATGTGGTTGTCTGCTGCTCTTCTACCATTGGCTGCCAAATCGCATCTAATACTGCTGTCTCCATTGTTCTCTTTTTTCCTCTTTTTCTCCCTCTTGTTCTCCCTCTTTTCCTCCCCCGACCGTCACTCTCACTCCTCTATTTCATGGATATGTCGCACACAGGTTGGTGCGAGTAAAGGCAACCACCTTTGTGAGGGGTATCGCTAACCCTGGGCGACGTGAGGAGATTATCCATCCGTCAAATGCATCCTGGGGAGACTGTCGGGGTTCAACCTCCTGATTAGTCGGTGAAAGTCCGAGGAAACAGACTGGCAAAGTCGTACCTTTTGTGGAATTGTGTATAGCGATCAGGACAACACACGCAGACACACACACACACACACACACACACACACACACACATATAGACACGCATACATTTATGTCCTTTGCTTGCATGTTGCACTGTCGACGGATGGCAAGCTGTGACTATGCTTCTGTGTGTGTCTGGTGTGCGCTCATTCCCAGATGCACCTTAGCTTACTATATACTGAGGGGAACCGCCCTGTGCTGAGGATTGGCCATGCAGCCCGCATTGTGAAGTACTCTGCTGGTTGGCTACATGGGTGTTGATGAAGGTTATCATGTTATGTACTCAGACAAACGTAAAACAATCTGGCTTGCTTGAGAACTGTTGGCTGTGGGTGGCGGTACTTTGTCCTTCGTTCAAGTTCGGTATGTACTTAGACAAACGTAAAACAATCAGGCAACGTTAATAAACCAACAAAGTTCGTTGTGTATATCATTGCCCGCTGTTCAAGTGAGCTGGGATGAAAGTGAAGCTCCGTGAGGGACATTTCACCCCAAGCCAGCATGGAAGACATTGGAAGTTCAGTCATGACCCAGTTGGAAGTTCACTCATGACCCGGTGTACCCATACTCCACTCAACCCAAGTGCACGAGGGGTACCTCACGGCACCGACCGGACCTCAATCAATCACTGCAAGGGCGTTCTTCATGGATGATTCATCGGAAGGAAGGCTTTTGACCTGAGCACGGTTGCAGCATGTGTGTCATTTTCTCCAAGTCATCTGCCATTCCCTGTTAGAAGTAAATTGTGCATTTGACTCGTGGTTTTGTTTGCAGGTGTATCGGCAAGCTCATCCTGATGTGGTTGTGTTGGATCCTCCTGAAGCTATACAGCAGCTGCACAACCGCCAGTCCATGCTTCATAACGTAGCAGAGCTCGAACTTCTAAACTGTGGAGGTAGAAATAACTCACCCAGCCATTCCCCTAACTTCGTCCTCCTTTCCCGAACTTCCTCCCTCTTGCTTTTTCAGGACCGTAGGGTCCAGGCATGTCAGCCATCCAGCTGTTGTTTTTTCGTTCTGTGCCCTGCTTAAGTATGCTATCACTGCTGCAGCCTGGAAAGCAGCATGACGATGGCGGGTTATTTGGTGACTGGACTCCATGGTACCGTGGTGATGGTCGTGGGTTGCTGAAGTGTCGGCATATTTTGAATAATCAACGTGCCAGGCTCAGTTGGTACACCCGTGAACTGTTCAAATTCAGATCCAAGTTTGAATCCAGATGCACAATAAAGAAACATAAAAAGGAAGAATTGAAGGGAGGAAGGGGATAATTGTAATTTCGAAATTTCACCCCTGTTTCAATGAGCCGTGACAGTCTCACGATGCTCGGATTGCAACTGGGACAATGAAAGTATTAGAGCCCGCTCAAGCATCTTCCTCCTCCAATGTGTGAATTTTGTGCTCATCGCGCATGGGTGTCTAGCATCTCGTGAAGTCCATCATCATTCTCTTTCCCTGCAACGTGCATGTTAAATCATTTGCTTTTTTTTTTTTTTTTTTTTCCTGGTATTTATTCTTTTTGTTTTTCAAAGATAGCCCTGTCTTTTCTAGGGGGCACCAGTCCGGTTGTTTTTCACCGACAAGCATGGAACAAAGTTCAAAGGGGGAATTAAGGGACAGTTCGGCCTCCGGCCCCTGCAGCTCATCAACGGCAAAAACTCTCCGACACCCCAGGCTTTTCTCTTTACCAACAACATGCATCTGAGGCATGTTGTATGTGTGTCGAACATATTGTATCATCGAGCTGCCTGTCGCATTCTCTATGCGCATCAAGCATGATAAACCGCCAGTTCACGGGAAGCAGAGTACTGTTCTTACCGGTTTGCGCCGTAAGAGCATTTTGGTTTGGGCCTGGGCCGGTAGCAAAAGCAGCCGCCCTCTTTTAAAACATAATGGCGCAGTTGCACTGTTGCAGGCTCGTGAGCCTTGGATGGTAGCTTCGTCAACTTAGACTGGCGTGAAGTGGTGTTTCGAAAGCAAATTCTACAGCTCCACTTCTCCTTCCTTTAATGTGGACCATGAGGCTGTAATGCAGTTTGCTTCTCTGCAATGCCATGTTTCTTTTTGTTCCTCTTCTTTATCACATGCTGCTGCAGACTCTGACCTTCTGGTTTTCATACGAGCGAAGGTACTTGACCATGCCCATAAACTCTTGGACCATATAGTGAGAACCTGGTTTAATGTCTAAACCATCCTGGCATGATCCTGCTGCATGTGCATGTTGGTGGTGTTTATTGAAGTTCACTCAGTGAAGTGCATGCTGCCGTGCTGACATTGACAAGGTCATCCTTTTCCTTTCGAGTAGATGCATAGCTGGAGGTACATGGGTAGTGTATAGACGCATAACCGAATTTGCTGGCCTGACAACGGACGAGGTCATCCTTGTCTCTGTTAAAATTTGCTTTGTCTGTTTTTGAGTTCTCGGTCTTCTTTTGTCTACAATACCATATCGACTCTGCTTATCAAACATTAGATGTACCAACATAGTTTTGATTGACGATTTCGACATAACATTGGTGATTTTGATGAATGTTAAAGAGGGTACAACTCGTTACATTTGTATTTAGAATGCTGAATGCCGTGAATTCCCAATATACATGGCGATTTGGCAGGGAAGGGTGATGCTGTCTTAAACCACCAGTACACCCGGGCCTGGCGGCCTTCCACTGCACACCAAACTTTGTCCATCCGTCAGCAGCCGGTGCTGCCAGCCATTGCGGTCCTGTATCCCCAGCCTCCACAAGGTGATGAAAAACTTCTCCACAAGGCTGTTTAAACAAGGCATAACATTCGTCGTTTTTTTTTTGATGCATTCTTATGGAAGGTTTAACTCTTCACAGAGTGTTTATACACTGCGGAATGCGATGAATCTCTAATGCACCTGGCGATTTGGCAGGGAAGGTGGGGATTCCACGACAGCTTGTGGTGACTGGTGATCCTCGGTCAATCCCAGAGGCGGTGGCCAGAGCTGGTCTGAAGCTACCATTAGGTGAGGTTATCAGTTCTTTATTCAATGTACCATTGCATGTAAGCATTGACTGTGTAAGGAATGGTCGCGAAGGCATAGTGCCTATCAGTAATGACCGCAAAGGGAATGAACCTTCCCTCAATATTGATCCCTGAAGAAAAGGAAATGCAATCGGTTTGGATGTGTACTGAATGGGAATGAAGTTTAATGAACCTTCCACCGCTCTCCGTCTTTGAAGAAGTTCGTGTCGAAAAGCAATCCTGTGGACCTGATAGCATGCATTTAGGGTTTGTTCCGGGGTCTTAGGGGTGTCAGGTCAGTGGTAGGTCCGGTTGCGCTGTAGACCAGGTGAAATTTCCACCCCATTGCAGGTGCAATCTCTGAGTGCAACCTGGTGGTTGCGAGTGACCAATCTTCTTACTGTTGAGCATTTGGCTGCGAACCCGGTTGCAAGTGACCAATCTTCTTACTGTTGAGCATTTGGCTGCGAACCCTTTTCCACCCCATTCCAGGTGTTGAGTGCAACCTGGCGGTTGCAAGGCAACCGGTCGGTCTTCTTACCGCTGAGCATTTGACTGTGAACCCTTATCAGCCGGTACGTTGATCAAGTTGTCAGAATGCTTCTCTAGCATCATAGGAATAGGAACAACAACAACAAAAAAAGACACAAAAAAAGAAGTGTCAGGGAGTCATCACTCTAGGACCTATTTGAATGATCTCTGGGCTTCTCTGGTTGGATATATCCAGGACACACTGTAATTCCAGTCAGGCATAGTGGCTAGACACGCACAGTAAAGGCCTATTGTGAGTTAGAGGATAGTAGGATACTACCCTTGGCCTGCCATCACATTGAATCAAATGTGTCTTTCTTTCAGTGTTTGTCACGGTTAGGTGTACTGTCGTGTCCCTGACTGTGCTGCATCGCGGATAGATTCCTGTGACAAGGTATTCCGCCTTTGATTGATGGCTCAGAGAATGGTACTGGGATCTCGAGTCAATAAGTGGGGCCCATTGGGCCTTGCCATTGGATTGGCTTAGCGGGTGAAGGAGTAGGTCAAACATTTAGAAAAAAGCAATGCAATTTCCTCGCACATGTTGTGCTCCTTTTTTTTTTTTTTTTGAATATCCACGTCCTTCTTTGGTATCTTCCTCTTCCTTTTTTTATCGCATCCTGCTGCTGCTCCTGTTGCGATCCTCCTCTGCCTTCATGTTCAGATCGCATCCTCCCAGCCCCAATATTTCCTTACCACATGGCCCCTCTCCAGCTTCCATCTCCAGACATTCTCTCCCGATGTTCCCTCCATCTGCTTTCTCATCCCTTTCCCCCCAACATGACCTCACACCGCCCTTCCCATCCTCAGGCCCATTCTTAGATTGTGAGGACTGCCTTCTTAATGTCCCTGCTCTCGAACTATTCTTTTGGATCTCATTCAGAACTATCATGGGCTGATGCCCCAGGACCTGCTTATGCCTAGTTTTGTGCGTGTGTGCAGGGGGGTGGTGGAGAGGGAGAGAGAGAGAGAGAGAGAGATTATATTTACACCCCTGATATCACCCTGGGCATTGTTTGTGATAACTGGTAATGCTTTCCTTTCTTCTTTTTTTTTTAACAGTATGTCCTTTATCTGTTGGTGTGGGGATGCACCTGCTGGAAACGGGTCAAGCGTCCCGTAGAAAAATTTGACCACCATCGAAACTGCAAGCAGCACTTTCTTTATGTCAGTTGTCTTGTTTCCTGTGGTGAAACCACTCGTAGCTGATCGCACAACGAAGTAAACATGCCCCAGCCCTTCTCTATGACGAGAGTGAAGTCATGGCCGCAGGATTGTAGGCTTGCTGCCAGAGCTTGTGGCACATTGTCTGAAAATGTTGTCTCTGTCCATTTCTTTCTCTACTTGTCTTGACTTGTTTGCAGTGGCAAAACCACTAGTTGCGGATGGCACAGCCAAGTCACATGCGATGTCCCTGGCATACGATGAGATTTGCCTGTCAGAACTGGATCCGCCACTGGTGCTTCAGGAATTTGTTAACCATGGTAAGGCTTCTTGACTCGTGAGTTAATTTTGGTGTTTTGCTATCCAATTCGTTTTCAACTTTCAGTCTTCATGGCCTCTCTTTTTTCTTTTGTTGTTGTAAAAGGCGTCTTCTTCTCATGGGGGGAACCATCGGGGCACTCCTTAGACCCGGGGCGTTACTAGTGAACATACCATCGGGGCAATCGTCAGGAAGTCGCTAGCAAGCTCTACTCTGTGCGGGGAGTAGTATCCAAGCTCCTACGGTAAGACTCTTATTCCTGCAAAGAGCAGCCAGATGGGGGCAAACCAACTATCTCAGCTGGTGAACACAAAGTGTGCTGCAGGGGGCCGTGGGGGGATCAAATTTTTTTCTTTTATAATTTTTTTGAACCACTTTATTTCATGGATGCAGTATTGTCCAAAATATCGTATTGGGTGAGAAGGAAGAGGGCATGCTGCCCCCGTGTTGTCTACAGACTCGAAAGGGTGCAGGGGGACAAGGCGGACACTACAGAATGGGTGGTGGAAACAGGGCATGAGGGCTTGGGACTGCCTTTGACGGGACTGGGGAGGATGGATTGCCCCAGTAGTGCCAGTTGGAACCTCCCCAGTGTGGAGTCGGTGTCGGTCTGTAAAGGAGGCAGGGGGAGGGAGGAGGTGTTTTTACACTTCTGCCTAGCCAAGACCAGGAGACAGCTAGTTTTGGACCCTTAGGAATGGTTCCTTCCTCTCCAGAACCATAGTAATAAGAGTATTTCTGCTGCAGCAACTCACAACGAAAAGGATCGACAGGGTGATCCTCTCAAGGATAGACATCGCTGCTGAGCTAAGAAGTAGGTGGGCAAAGAGGAATTGGATCCCCTTGGCGTTCATTCCGAGATGGACGCACCGAAAATGGAAGGAGCAGTGCGCTATCTTGAAGGCTCTGCCGGACCAGAAGCAGGCTGGCCTGCTGTGGCAGGTGGTACCAGTTGGCAGTCCCCACGACCTAGTGGCTTGCAGGGAGGAGCCGGTATAAGGAGCTATGTGCGGCCCAGGGGTGTGGGCAAGTTGAAATTATCCCGCATCTCTTTGTGCACTGTCCAGTGGTGGCGGAGTTCTGGAGATGGTGGGAGTTGATTGTAAGGGAGCTCTCCCTGCGGATGGTGACGGGTGACGACGATGCCTCAATCTTATTAGGGGCATCGATGGTGGTGGGTAGACAGGGTAAGCAGAAGTTTTGTGCGGCTGTGGTAATTCGGGGAGTGGTGCTCTGGACCGTATGGACTATGCGAAATAAACGTATCAGGCAAGGTAAGCAGGTCACAATGGTGCTTTAAGGATAGAGTTATGGAAAGTGTGAGAATGGCCTCGCTGGTGGACATGCTAAAACAGAAGAGGAAGGCGGGGAATGAGGGCTTCAGCAGTTTTCCCTGGAGTTGGATGAGTAGGATCTTAGAGGCTGTTGATTTTAGGCAGTGTACTGCAGAGAGGGCAGGGCCTGGTAGGTAGATTTTGCTAGGGGGTAGGAAGGGTGGGGTAGGTTTGTTGTAGTTTGAATTTGGGATCTTCGGAGGGGTCGGGAGGTAGATTTGTGGGGAGGGGAGTTATGAGGGGGGGGAGGGGAAAGATGGATGAGACTTTCTGAAGAGGAGGAGAGGTGTATGGAATGGTAAGGAGTGGTTTGATGGGAAGGCGGGGACCGTTCAAGATGGACATATGAGTTGATTTTTTATGGGAGCGTGGGACAATCTAAGCATAGGAAGCTGGAGGGGGGCCTGCTGACTAGAGCAGAGCCGGGGGAACCAAGGCCCCTCCTCCCTGCGATAAGCCTTATGTGTGACTGGGTACATAGGTTTGTTTCCCGACCATTAGGCTTACCCCCGGAGAGGAGAGGTGTGGCAGCCCATGGCTTTGCCTTAGGCCCCCCTGTAAGCGTCTAGAGCAGCAGGGGTTAGTGCTATTACTTGACTTTCTGTTCGTACCATTGGATTCCACTCATTGCGAGAGATACTGGACTCGTTTTCCAGCAGGTGCAGCTCCCCACCAATAGACTGGAGCCTGTGTTGGGAAAAATAAAAAAAGAAGCTCCTAAACTTTGTGAGGGGCCCGTCTAGGTGGTTCGTTGTTTATGCACGTGAATGGCCCAGATTCCAGCCAATCACCAAAATTCAGATGAGCCTGCAACATGGGCCGTTTATGTGCAAGGAAGGCACAAATTTTGTGCCCATCTGAATTTTTGCACAAGCGGTTATCGGGTAGCTGAAAATCCATGAAAATTCTGAAGTGAGAGTTTTGGGCAGTCTGAAAATCATGAATAGTCCTGAAGTGGTAAAAGGTCCGAAGACCCTGAAAACCACCTGTTTAGGCAGGCTGCATCCTGAAGTGGTGAAGGGTGTTCTAAAGTGGTCAAGTGAGAATTTTGGGCAGTCTGAAAATCCTGAATGGTCCTGAAGTGGTGAAAGGTCCGAAGACCATGAAAACCACCCTTCACCTTGAGGATGCAGCCTGCCTAAACAGGTGGTTTTCAGGGTCTACAGGTGGTTTTCAGGGTCTTCGGACCTTTCACCAATTCAGGACCATTCAGGAGGTCCTGAAGTGGTGAAAGGTCCGAAGACCCTGAAAACCACCTGTTTAGGCAGGCTGCATCTTGAAGTAGTGAAGAGTGTTCTGAAGTGGTGATGAAAAATACGACTGTTGTTAACCTTCTCTCAATTTTTGGTGATGCCCTACAATCAGGGCCTTCCTTCGTGCAAATGGTTGAGATTGCGGGTTGATCTGGGAGGCTGCTACTGTTTATGAGCGAAGCTGCGACTTTATTATTGGCAACCAAATTCTAGACAAAAAATCAAAACGAACATATTATGAATCTTTTTGAGGGCACCCACTTCTGTCGTGTTTGATGAGCCTTTGTAGTATTCGGTGGTTGGTAATGTGAAGGCGGACGGAACGGATGACCCTCAGGTGTGCACATTTCGCGCAGTGGTGATTTTGTCTGTTCTCTGGTCGCTTTTCCTTCGTACTGCTAGGCATTCGTTTTACTGGGATGGAACAATATAGGCTTATAAGCCATTTTAGGCTTCTTAATCTGGTTTTTTTTTTTTTTTTTTTTTTTTATATTAAGAGGAGAAGTTATTATATGCTGGGAATGGGGCCCAGCGTCCCCGACAAGTGCTGTGGTTGTCGAGCTGAGCCAAGCTCTTCGGCCAAGCAAAGCTCGGACGACGGTATCGAAAACAGTCCAAAAAAACTCGAAAAAGGGAAAGGCTAAGAAGCACAGACTCCACAACAGTATTCCCATGGAATCGGGCCGTCCATTCATGTTTCTTCTCGTAAATGTTTTGATCCATCAGTTTGAGATCATTTGGCGTGGGTCTATTGAACTGTTTCTTATTTTTTGTAACCTAATTTAGTAATTTGACTTCATAGTCTTGCAGGTTAATTAGTTTCCTCGCTCTCTTTTTTCGTCCTTCTTTTTTCAGTTTCCGCGCTCTGCTTTTGCCTAATTGGACAGTCCAACTTCTCAAACCCATTCCTCCGGGTCTACTTCCTAGTTCTCTAATGTCTTTCTGGTCGGTAGCTCCTCGTCCATTCTAGGGAGCATCAGTTCGTCTCCCACTTTGTGGGCAAGTCAAAAAGCTTACATCCCGTACCCACGCCACGCTCCCATTTCTCGATGTATGCGTGTCATCCTTGATTCCTTGTGCAAGGGCCATGCTGATCTTCTCTGTATCATTCCAATTTGAACGGATGTCCCAAAGGACTGTTTATGTTTCATTTTGTAGTTCATAAACTTGAAATTCTGCTATGTTTCTGTATGGTGTCTGTGTACTTTATGAATTTGAGGGCTACTGAGGGCTTGGCTTGGCAAATATCTGTTGCCCAATCTCCAATTTTTTCTCATTCAACTCCTCCTTTTAGTTGTGTTCTCCATTCCAAGGGAATGCTTTCTAATATTTCCTCTAAATTGTTTATTTAGTTCCTCCTTTTAGTTGTGGTCTCTATTCCAAGAATTGCTTTCTCTTTTGTTTTTTTTTAATCCAAAAAAACAGAACCTTGCGGTTCTGGCTCTTTTCCATTCTGGGGAGCATCAGTCCGTTTCCTATTTGACCGGCCTGTGGCTCAGTGGTTAGGGCACCGGTTGGAAATGCGCATTGTGTTCTGAGGTTGCGGGTTCAAAACTCTGCACCGATGCGCAGGGACACCGGCAGGCGTTTACATAATGCACAGCCTTTTGCACCCCCCCCTTGGGCTGACACATGGTTAGGATTACAAACACTGCCTGCGTGCCACCCAAGGGGTTTAGTGCATGGTTGTTGTATGCTGGGTATAGGCTATGAGAGGTTTGCCTGACGTTCTTGGTCCATGGGGTTGTCCGGGTGATTGTGGGGTTGGGGTTGTTCAGGTGATTGCGGGGTTCAATACCTGATAAACGAAGAAAGTTTTTTGAAAAATTGGCAATGTCGTAAAGGGTTGTGGGAAATTTGTCACATACAATTGGTTACCTTAGGCTCTGCTTTGGGGAGGCCATGGGCTACGGGTGGGATTCGATCGGGGCCTCCACTGGGGGAAGTGTAGGTAGGACAAGACTCCATTGGAGTATATCGGTGGGGAATCTGCAGTAGGGGATGTCTTAGGGGTCCCATTGGTAGGAGTGAAGGTGGGATAGGCGCCAGTGGAGGATATCGTTGGGTAACCTGCCCTAGAGGCTGTCTCAAGGGGTGAACACAATATGATTAGAATAGTCCGGAGTAGGTCTAGTGATGATAGAGGTGGGGGAGTGGATGGTAGCCGTCAACATGAGGACGGAAACTAGAGATACTCTGGGGGATATGATGAAATGACTAGAGACCCAGTTGATGGTAGAGGCAAGGGAAGAGGTTGGTGGCCGGGAGCCTGCTAAGGACAGAAACTGGAGATGCTCTAGGTAAGAACAGCCTCCAATAGGAAAGGGTTCAAGAACATAGAATTCAAGATAATAATCAGAGGGATCTGATGATAATAAGGACAGGATCTCTCTAACAAGGGGAAAGAGGGTTCACCTATGGGACTTGTAGTAGAATGTGCACCCCTAGCGCTCAAAGTACCTGTATGACAAGGCTCATCCGACTATGCTTCAATCAGGGCTAGGGAGGGAGGTGACGTCCCTAGAAAAGGGGGATGATCCTGGGTGGTAAAAACACTCGGGTAGGACCTCGGGAGTAGGGATGCGCCGGGGACAATAATGATAAGTAAGGGTGGGAGGGAGTCTCATAGGGGGCCTGTGTAGAAAAATCATCTGGATGATCAAATGATCAACTGCTGAAGGGACTGTCATATCCCTGGTGGCTAGCCTCTACAACAATGTGGACTTTTTGTAGGGGAAAAAACAAAAGAGGAGATTACAATTGAAACTCGCTCATGCTCCTCTCCATTACGGCTGGGAGGCCCTCGTGGATGGCAATGCCACGGCATCGATTACTTCCCCAAGGGAATGCGTTATAATATTTCCTCTCGATTGTTTTCTAAGTAATGGAATTCTTTCAATTGGTCTCTGATGTCTAAAATAGTAAAACTTGTTTCCATTCTTTTTCTTTTTTTTTCATTCCATAAAGTGATCTTTTTTTTTTTTTTTTTTTTTTTTTTTTA
>BFEA01000257.1:1551049-1561541 GCA_003427395.1 Chara braunii
CTCTCTCTCTCTCTCTCTCTCTCTCTCTCTCTCTCTCTCTCTCTCTCTCTCTCTCTCTCTCTCTCTCTCTCTCTCTCTCTCTGTGTGTGTGTCTTGATACGATCAGTAGGTGGTTCTCTCTCTCTCTCTCTCTCTCTCTCTCTCTCTCTCTTTGTGTGTTGGGCCAGCATGCATCGTTGCTCACGTACAGAGGGCTCTTGGACAACAGTTCTAGCCACAGATGTCCTTTATGAGGCATAGAGTGATTGTACATCCTCACAGGTTTTGCTTTGGAAAGTGGCTCCCTTCTGCCTCTCTCCTCTGCAACTTCTGGTACATCACTACCTCTCCAGGCTCTTCTGGCATGTACTTGTTGGACTACTTTCCTTCGACATGGTGCGTTCATTTTCTTATGCAGTTGTTGGAAGACTGCATAATTTGTGGATAGAGGTTGAGTTGTAGAAGGGGTTGTTTGTCTTCTGTTCTCTTTGGTCTTCATGTTTTCATGTATACCCCCATGCCATTTTCAGAATAACAATGTGGGATATTGATCTGTTGCAGTCTTCTGTCCTCTTTTCTTGTGACCGCTTTTGTATATCCTATTATCCTCCCATTGTGCTCTGGGGGTAGCAGTCTGGAATGCTGGCATGCACTGGTGTGCGGGTGTTGTTGAAGCCCATTCCAATGGTTTGTGTTCAAGGGAGAGAACAAGGTCTCCAAAACGGGCTATCTTGCTGGGTGATTTCCTTGGTGCTGATTCAGGGGCTGCCTCGTTGGATGGCTTGAGGCGATACCAGCTGTCGATCTTCATAATCTATGCCCAGAACCTCTGTATTGATGCAAGCGGACTGCTGCCATTGTTCAACATTCGCTCCTGTATGAGGTGTTCACAAATTGCACCTTGTTGTACTCCTTAAATCTGTTGGAGGACCTGTTTGTTTCATTTGTTAGTAAATGTGGAGGATTAAAGTAGAAAAAAGTCGAAACGTGTAGGGCACGTGGAGGGCACTCTGCACACTTGGAATGAATTCAATGTTGTGCCTGACGTCAGTTCTTGGGATATTCTCCTTTGTTGATTCTGTTAATTATGGTGCAGCGAGACTTCCCCCATCTGATATGCTGTCGTCGCTCGCTGCAGAACTCCGGCAACGATTGGTGAGGAAGTTAGCCTTACGCACTTTACCCATCAACCATCAGCTCATAATTAAAAAGGTCGTTAATTAAGAAAAAAATATCCTAAGCTTCCCCTGGCTTCTACCTTTTTTTCTCCCCCGTCTCGAATTTGTCTGTGTCCCTTCTGCTTCTATTTCCTGTTTTGCAAGAAAACCGGCTGGCTTGTTGTATTGGCATTGTGAGAAGTTCTATCGGATGAAAAGCAAGAATGGCATCACCTCGGCGGGTAGAGCAATGGTGGAAATTGCGCCTTGTGGCATAAGTAGTCGGTTCAAATGTACGTGCCCTCAGCTTTGTGTGCATCAGCGTCGAAGGGCATTGATTGATGCATGACCATACACACACCAGGGTTGTTCTATGGGAGGCATTGGGACAAGGGGATTCATGGTGCACACACTGTGGGGCGTCCGTAGGGTCATCTTCAGCATGATGTAGTGGAGCTTGAGGAAAGGGGTCTCGGAGGGAAAACTTGGGGTCCTTCCATGTGGGTTGTGGTGTGCCCTAGGGGGGATTTAGGGACCTCCTAGGGGGGACTTAGGGCCTTCTGGAGGGGTGGTACCACATCCTAGGGGAGTTCTATGGAGCCTTCCAACGAAACTGTGGAGAATATTGCTGGCCCTGAGGCACTAATTAGGGGGCCAGGGATGAGGGTGCCCGCTCTGATAGCAGTAAGAACTAGGGTTGTTACGGAGTACTAGGGGAGCGTGGTAGAAGTAGAAACCCCAGGGTGAAATACCCGTACGGGGGCAGTTGAAAAACCTCAACTGAGGCAGACAATAGAAGTGATTGGGGTGACCATCCTACTCCCTAGGAAGATCTGGTCCATAGAGCTAGCGTAGTACTACAACCGTGGTTGCCCAAAGAACGCCCGGCCGGTCACTAAAGCCGTATTTGGGCAACTTTCAGTCCATGTGCAGCCATAATGACTGGGTGTTCTATTTGGGTGAAGGCGGTAGGGAGTGTGGGCAAAGATATAACTGGGGCACTTGCGAGGGACCATCTTGACCATGTGCTGCAGGGAGGGGTGACCCTGGATCATAATATGGTTGGGGAGAACGTTGTAATGCCAGCAGGGGAGCGCCGCTTGGGGGGTTATCTAGTTGTGAAAAGGACAGACCAGGCCTAACAGGGTCGCACAACTTCGCTTAGGGCGATAGGCCCCTAGGACTATGACAAACGTGGTCTAGTGGGTCTAGAGTCGACCGTTCACATCGAGCTGAGGGCCCTCGACAGTGCAGAGTGACTTGTCATGAGGGCACAGGTCTGCATCCTGCAGTTTCTGTTGATGTGGTTGGGGAAGGGTAAGGTAGTGATTATGCTGTGTTTATATTTTGTCATGTTTGCTATACAGAGGAACTGGGTATGGAAAGAAGCTTCTCCCGCCTTTGGGGAGTGAGCGTGAACGGAGTGTGCTGAAGGGGAGTCCAACACTCACCAGCAAGGACAGTGAGTCCTCAAGAAGCTGTGTGGGTGTATAAGGGAGGAGAGCGTTAGGATGACAGTCACCCCGAGGCTGGATGTGCCATGGAAAGTCTGATCCTGCCACTCCGTTCACGCTCCCGCCTTTGGGGAGTGAGCGTGAACGGATTGTGCTGAAGGGGAGTCCAACACTCACCAGCAAGGACAGTGAGTCCTCAAGGAGCTGTGTGGGTGTATAAGGGAGGGCGTTAGGATGACAGTCACCCCGAGGCTGGATGTGCCATGGAAAGTCTGAACCTGCCACTCGCAACCTTTTTTTGTAGAACAAAAAAATGTCCTGGTCTTTGATCCTTGTCTTCACCTGAATAGTTCACCCTGTCATAATGGCTGTTCCTGGACTGAAGTTCCACCAAATACAACTACAATGACCAGGCATTCTATTCAGGTGAACATGGTAGAGTCTTGCTGTTTGTTTTGTACTTCTCTGAGATAGCTTGTATCATCAGTTGTATGGCAATCCCAGGAAACACTAGGTTTTCCGCAAGCTCGTTGTAGAACCAGATAGGTGCAAGTGCACCAATATCGCTAAACGAGTGCCAAATTAGGCATCCATGAAGAACACTGTAATGTCATGGTGGTAAGATTACATAACTGTTTGTCTAGGGGTTTGTGGATGTATGCCGGCCAGTGATAAGCAACCGGACTACTGCCCCCCAGAATAGATGGGGCCTTGTCAAAAAAAAAAACAAAAAAAAAAAGATTACATAGCTAGGGGTTTGCTGATCTTGAGCGCCCACCCCTTTTTGCCGCAATCCTTCAGCATGGTGTAGACTCTGTGCACAGATGAGGTAGTTGGTTGGTGGCAGCCGCAAGGCCAGTGTGGACTTGAGCTGGGAGTTCGGGGACACTTACCGAGCGAGTGAAGACAGCTAGTTGTTGCAGCAGGAAGCAGGAAGATGTACTTGTGAAGGAAATTAGATGGGCGTCATCTGGGATAGAGTGCCCTTGTTGGGCACTGCGGTGCTCTTGGCCTGAAGGATCCACTGCCGAGTTTGCTGTGCACTTAGGAGGCGCAGATCCTGCCTTTATTAACTGCAATTCGATCACTTAGACATATAGCTGTGCTTCATGTGCCCCTGTCTTCATTAACCTCCGAATTAGCTGTGTTAGCTGTGCGCTAAGCAGCTGATGTATGGGGCACATAGACATATAGCTGTGCTTCATGTGCCACTGTCCTGAAGCACTCCAGGTTGCTGGCAGCACGGTCATGCACGTCTTATACCTGCACTACGTACTGAGATCGGTTGCCTTGCTAATAGATTTACAATGGGTGAAATGTACCTGTACGGAGTGGTCAAAGGTTGCGGGTCCTTTCTTTTCTGGGGCTGAACTTAGGTCGTCTTCAAGGCTTCCGTTTGACATCAGGTCATGCGAGGATATGGATGAGATGTGAAACATTCAAGTAGCTCCAAAGGCATGAGAACAGATAGGTCCTGGTAGATTTTATGATTTTATCCCATGCTTTTGAAATGCCATTCGGTTTATGTCAATGGTGCTTTATGCGGTCGTACTAGTAATTAGATGAATTTTCCGTCAGAGGACTGGTAATCTTGTCCACTTGCTGTTTGACTGCCAATGACTGGCAATATGCTACTGGCTGGTGACAGTGAAGGGAAATAGCAGTAGTAGAAAAGTTGCAAGTCCTAGGTTGATCTTGTCGACTGTGTATGCTCCCAGTGGATAGTTTTGACTGCAGCTATACAACGCTAAGTTCGGGGTGGATTGAATAGTTTGAAACTCCTAGGTTAATAACCCTGTACCCATCTTTAAGCATAGGAAAGCCTCGGCCATGCTCGGCATTAATGTTCCGTGGGTCCGGGTGGCGGGTATCCCGTGTTGCTGGTATTTTAGCAGAGAGTCAGGTGACAATGTGGTACGGTCCTGAGCATGCGATGTGCTCATAGATGTCAGACATTGGGTGAGGGATACCGTTCAGGGCATAGAGCTCATTGCCAGATGGATGCATGGTTTCGGGTTGCTGTGTGGCTCATTAAAGGAGGAAGCCTGAAGGAAGAAAAATACTGGGTCGTCGAATCTGGAAGTCATGATCGCCCCGACAGGGGTATACAGGCGTATGCAAGCCATGGTGGCAGGGGTAAGAGTTCCATCCCTGGTTCTGTTTGACAATTCTTACCCTTGTCCATCGACATTGCCAAGTCCTTGAAGAACCGGATCACCCCTCCCACCTTGTGGGTCGTCTGTCCTCTGATCTGCATATCCTGGCCATTTGCTTGCGTATATATCGTGAGGTTAGTCTGCGGGAACAGTTATGGGTGCTTGGCATAACCTGCCCGTTCACTCATGTGTGCATCCAAAAGGTTAGCCTGACGTCTCTCCATGAGAAATTGCTGGTAACAGGCTCGACAGAAGACCTCTGCAGCACGATTGCACGATTGATAGTTAAAATAGGCACCGAAAAGCACATCACTTGCAATGAAGGCAGAGATGGCAAGTAGTTCGACAAGTGGGCAAGGTGAGTTCACGCCAGAAATGTACGGAGTGGAAAGTGGCTGACATCGGGAACTCTTTTGTCACAAGGTCTATGGAGGTCGTATAAACATGCAGTCGAAGATCCCTACCTTCTTCACTCGAATCGAACGTATGGTCATTGTAGCTGTATTTGGGGTTTGTTTTTAAGTCTAAATACGGCAATAATGACCGTATTGAAACGGTTTTCACCTTTTAGCAGTGGCAGATGCAGTACCCAGGGTTCGATCCCTAGACCTCTCGCTACCCATGTACAGTATCTGTGTAGACCCCGAGAATTGAACCTGTGACCTGTGTATTCGTAGGCAGTTGGTAGGCCTGTCGTAGGTCCATAGGCAGCAGGGGTTCGATCTGTAGGTCTATAGYGTAGGAGTCTTAGTGAGTTCCRGAAGCTTAGCTGTAGACCTTCTAGAAGGTAGGCAAGTGGGCAAGTGGTCAAGTGGTGAGGCAAGTGGTGGACTAAACCGCAGTGCAGCAGCAGTACAACGTCGGTAGGATAGCGGCGAGTCCACAGCCAGTCAGCGGAGGGTCCAGTCAGTCCCAGTCCGGTCCAGCAAGTATCACAGGGGGACTGCGAGCATCAAGGGCCGATGGCAAAGGGCAGACCAACGAGTTTCTGAAGTATAAATCAAGATGCAGCGCCCAGCCATTCATTCATTCCTGCGTGAGCCATGCGGAAGGGCTGCCACAGCGACTTGTGCACGGAGGTCTGCAGATGACCCCGGAGGACGCAGAGGGCTAGAGAGAGGGAGTTAGCATAGCGATAGGTTAGAAGCAGCGACAGATGCCATAGCCGTAGTTAGTAGTGAGTGTGTGTGTGTGTCGCTATGTGCAGAGTGTTGCGTGTGGGACATCCAGGGTGATCCAGTGTGCGAACAGTGAAGTGTGTGGGCGCACAGTCGCCATAGCCAGTTGGAAGAGAGCTCTTATCTGGTTACGATATCTTCGAGTACTGTGTGGGCGCATGTCGCCAGTTTGCTGTATCGCTGTTTGCATGCATGTTGAAGTGTGACTCAGTCGAGTCTGATTGCAGTAAGTTGCATTTGGGTGAAGAAGGTAGTTCTCAGCTGTAGACACTTGGTAGTTATCGTTAGGCTCGATAGGTCCTATGTTAGCCGGAAATGTCTCGACCGGACATTAGGTCGTACGTGAGCCCGGGATGTCTCAAACGGACAATGGCTGACATTGTAGACCCTTTTGCCACAAGGAAAACCTATGAACATAGATGGAATTGATGTTCACTAGTTTATTGCAAGTAGACTCCCATGAACTTGTCCAATATGTTGCACAGTGGGAACAGATCTATGCTGAGAGCTTTGTCGGCGTTGTCGCAAAGGGCTTCTGAACTGTCGCAACCTCCAATTTCAGTCTTTGTAGCCTGAATTGGATAGCACGGTTGGTGGGACGACTTCGTATGCCTCGGGTGACGGTGACAGTGAACCGCTTTGGACAGGGCTTTTGTGTACCTATGAGCACCGTTTCTGCGTAATGTGCTGATGAAACGCATAAGCCTTCATCTGTAGAGGAAACGAGGGAGAAAATCAACGAGTTCTCTATCAACGTTATCAGCAGCGAAGGATGTTTAATACTTTGGTTTACGGAGATGGGTGCTTGTGTGCTGGGCAATTAAGTCTATAGGCTACAGATCGCTTTCCCCTCAATGATTGACTGCTTGCAGTCTGTGACTGGAAGCAGATATCTTAACGCTTTTTTTGCGGATTTTCCTTGTTTGTTGTACTTTTAGTGCCGCTTAAGGTCGGATGGAGAATGAGAGCCCCTCGGCATGTCCCACAGTACAAGGTCGGTTCATGCATCATTCTGCGTTGCACGAGAACCACTTGTAGCTGCGACTTCATCCTGTGAGGCTGTCCATATCAGTTATAGACTGTTCAGCTGCATAGCATTTCCCTTATGAGAGGAAGTTGACGACTTCATCGTGTGGAGAAATGGAGTGGAAGGACGGTGGGCGCAGGTTGTGCGAATGTGCTGTGCTAATGATGTAATCTTTTCTGTGAGACTAAAGCTCCCGATTACAATATCCTGGAGTGTTTTCATCATGTGAAAATTCCATTCTTGAGTATATTCATCGTGTGAAAACTCCATCCTCAATGGTTCTTCAGAACTGCTTCCCAATCGCTGGGATCTATGATCCTTGCAGGCGAGGTCAGCCAAAGTCTTACCTTTTCCGGAAATAGAGTACCTGGACAGATCGACAGACTGACATGTTGGATTGACCAATTGGCAGACAGATCAACAGACTGATGGACGGAGTCGATACACATGCAGGTGCTGTATGCCATTATGGCACACGGGGATGTGGGCAGCTCGCGCTCAACCACAATCAACGTTCGCAAGCCTTGTACATGGCACAGTAGAAGGGGAGTTGCAAGGACATGAAATGGGTACCCAGAAAAAGAAAAAAGTGAACACAGTTGAGAAAGGGATTTAAACGTTTCTATTACGCTCCGTCTTGCTTCCTATAGAGGTAAAACTGTTCCATTGTTGGACTGTCGCAACCCAAGTGTTTTCGTTGTCTGCAATAGGACTACTAAAGCCGCTTCGATTTTGGATCTTACTCATCTTGCTGGAATAGAGGCTTCTGTGGTGAAAACTCAAAACAACACACATCCAGTACAGCGCTCTGTAGTGGTTCATTTGGTAGTCTATGTTCCTCCTCAGGCTGCTGCATCTGTCGTTCGTCTGGCAGGGAAGAAGGAAATCCGTCTGCGGTTGCAGTAGGTGTATGCCCAACACTGCGTATGGGACATGCTAGGAGAGGATGTGGTGGATGCTGGCATTAGATTGGAAAAATCAGAAAAGTATGCCATAGTCAGAAGGCTTGCGAAGCACATCCAATGTATCATGAGTGTGACCTGCTAGTACAGGTCCGATCCTAGCCGCGCAATCTACAAGAGCAGAGATCTAGCAAGACTATAGAACGTGTGTTTTGGATTTTCACCTTGCGGGCACTGACAGTATGAGGACTAGGTGTCCTGCAATTTGCAAAATTGTTCCCTCCGATCTGTGTAGATGGTGCTGCATCATTTATGGACCTCACCCTTCCACTGATTTTTGGGCTTTGCAGTAATGGATTGATTGTCCATAGTGGCCACATTCACTGCACTGCCCGACTTCCAGTCTCTCTGTCCATACGTCCTCTGTATCCGCCACTCTTGTCTGAGGTGGTATCCACTTTTGACCGCTCACGAGGTGTCGTAACGCTATTCTCGCCCGTTGTGGTGCCTGCTCTTCGTCTGGTGCTGCTGCTAATCCTCTTTGCAGCTGTTTCTGCTATTTTCCTGCGCAACTTCGTTTTCTTATCCTGAAGAGCAGCAAGGATGGTGTCATTTGTCTCCCTGGAGATGAGGCACTTGTCTTTCTTCTCTGTCTCCAAGGACTGTCCTTTCTTCCGCTGCATCCTTTGAACTCCTTTAGGCTGCTGCTGATTCTTAGAATACAACTGGACCACTCGTCGCTGCAGCATACATCTTACTGTCTTTCAGAGGTTCCCATCCCGTGCACGTGAGTTGATCCCTTGTTGTATCTCGCTGGTGGCAGGTGTCCCCTCTGTTGGTCGCAGTGCGGAATCGTCCTTTAGAGCTTCTTATGTCATTTTTTCTGTAGGTTTTCAGTTTTTTGCCCTGAGGATCCAGGTGGCATGCAATCTTCTTGGGGAGAGCCTCGTAAATGCGTACATGACTGGGCGTTCCCCCTTCTCCAACCCGGGAGTCTCCAAAACCTGACCAGACTCCTGGACCAGATCGTGCAGGCTGCCACGGTATGTCCAAGCGCAGAGCTCCTTGTACGGGGCCCAGGGCCCATCCTGAGGGGTAACCATTCCATGCCTCTTTTGCCGCCTCCCAAGACTGCCATGGTACGTCTAATTGCAGAGCTTGGCGTACTATGCCACATATCCTCCACCCAACAATGCTTCCCTGCCCGCCCACTTCTTCGCTATGTGCCCAGTTCTTTACGGTATCCTGGACTGTGGAGGATGTGAATCGTACTGTGGACACCTTTTTCAGCTCATAATGGTTGAGCTGTCTGTTGACAATCTTCAACGAGTGATCCATGTCGTCATCTCACATCCCCTTGGATGTGGACGGCTAGTCCAACTTCCGCTGGGGGACTTTTCTTGTGCTCCAACAATCTGGGGGCCTTCTTGGGAGGCGGCATATTTCATCTTACTCGCGCCCTTAAATGTGGATGGCCGGTCCAACTTCGGTTTGGAGGCCTTTTCTCCTTCTGCTTCTCCAATCTGGGCGTTCTTGGGAGACACCGGACGTGTCATCTGCGGCAACCTTACCTCAGCCTGCAGCCTGCAGCGTGCAGCGATGGCATCCAGCTTACTGTCCAGGGCGGTTGCCTGATGACTCAATGCGTCCGATTGCCTCGAGCCTGGATTTCCTAGCAGTCGTTAGTTAGCTCATCTGCAGGAGCAGGTTGGATCGGGGAAATGGCTGCTGGCCTATCATTCACGTTGACGTTCGTTTCGCCAGCAACGCTCTACGTGAAGTGCGCTACCTCACTACTTTTGTCAAATCGATTTTGCGAGAGCCTACCTGCTTCTGTCGGGCTTTACTTACAGGTCCTGGTCCTGTTTGTCTAGGGATAGCCAGCAACGGCTCTACGTACAGGTCCCAGGTTCAAATCTGGTCGGTGGCAAACGTGATAGACATCAGAAATAGGAACAGGCTGCGCTTACCTCGTCGTTGGGCCAGGTGTGGGTTCAAATTGTGCCTGGGCATAACAGGTTGCCATGCAATTCGCTATGTCGATGATGAGCCTTTTGGCTCCAAACTTCTGAAGGCATGCTGCCGAATTATGCCGATTAACCGAGATTGGAATCTTTGGATTCATTTTAGTCCAAACTGTGTTGTGTTCCCATGTTTCGAGAAGTGCTTTGATTGAAACTGACACCTTCACACCTCCACTCATTCCTGATTCCATGTTGAAGATAGGGTCTGTGGAATTGAAGGGCTCCATCTGTACGTGTAACCTGTCTCTGGTATCCCGTATTTCCAGCCAACTGCTATCCTATGCTGCTCTGTATAGCGGGTATCGAATGTTGTGTATGGGGAGAGGTATAGTGGTGTTGCTGCTAATGCCAGTGTGTTGTTGTGCTTGTAAACAGGGTTTGCAGTTGTTTAATCTGGATATCATCAGAGAAGGTGGCTGTGGCGATCGGTACTATGTTATAGACATAAACTACTTTCCTGGTGAGGAGTCTGGCCCCTTTTTTTTTTCGATGTTCGCAATTACACCTTTCACTATCTACCTACCACTGGCTCTTCGTAGAATGGTAACCCTTCACTTTGTCTTTTTTTTTTTTTTTTTTTTTTTTTTTTTTTTTTTTTTTTTTTTTTTTTTTTTT
>BFEA01000257.1:1568430-1602254 GCA_003427395.1 Chara braunii
CTCTCTCTCTCTCTCTCTCTCTCTCTCTCTCTCTCTCTCTCTCTCTCTCTCTCTCTCTCTCTCTCTCTCTCTCTCTCTCTCTCTTGCTTGCGCGCGTATTCTCGAGACGAGGGAGTCTCTCTCTCTCTCTCTCTCTCTCTCTCTCTCTTGCTCGCTTGCTTGCGCGCGTATTCTCGAGACGAGGGAGCTTTAGTAAGAAGAAGAAGAAGAAGAAGAAGAAGAAGAAAAGAAGAAAAAATGCTCTCTCTCTCTCTCTCTCTCTCTCTCTCTCTCTCTCTCTCTCGTAGGAAGTACTAATTTTTAGCAAGAAGAAGAAGAAGAAGAAGAAAAGAAGAAGAAGAGGCCGCGCCACTTACCTGGGCGACGGGCGCTGCGCCACGGCGACGGGCAGGAGGAAGGTGACGGGCGGGAGGCCGACGACGGGCGGGTGACGGGTGGGAGGCCGACGACGGGAAATCATCAGAGGATCGCCCTCCCTCCAAGATTCAAAAACGGCGGCCTCATCTGGGCCGCTGATCTTCCTTGATGCAGCGGTCCAGAGAGGCCGCCGTTTGCAATATTCGTGGACTCCCAAAAGAAGTCCGATTCGAATTTGTTATGGGCCAGGAGGCCCCCACAACCCGTGGGGAGGCCTCCTGGCCCATTAAAAATTTGAACCGGCCTTTTTTTGGGAATGCGCTATAGCCTATCGGGGGCCAACCGGGCCGGTCGACCGGCCAGTCCCACCGATGTACCAGTTATCGTGCCAACGGTATACTAATCTTGTATGTACTTACTAATCTTGTATGTACTTTTCTTGTAGATACTAATAAATTTGATAAAATTCTTATATTTACCTTATTATTTACATATGATCTTATACTAGTGAATTTATATAATCAATTCAATCAAGTAAGATTCATATCAGCAATATGCTAATCAATCAGAAAATATTTATTTTTCTAAATTCTTTTTTATTTATTCTTATATAAGAAAAGAGCAATATTTCTTTTCTTCTATGACAATGGGATTGTAGTTCAATGAGGTTAGAGCACCGCCCTGCTAGCAAGATTGGACTCTCTCTTTATCCTTGTATTTTTTATTTCACTATTATCAAATAGTCTTTGAATAAAAAAAATGATGCAAAATAACATTATCTAATATAGAATATAAATAATAGTAGAATAATATAAACAATGGATAAGAGATAGTAATATTATATCATGTATTTTTTTATTCAAAAAAATACATATCTTTTTATGTATTGTCTAATATTTCATAATAGAATTCATTCTTTTTATTTTATATTTGTACATATCTTCATGTACGTATTAATAAAGGGTGGAAAGGTCGTAAAGTTGCTTTAATAGGCTTATTAGGATTCTTTGTTATATGGGTTTGTTATCTTGGAGTTAACTTATTAGGAAAAGGACTTCATAGCTATGGATGGTTTAATTAAAAAAGTGTCATTTTAATAAATCACTAAAAATCCTACTCTGTTCCATATTCAAATCCTAGTTCTTTCAGTCTATCTAGTATATGGGATGTATAAGTAGATCCGAAATGAGCTACTAGTCTTCCAATTATAGGTAATTTATTTGGACTATTTATCATTGCAATTGCTGCAGCAGAAGCAGCAATTGCATTAGCTATTTTATTAGCTATGTATCGAAATAGAAGGTCTATACGTATAGATAGATTTAATATACTTAAATAAACCTATTACCTTCCTTCCGGACTCCAAAAACATTGTAATTAGAATAGATTCAAAAAATCCATTCCATTGTTTATTGAGAATGTATATATAATTATAATTAGAATTATATTATATATATAGATAATACATTCTCAATAATAGACATGTCGGTCTACAATACTAGCTGTTACAGGAGTAAGATCTCTTTCTCGTTCTAGCATTGAACGCATAACATTAAAATAATCATCTCCTAAAGGAGCGTGCATTATAGCATGAACATTTTGAAAAGAACTAGCGGTTGGGGGTGGACCCCCCGGTAGGACTGGGTATTTAGCACTGGTATATATATATATATAGTTTTATTGTTTACTTCAAATTTGGTAAGGAATTTGGATGTGACCCTGAGGTAAAAATTGGTCAATTTATCTTTTTGCATGACATAGTTTTATTTCAGATGTGTTTGAACTTTTTGTTGTTTTTTTTGGGGGGGGGGCTTTTTTTGGTCCTTGCAAGGCCAGGCTGCCTGGTCAAACAAGACCCGGGCAGCCCGGCTGGTAGCCCAGGTTTGAATGTCAATGTTGTTATTTGTTTTTATACGTTGTATAGGAACAGGATTCTCTACTAAGCCCCACTTAATTGGAGACTTAGGATTTATGTAATACTTGCTAGGCTACTAGGGTGGCCCGGTCCACTTGCCCGGTCGAGCCAAAAAGAAATAAACAATTTCGTTGTGACCCTAAGGCAAAAGTTGCTCAGTTTATGTTTCTGCATAACATACTTCTTTTTTGGATTTTTTGGAGTTTTTATTTTTTTATTCTTTTAGGTTGGGAACTTCCCTAGTCCTTGCACGGCCGGGGCGCCCGGGAAAATACGGTGTGACCCGGGCGTCCCGGTTGGTGGCCTAGAATACTTGCGAATTAAAATATGAGTAGAATCAAACGGATTATTGTGCCAAATTCATATTAATTCAGTCGAGAGTTTTTTACTTCAGATTTCATACCAGGCCTTACACGGTCTGGCTTTCAAAGAATTATGGTAAGATGCGTGAACTTCAAACAAGGCTGACGTAAAGTTTATATGCCAGGTTGTTAGTTGTTCGATGTGGCAATTGTTAGATTTTGCCACTCCAAGAATGATGAAACTAATACCCATTTTATTTAAGTGATATAGGTATTATAGGCGCATTTGTTTTCGACATATCCTGTTAATTTTTGTGCAAATCAATTAACATATGTTTTGAAAACTAGTACTTACCATAAATAAAATAAAGATACTGAGAGCTTGTCCGTAGGTAAATGTTTCCAAAGGCTGAGGAAGGTGTTCACTATAATATAATGGAATAAATCTAAGATCAAATTTTGAGAAGTTGCTTATAGAGTTGAGAGTAGGGAGAAATGCGTGTGGTGAGATGGGCTTGGAGAAATGCAGGGAGATGATCAAAGCCTCAGACATACATGAGATTTGAGTAAATATGAATTAAGCGACGTACAAAAGTGAACACAATTAACATAACCACAACCAGAGTATGAAAAAAACAAAACCAAGAAGCATCAAACATTTCTCAAAAAATCCATGGTGCGAATTTGATAACATTGGCTCGAAGTGCAACATCATAAAATACTTTAAAACATTGAATCGAAGAAATTGAAACACAAGTGGTTATAACCAACGCAGTTGAACACACCCCTTTTATGGTGCGTCATTGTTGGATTGACACATACGTTTTTTTATCATGGCCTTGCACATCTCCAAGCCTATCTCATCACACCCGTTTCTCCGTACCCTCTACCATTATGTGTATGACAAACACCTGTCATAAAAGGAAACATGGGCCTTATGCTGCTTTGAGATGGTGAGTTTGGAGTCTTGTAAACAACAAATTCGGGAAGATAGGTGTGGACCATGCTGCATTTAAATTTCAGACCGCCAGTACATGTGATATTTCCTTGATGCTTGATTTTATCCACCCCTTAACAGTGAATCATTTTCGGGGGCTTGCAACCAAACCATTCTTGGGTTTAGGCCTTCTACATAGAGTAATATATGGTGTATGTCATGAGGTGTGTTTGATATTTATTTGTTGCACGATCAACTCCTATGCAATCATGAAAGGAAATCATTTAAATTTTAAACCTCATATTTTTTTGATGCTTAAATTATTGCCCAACCGTTCGGGGGTTCAAACTTCCTCCGTAAGTTATTTATGGTATTTTAATAAAGGTGACGGCCTCAAGATGTCATCGTGAAACTGATCAACCCCAGGTAATTCAGACATTTCTCATAATTTCAACAGTTCATGGGTGTACCAACTCAGCTACACGCATGTGTTATCTCATAGTGTTTGTAATAAGGTTGTGGTTGGTATTTCTTCGATACAAGATTTACTTATATACAGTCATGAAACGAACCTGTAGCTGAGCACAAAACTCTTGAGGTTGTAGGACTGACTATTCAGCAACTTGAATTTTGTGTGCCTCTTCGTATGGTCTATTTGTGTTGCCTTCGTAGTGGGTGATCGAATCGTTGTTGGAAACCGAATGCAATAGTTTTTGCTTTTTATTTTTTGGTCTTTCGGTTTTTGTGGCAAATTATTAAATTCCTTTTTTTTTCTTTTTTTTCCTTAGAAAAAAAATGAATGTTTGGTGTTGAATTTGCTTCGTTAGGTGGTGACATCTGCACGTGTGCTTGTCAAGCTGGTGTGGTAACCAATATGGATTTGTGTTGCTAAACATCATCCTATTGCAGCTTCGGCACGTTGTTTTGGGCGGCTAGGATTGTATGAAGTGTGCAACTGTATGTGTGATATGGATTCCTCGTCCCTCAGGGGCTTTTTGTTTCAGATTCCCTTGGGTGGTGGAAGGAATTGAATAGCCCCATGTTCATTCTTTCAAGGGAGCCCACCATCGATGCCATTGTCGTTAAGTGGTACGAGGGAATCCGCCGCAACGAACCCGCGGCCCAACGCCAGCTCCACTACATGCAGTAATAAAAAACTCAACAGAAGACATAAACAAACGTTCATGTCCTTTGAATAAGAAGAATAATAGTTCATTGATCCTTCTATACCCACAAACTAGACCAAGAGCAAACTTATATAGCTGCATAATCTTTGACAAGGTAGGATCATTTACATAGTTAGCTGCAATTTTTTCTTTTAAACCACCACTGCCTCCACCAGTGTTGGCAAAACATAGGAAAAACGACCTTTTCACCACTTTTTCCGAAGTTTTCGGGGGTTGGACGAGGCTCGACAGTTGAGCCTTGAGAGCCCCGTCGAAAAACAAAAGAAAAACAAAAGATCATTTCGGGGAAGGTCGTTAACAAGGTTGTGCTCACACCAAAACCCGCACATTTGTACCTAACCGCTGTGGTGACTAGTTTGAGGTTTTCATTTTTTTTTTCTTGTTTTATTTCTTTTTTCAGTTTTAGCGCAGTCCACGGGCAGCTGAGACTTTGTGGAGGAGAGCATGTCCACACTATTACTTTGCAGAATGTATGAATCTGCTACTCTGTCCTAAGTTCATTTTTGTTTTTTTTGCCCTTTTTCGTTTTCTATGGATCTGATGCCTTCGTCGTAACACCCTCACTGAGGGTATACTCACATAACGACTTTGGGCTAAGTATCTACCTGGTATCACGTCCCGAGGGTGTTTTTTTTTTTTTTTTTTTTTTTTTTTTTTTTTTTTTTTTTTTTTTTTTTTTTTTTTTTTTTTTTTTTTTTTTTTTTTCTCAGGAGATTATTTTTTTTTTTTTTTTTTTTTTTGCGAGAGGGTCGTTTTTGAAAGTTTGGTCCTGCTTTTTTTTTTTCATGAGAGTATCAGAAAAGAAACAAAATGAAACCCAGACTCGACAAAACTCGGTGCGAAGTGAAAATCAGGGTGGACAAAAACAAGCTCAGAGTTTATGGTGGTTTAACTCCTTACCAATGTGCAGACTGGTCATAATAGCTCTAAAAAAAATTCCCCTCCTAGGAAGGGCGTCAACACCACATTATACTTCCCTTTGACAATTTTAAATTCAAAGTTATATGTGTCAATCGCGTGAGTCCATTCGTTCAACTTAACACTATTCAAATTAATTTGAATCTTTATCCAATTCAGGGTTCCACGATTTGTGTATAGTCTGAAGTATGTTCATTCTGTTAGGGTTGTTCAAAGGGAGAAATGTTTTCTTATAGATAAAGTTTGTGACCTTGTTAGAAGGCATTCTACTACCAAGATACTCTAGAGGTTTGAACTTACCATTTTCATTTTGTTACTGCAACATAATATTAACCTCATACTGACTAGCATCTGTAGTGGTAAGGGTCTTAGTGAGATTATCAGTAATCAGGGTAGGATAGTTAATCAATTTACATTTCGATGTCCTTAATGCATTCTCAACACTATTATCCACTCTCATGACACATCCTTCTTCAATAGTCTTCTCATTATTTTGTAGGTTAAGTTATACTAGAGAAGTTTGGTACAAATTTATTGTAATATGTAGCCAGTCTTATGAAATATCTACTTTTATCATGGACTTAAGACAAGGTCAATCTCCGATTGCAACAGGCTTTGTCGGTTCAGGCTGTAAACGATCTTTGTTGATGATATGACCTAAATACAGTATCTTAGAGTATGCTCACTACTGTAATACGTAGTCAGTCGTATGAAATATCTAACTTTTATCATGGACTTAAGACGAGGTCAATCTTCGATTGCAACAATCTTTGTCGGTTCAGGCTATAAACGATCTTTGTTGATGATGTTGCCCAAATACAGTATATTAGACTATGCTCACTCACATGTTCTTAAATTTGTCTTCAATTTATGTTCAATTCCCTTTACTTTCCGGATATCTTATTCAGGTGTTCAAGGTGTTCTTCAATGTCTTAATAAACACGAGGATGTGATCCAGGCAGACTAGAATAAAGTTATATAGTCATTCTCTAAAGATTTCATTTCAACTATCTCTCAAATAGGGTTGGAGCATTAGTGAGGCCAAAGGGCATCACACAAAACTCAAAGTGTGTGTAACGTATCTCTAATGTCTATGTTTATCTAGCTCTGCGATCTCTATCTGATTGTAGCTAGATGTCATATCAACTATATTGAACACACTACATCCATGAACTATGTCTCATATGTTATTTATCATTAGAAGTGGCTCAATATTCTTTACTGTAATAGCATTCAAGCTTTTGTAGTTTATATGTAACCTCTGTTCCCTACATTTATTCCGTACAAACAAGACAAGTGATCCATATAGAGAATTGTTAGATTATATCCACAATTTTTTCAGTTGATTCTGACATCATTTTGCTTACCATTTCTCTAGTTCTTCAAGTTCGGTTGGGGACATTTTGTAGATGGGACTCATAGGAGGTGAACTACTAGACACTAAATGAATCACATGTTAGATGTTTTTTTTTTCACAATACCACACGGTGTCTCCGTCAGATCTCTGAACTCCTGAAGCAAGGATTGAATACGTTGATATAGGAACAATGCTACTCTCGTTTTCTTCTTTATTAAAATTATGTTCTCCCAAAACATCTACTTCAAAGTTTTTATCATGGCTTTATCGGATCCAGACTGCTTATTTCCGGGGATCGAACGCATATCCGGTCGGGTCCGAACGCCCGAACTTCTGAACACTACTTGACCTCATAACACGTATGGTTACTGATGGTTCTAGGCGGTCTAGACCGGTAAGCAAATCCAAAAATGTTCGGGCCGTGAAAAAAAAAAAATTAGAAAAATAATGTTATGCAAAATAATATTACAAAATTACAAACAACTAACCAAACTTGAGTCAAAAGTTAAAACAATAAAAAAAAACTTCAAAAAAATATTAATAATTGAAAAAACGGGTACGTATAATAAATTATTATACAGTCCATATCTGCCCCCTCCCAAAAAAACAAAAAAGCCTAAAGAAACCCTAAAACAATTTTGAGGGTTCCACTTCTCAGTGGGGAAGAGTCCTATACCTTTCTTTCCTTTAAAATTTGGCAGACCCAATCCTGTCGGGATGGACAATTGCACTTCGGACTGAATCCATACCATCTGGATAGTGGTCTCGATGTCCAAATCGAAAATCGTAGCCTTGCTTTTTATTTTTCTTACTAATATTTACTATTGCTACACACATATGCTCTTCAGGATGTGTTTTCTTAATCAATGAAATGTCATCCAACATACTGACAAGGGATGTGTGGTACAAAAGAAAAATATAATCTGATCCTCTTCCTAACTCCTTACTAATATTTAACTATTACCACACACATATGCTCTTCAAGATGTGTTTTCTTAATCAATGAATCATTAAAATGTCACGCAACATACTGATAAGAGGTTGTGTGGTACAAAAGAATAACTGAATTAGACCCTTTTCCTTATTCCTTACTAATATTTACTATTGATACACACATATGCTCTTCAAAATATGTTTTCTTAATGAATGAAATGTCATGCAACATACTGATAAAGGGTTCTGTGGTACATAAGAAAAATATAATCTGACCCTCTTCCTAACTCCACTAAGACTGGTTAAACTATAATCCTTCTCACGCCTATCTATCACACAATGTGCATAATAGTCTCATCCTGCCCAAGGATCATGTCAAAGGGCAACTGCTCTAAGACTTCCACCATGAGGGTTGGGAGGAGGGCAGCCTTTTCATCCTTCAACCAAAACTTACGATATACATCCTTGAGTCCTTGACACACTCACTCCCAACAATTTGACTCTTATTGGCCAATGTGTTGCAATAGGTTTCATAAGACTTTGCATGCATATAATCAGACATGCCATATGCATTTGACACATGTCTACTAATGTAGGATTTTGTGAGGTCTGAATGTACCATTGCTCCTACAGTCCTGCTGCCAAAACCAAACTCAATAATCACAACCTTCCCCTTTCTCCAACTCATCTTGGTTTTTCACCTCCTAAGGACGGTCAACTCATGTGCGAGATCGCCTGGGGACACAGATAGAGAGACTCTAACACTACTCGTCTCTGAAGAGCATGCTACCAGTGGGAATGATACATCATGTGTCATACTCTGCTTATGTGGAGGGTTAGGCATGATGCGCGTCATCTCTCTCTCTCTCAACATCACTACATAAATTGGAATGCAGGGTAGAAGGGGATGCACCCTCTACATGTCACTCTCTTGTACCAAAAACGACTATTGTGGTACACTTAAGCCGCCAGTACGCGGCCCCAACCTTGCTTAAACAAAAACTTATCGCCTACGAAAATTTCGGAGACCCAGCGTGGTAGATAAATTGAATCGGCAGCGGGGGGCCTCTAAAAAAGGCCTGCGACCAATAGTAAGATATACGGGTGGTTTAAAAAAGCGCCAATCTTCTTCGTTTCCTCATGCTTGTCCTTGGAGAGGTCTAGCCTCTCGCAAGGTTAATGGGCTAGTTGTTGTTGCTGTTGTTGTTGTCTCCCCCTGGTTTACCAAGGACTCTGCCACCTTGACCCCGCCCACGGCCTCTCTTACCGGTTGCTAAAATAGTAGTCCGTCGTCCAGAGCCATCGCTACTGTTCCCCACGAAGCCCTCCTTAAACCCAAACTGGTCTGATGGGATAGTCGAAGACATCCCATTAGAGGAAACAACACGCAAGTGATCAGGTATCCTATGAGCGTATGTGATGTGCTTCTCTTTGTGAAAGACACCCTTCCTAAAGTCTGAGTACTTCAGGCGAGCAGATCTCTTGTACTGGATCAGTGATTGCTCTCTCTTCAAAGCTTCTTCCTTGAACTGTTGGTAGAACACTTGATCAACATCATACATTGTGATCATAGTTTGCCTCACAGTCTCAAGCAAACAACTAGCAAGTATCCTGACAGTCTGTCGCTCATCCATACGACTACCCCAACCTGCAGGAGGTTGTCCAATTGCCTTACGAGGGTGTCCACTACTCTTTACTTAATTGCATCAACGTGGATGACCTGGTAATATGTAGTTTGGGCTTTGGTCTTGTCACCAAAGCATGACCTTAGCCTAGCAACAAAATCATCAACGTCAATGTTGACTGCCTACCAATCAATTCTCAGCCCTTTCCCACTGGCAACATTCCTCACCTCACTCAACACCCTACCTTTGGCATCCCCACCCAGAAAGGTAGGGGCTACCAGTGTGTGGGAGGACGATCTACAAAGGTACTTGCAAGATGGGTGTAAACGTTTAATATACAGGCATCCAAAGTATCGTCTTTTCTTTCATAGAAGACCATGAGCTTCAACGGGGTCTTGTTGTGAGACATAAAAGGCTTGTTAGGAGAGGATGTCTGGCAAGGTGATGGAATCCGAGGATTACTCGACCCTTGCCTTCCATTCCCTTCATTCCCATTACCATTTTCATTAGGTCTCCCATCTTCTTTCCTTTCTTCGAGAGAAGGTTAACAACAACCGTATTTTTCATCACCACTTCAGGAGTCCCGTCACCACTTCAGGATGCAGCCAGCCTGCCTAAACAGGTGGTTTTCAGGGTCTTCGGACATTCAAGTCTGAAAGTCGTGAATGGTCCTGAAGTGGTGAAAAATTCGAAGACCCTGAAAACCACCTGTTTAGGCATGCTGCATCCTGAAGTGGTGAAGGGTGGTTTTCATGGTTTTCGGACCTTTCACCACTTCAGGACCATTCAGGATTCTCAGACTGCCCAAAACTCTCACTTGACCACTTCGGAACACCCTTCACCACTTCAGGATTCAGGGTCTTCGGACCTTTCAGGATTTTTCAGACTGCCCAAAACTCTCACTTCAGAATTTTCGTTCGTGAATTTCAGCTACCCGATAACCGTTTGTGGTTTCTTCATTTTTTTTCTTCTCTTCATTAGCAATTGCAACGAACTGGCTAAGGATATATGCCAAAGTGGATTTGATGGTGGACAGGTCCTGAGCAACTTGAAAAGCCTTTGCTCTTGTTGCCTTCTGTTGTTGCTGCAGGTGGGCGGTTCAATGTTGGGTATACTCGTTGTACCAACTATTCTTTGGAATGCCCAACATGGCCAACTTCAGGACCTTTGTGTTCATTTTGGGGTCCAACTCGGCCTTACCTTCTTCTATAGCAGAGGGATTGTATAAGACTTGATGTTGTTCGACCATCTCCCTCTGCTGCTCCTCAATCATCTTAATTTGTTTTTGCAACTGTTTCTAATCTTCTTTCGTCTTGCTTTTCTTTTCCATCGATGCCTCAAATCTGGGTGGCCAGCAACTGAGCAACATGGTCCTCAGTTACATCCTGCACTCTAACCCACTCTGCTATAGGGATCTGCAAAGGTTTGCCTTAGACCAATTTAGTCTTTGCAGGCTGCTCTGACCCTTTCCTCTTCACTACTTTCTCCTTGTTTTACTTCTTGGGATGCAACTTCTTCTTTTGCAGTCTCCTTTGCAAGTTTGACTGCCTCCTCCTCTGGAGCCCACAAGGCTTCCTTTGCCTTCGTTGCAACTTCTTCAGCCTAGCGGGCTGCATCCCTCTTCTCCACCGACACCCGGCTCCTGGCAACCAATTTTTCCTTCTTCTTGTTCTCGTCCTACTTCTCCTTCTTCTCCTTCTTCCACCTTTTCTCTTCTTCTTCGTCTTTCTTCTTTCTTGCATCTCTTGAGCCAGGTCTATTGCCTTCTTCAGTCACTAGGCAGTTAATCAGGTACAAAAAGGGCAGAAAGAAACGAAGGAGCACCCGCAACAAACCGCTCATCACTGTGCCATCTCTACAACCAGCTGGAGGGAATACATGACCCAATTGTCGACTATGTTGCCTTTGTGCTCTACCTGTTAACAACAGGCTGGTACCGCAGGTACATAGGCAACAACGAACCATAAAAAACAAAAACACTAATGTCTTTTTTTCCCCCAATAATCTTTACGCTTACTACAACCTTCTAATGCAAAACCTTCATTTACTGAATTAAAAAAAAAAAACTTTTACGCGATTATTGTCACTTCATCATATTTGTGTTAATTCAGTCTAAACTAGTTTAATTTTGCATATCATTTTTATTTGTTTAAGCAAAATCATTTTTAGTTCACCAAACACTTCTTCATTTTCTACTCCAAAATTGAATTCATCTCCAATTTTCCTTTTTTCTTCCAGCTCATGTTTCAAACAAATGAATCGAGTTTTCAGCCTTGTTTCAACCACCACCATGTTATCTTGTATTTGTTTAGTTTCAAATGTATAAGACACAATTTACTATTTCACGGACAGTACAATCGCAGACACCACTAACGACACTTGATCTCAACGAGACTCAACCTCAAGATGCTACTCAATTTAGGAGTCAGGCGTCAGACAATTCTATAAGTATACAAGGTTATTTAGGGAACAAACTCAAGCGACATAACAGGCGGACTCAACGAACTTAAAATGCTCAACACGCTCAACAGAGGCAACGTGCTCAACTCAATTCACTCAAAGTACTTAACGACTCTGACTCAACACATGCTTTCTAAAAGTATCCAAGCGTGGGCAGAGGTAAAAATATTCCCTCGAGGATCTTCAGCCACGCGTGTAGATGTCGCTGCATGGGCAACAAATAGCCTACACTCCACGCCTACTGGTTTGGAATTAGCTCCGACCGACCTTTGCTCAGCACATTCCATGTCAGCAGTCCATATTGACGAAAAACAACACAATGAATAAACTTAAGAAGAAAATGACATAGTTTTTAATCTCATGTCGCTATCACCTTCCCTCGACTGTGCGTCAGCATCAACATCTTTAAGGCTCTCAACCCTTCTACTCATACACTACTCAGATTGTAGTAGAGAACGAAACTACACTACTCAATTTTTAGACTACTTACCAGATGTATCCAACTTACCATACGGCCTTCCTGACCTTCGAAAAGGTAATTCGAAAGGATTTCCGATAGAAAACTACAAACTGGGAACAACGTTTGCAGCAACCCACGTTACTCCACTTTGCGCACGTGAGGAGACAGTAGGAACAATATCTGCTGTAAATCCTATCAGTTAGCATTGTCAAACCCAAAATTACACTAGGTTGTCGCTTACCGTTCGTCCTACACAAGGCCGAAATCCCGGGCTCAAGAGGTTTGTCCAATTCTTAAGTACACCAATAATAAAGGTGAGATACATAGTGAATTTTATAATTAAGGTGAGATACATAGTGAATTCTTCAAGTGGCCGGCCCGCAAAAAAAATAGCACGACCCGAGGACTATCCCACAGATCAGACAAAAAGTTACATAGTTTCAAACGTAACAATACCTGATGTCCCACAGTGTACAACGAATTGGATGGCATAACGCTCCTATAGTAGAAATGTTACTACACACAACATCCTATTCCAGAGTGAGACATTGATCCTTCAACATATCCATTTGATCTCAGTTGTAGTCACTTCATTGGGGTACCCAGTCTGATATTGTTTATAACGTCCGTCGTCTAAAATATATGACATAAATCTTCTAAATTTCTAACATAGGTTCAAATCCCATTGGCCATAGTGAGAAAAAAACTCTTCCGTGTCTTTTTTTTTTTTAAGCAGATTACTCCGACCTCTCTATTGACTCAAGACATAATATTTATATACATATAAACAGAAAATTAATATAAAATAGAGAACAATATAGATTTGTTTTATGTTTATATGTATATTATTTTACTTGTTTACTCATTAATATATAAATTATAATTATAATAATCTAAAAAAAAAAAAATCAATAAAATAATTGATTCTGATTTCTCTAATTGTAGCTCCTCGCCAAGTGTGAGGACATTACAACAAGTAAGCTCATCGTTATTGGAATTCAATGTGATTCTTTAAATCTTATTTGCGATAGCAACAATATTTGTCTTTGTTTGATCGTACGAAGTGAAATCCTTACGAGATATCCGGAATGAATCCTGGAATCTTGAATTTGTGGGATATCAGGATTTGAGAATGTGCCCCACTTACAATAAGCCTCGTTTCCAAAAAATCCAACATTCCACTCCCAGCATCAGTACATTCCAGTACTAGTCCATCAGGGTAACATTTGATCAACAAGTCCAACCGCTCTTCAACCTTGGTTTCCCCCCCCAGTTTATCTGTTTGAAAGACTGAAATAACGAGCACATCGTCGATATATTGTCGTCCTATAATCAGTTTCTGGTCAGCACCGAGCATTTTGGTAAACTGATACTCAACAAACATGCACATGATACAAGCCAATGACAAACTCGCACGACTGCATATAGGGATACCCTTCAGTTGGCGTAGCAATGTACCCGATACAAAAAAGAAATAGTTGTTGAGTTGAAACTCGGTTGGCTTAATGATAAACTTCAACCAAATTGATTCTCAACCCGCTTCTTAATACGATTTACTAAAGTGACTGGTTTTCTTCTCACCATTAATTCTTGTCCACTAGATGAACTTTTTTACGAAACATTTCAACAATCCAAGCAACAACTTTTTAAAACTCATGGTGGGGGAGTTGGATAAACATTTCCTTTATATCATACGTACGGGCGATGATACCAGATTGCTACCCGGTCCCTCACAAAGTTGATTTATGTCATTAATCTCCATTTTTAAATCCGCAATTGCATGCAGGTGAAAATGCAGTATCATTAGAGGCCGGATTAGCTCATTTACAGCTGTGAACAAGAAACCCGATGCCGCATGAAATGAACTAAGGTAGGAGGAGACTATTGGTCTCTTCTTACCTTTGTATTTTTCTTTCGAAAGGATATACCATATACGCATGTTGAAGATCACCATGTGTATCCCACCTTGCAAGGTCCGGAGTTTTCGACCTCTTCTACTCGTTCAACATTCCAGCCAGTGCAACATCCTTTCTAGATCACATAACTTCATATTACTGTTCTCCGTGAATAACTTGCAAAGTCCCTCTTCATAGAGCACAGGTCATTCGATTTAAGTTTTACTAGTATTCAGACCGAGAGGAGACATGACGAGGTTTTCGAACTCCTGCTTTACGTCGTGCACATATTCACTTCGAATACCACCTACGACCATTGGTTCACGAACTCACAAGGCTATTTGCATATCAATACCCAACATGGAGGAAACCACCCCCATTTCGCACAGACACTCAAAACACATTGTTACACGCTTGGTGAAGTTCATCACTGATTGTAAGTGAACCTAGGGGAATAATTTTTTTAGAGTTGAATAAGAACAGGTGAATTACACAAATATCATTGTGTTTAATTGCTACATGCCCATTAATCATAGACAAATCAAAATTGGCACAAACACTCTTAAACTCACTGTGTTGCGCAAACAATTTATGGTTATGCAGGTCCCCCCCCGACTGATTTGACTTTAAGCCAGATGACCTTCGTCCTTCTTTCACACATGTGAGTGACGTCACCAAACTCCTATGATTGAACGTTGTCCTGCAGCCAAAACTTCACCCCATTTTCGGTTTTTTGCTTATCCACAGTAGTACAAAATGAGATTTTAATAGTAGTATTTACAAGAGGATTAATTTCAAACTTCCTCTTAAACACATAATTGAAATGCCTTGAATAATTTGTCGTCCTCGCAACTGATTGACCAGTTTAACAACATTGTTCAGATCAACGAGTTCACGCAACCGAAATTTGAACAGATACAAGCGCAATAATTTAAGCTTTCTTAAGTACCTTTCTCATCTATTGAAGTCGACCCTGAATATGCGCCGCATGTTGACCATTACCGCGCCTTGACCTTCAAAGTGATGTTTCATTTTTGGGGAGTGCCACGGTGGGTACCAGCCTATGTTGGGTCTTCGGCCTCCTTGGATGTTTGTGCGCGGACATCCGACCATACACGGTGACCCTTCTGTCCTAGTAGAGAGTCAAACTTTGTCTAACTCCTTAAATTAGTAAAAATTTGGGCAACATCTCCTTTAGAGAAGTGAATTTCCCAGATTTGTATTAAGTCAGATGAGAATTCGATACAAAACTTGAACCTTGTTAAGACAAAATTTAATGAACTTGAACTCCTTAGATTTGTAGAAATTTCGGCAACACTCTTTCTACAGAAGTGGTATCCAAAATTTATATAAAGCTAAATACTGTAAATAATCTTGACTTCCCAAAGTCAAATTTTGTTTTACTTCCTGAATTAACAAAAATCCAGGCAACACTTCCTCCAAAAAAAAAAACTTCAAGATTTTTACTAAGTCAAATATAAAACTTAGACAAAAATCTAACCTTGAAACGTCAAAAATTGATTAACTCCTTGGTTTTGTAGAAATTTCGGCAGCACTTCCTATACATAAAGCAACTTTTCAAAATTTATACAGAACCAAGTACAATAAATGATCCCAGAAAATGCGAAAATTGAACTAACTAAAAAAAAAAAAAAGTTAACTAAGAAATGCGGGAATTGAAGTAACTTTTATAGCTCTTGCACGTGACGAACAACTTAAGCAATTACCTATCAAATTGAAACTCAGACAAAGTAGAGTTCACACTCGGCCACATGCAAGTCCATACCACAGTGGGTAAGTACTCTCACAAAATCTCAAGGTTAAACCTTGTCGACAGTATTTCAAAGTCTCGCAGTGATTTGTCATAGAGTATAAGATCAAACTATTCATAAATTTTGTTATGTGCGTGGCTCCACACCAACTTAGAAACAAAGCTTGGTTTTTCACCCGATCTCCCTCCGAATAAATGAAAGGTAGTTTAAGTCATTCAACTTAGAAACAAAGCTCAAACCTCCCTTTTCAGAAACAATAAAGAAACATAAGGAGACTGGGTCAGTTAACTTAGAAAGAAAGTTCAATCCCGCTCAGAAAATCCCAAAATAAACCAAGACGACCAAACCATTCAAGTTCAACTTAGAAACTAAGCTTGGTCCCTGAAAATGCAGTTACATGCAACCTTCACAAGTGAGAGCAACCAGAACATCAAACTTAGGAACAAAGTTTGGTTCTCTGGGCAGTCAAAATAAATATAGCACTGGGCCATTCAACTTAGAAACTAAGTCCAGCCTTTGGTTGACCTAGACAATCACAAACAAAACTACATTTCATTCACCTTCTCCCAATTCGAAACTATTTCTCAATCTGAATTCAGACAACCAACAAAAATGAAACTAAGATTGCGCATGCATTCTTTTACTTAACTCTGTTTTAAGTATAGAAAGTCAAACATAACTTCAATAGGGATGCATGCAATATACTCTGTCAAACTATAGAAGGATGTACATGTTAGGTTTTTAACCGGGTTTATAGAAGGAGATGGAGATTACCCCCCAGTTTTCTGCCTCTAAAACCTCGCCTAGGTTCCGGCAGAGCTCCCGCAATTGGTAGGGCAACCTCTCACAAAAACCTTGGCACGAATTATGGGTTGCAATCTCGTCTGCCGCCTTCCTCTTATAACCAATAAACTAAACTTAGAATAAGAAGGGCGGAAAATAAAATCTTTTAGTCTCTCAGGTCGAGGAATGACGCTCTTAGACTCGTGTGAGAGAGTCTTTATTCCTTGACGCGTCTAAGGGCCCCGCAATTGCGGCCATAATGTAACAACTTGATTAATCGAAGTCCAACCTCCAACTTGACTCCAGGATGACCTTCAAGTTCGTAGTAACCCTCCCCCTTCAACGATCTCAATCCCTTCGCAGCTCGCGACCCGAAGTATACTGGCTATGGGTGAGCCTACAACCTCACGGCTTGCTTCCCGCTAGCTCTATCAGCAAGACAAACAGCGCCCAGTCAACGGATAAGTCTGCAGTCTCACGACTGCCATCGACCACCTGTACAACAGGCCAAGTAGCACGTCGACCTGCAGATAAGCATACAGTCACGCAACTCGCCCCCCAACTGCTCCCCTTGGTGGGAATGAGTAGTGCGTTGGCCGACTGCTAAGTTTTGTGATCTCTGCGACCTGACTCTTCACTTCCCCAACCAACAGGATAGACAACGCGCCAACATTGGGCAAGCACGCACTTTTTTGGCGGGCCTGTTGCAACTCCGTTTAGCAGCTAAGCACTACACCGGCTAGCAGGTAAGTCCCATATCCCACTGCTTACTCCCAACTACTCGCTGCTATGAACGTCAGGGTGGATGGAATCGGAATGAAATCTCTACCAAATCTGGGACAGACGCACTTCGATTCGTCAGCGTAGCTCGCCTCCCGACCTTTCCCGCATCGTTAGTTTTTCCTTCGTAGGCTCTTTTCCTCCCTCGCTCCTAAGCACAAATCGGAGTGACCCTAACTTCAGGGAATTAGAAGGCACACCCGTTTTCGTAAATGCGCACGTAGTGGAATAGGCAGCAACCATGTCCTCCAATCCGGTGAGCATAATCGGAGTGACCCTTTCGCTTAAATCCGGCTAAGCACTCCCTTCAGAACGTATATTGTCAACCCATCGACCAAATAAGCAAGCCTACGATCTCTTGCATACCTCTTCACTACTTCATCGTTGGACTGAGCAATCATACCGCCCCAAAGGTAAGCCCCCAAGCTCCGCAACGTACTTCTACTACCCCAACCACTAGGACGAGCTGACTCGGAATGGATCTGCCGTCAGACATGGACAGGCACAAATTGAGCGAAATGAAAAACAATGGTAATAGGGAGACAACTATGAGTGGGGTGCGGGCAGTGAGCATGATACGAGCCACTGGGTCAAGACGACCAATGGGGTACAAACTGGTTTGTATAACGTAGATCGTAACAGTACTACGATAGTGATCACGCTCAACGTGATCCACAACGGCGGTGGTCGGCACCTAACTACGCATTTGACCTCGATGGCGACTTTGAGAAACTATCCTGAGATCATCAATTCCAGATACGCGAAACAGAGGTGAATCTTCCGCCGGAATGCGGAAGCTGCACGTCCAGGTTGCAGCTAGGCATGTGCGTTCTCTTGCCCTTTTCGCTTGTTCACCCTCTTTCTATCAGCCTCTCGTTCTTGTTGCCATCTCCGACTTTTTCCGTGCAGTCCAATCCCTTACTAACTTCCAACTTACTAACTCACTTCCTAATCTAACCATAGATTCGTAGTCGTCATGTCAAGGAACCCCAACGTAGACTCCTCCCTCAATCATTTTCACCAAGGATCGAGTACTATTATCGATTTTTCACTTCCTCTATCGCTACTCCCACCACAGCTTAGCGTATGCCCTTTTTCCTCCTAGCTCCGGTCTTGCTAGTTCTTTACTAAAACTAACATCGGATTCGGCTTTGTCAGCCTCAAGACCCCCCACTTAGGCTCCTCCCCCGCCAGATTCCATGAAGTACCGCGTGTGTTGCCCTCTCCTCGCTGTGCCTCGGCTCGCCTCTCACCATATCTTTTGTGGACCGCATCTGGCGCAGAAGTGCGTCCCGGTTCTTCCCTTTCTCGCACGATTCCAAATACCTGTCGCCTTTCTATCATTGCTAACGCAACTCCCGACAGTAGCCGATCCGCAGTGTCCGACTTCGACAGACAGTAAAAACTAGGAAAAAAGAAAGAATAGAACAGTCGGACCCTTCTTCTCTTTTTATGTGCCATCCTTGTGCAGGGGTCATGCTAATCTCCTCCATATCGTTCCAATTTTAACAGATGTCCAAAAGGACTTAGGCTGACTGGCAGTCCCAGTTACTCCGAAGGAGAGCACCCGCGGGAACCAGGTACTTAGACAGTTAGAATAGTCTTTCGCCCCTATACCTAGCTTGACGGACGATTTTTGTCGGCCTGCATTACTGCGGACTCTGCCACAGCTCCCCTCCGGTTCGCTCCACCCTTCGCGCCCCCAATGGTTAAGCTCGCACCCACAGGCACCAACTGGCTGCAGGGCTTACAGCGCAATTCCCGGTGTCGATCAAGGTAGCAACAACAAATATCTTAATAGCACTTTGGAGACTATAGTGGAAAACGGTTCCATGTGACCCGCAACTTGTGATCTGTTGTGGTCCCCCACGATGCCCCGGACTTCTTGCGCTCCGGCCCTGTTGGTCTACGTTCAAAAGAAAAAGGTCGAATACAAGGGCTTTATTAGCAACTCGAACGCGCAGGGGTCCGGACTAACTCCTAAAACCGGTACCACACCCTGCCTAAAAGTGATAGACAAAATAGAACGGATAACAGCAATAACATATAATAATAAAATCAATAATCATAAAAATAAGGCAAAAAATGTTGTATTGCTTTGGTCCCCCCGCACTACCCTGTGGGCAGCAAAACCACAAGGATAGCCTCGCCAGACCCTCAACCCTTCGATTTCTCCTCATCGCTCCAATACTCCTTCGACGTCGTCAGTTGTCCTTGGTCCTTGAATCTCCCTGACGAAAGTCTGACACCGTAACCAATTGTGCTAGGACCAAGGCTGGGCTTAATACTAGTGGCATGACTTTTCAACTGGTGTTGCGACACGTGCGGCACGCCAAGTGTTACCCAGTGACTGCGCCGGCTTACCGACTAATCCTACGACTTTTGTGCCCCCCCCCAACCGTACGGACGCTAGTCCCTAATCTTCTACCCTTATTCTCTTTCCATTTATTACACCTCCCCGGGTCTCCGTCGACGTCGCTGTTCGCACGTACGCACAAGCCGCGATCAAGCGCACAAACCAATAGACGAAATCTTTTGATCCTAGTTTAAGTCGAAAACAAAATTTTGGTCGTCAACCACGTTGGCTTTACAATCATCAACAAGAAAAGAGACCACCAGCGCCTTGAGTCTGCGCGCCCACACACTCTCTAATTTTAGTCAACCACTTAGCCAACGTAATTGAAATGCAGCCACGACTCGCGTGGTGTACTCGAACTTTAAACTAAACTTATTGTTTTCACTTGCAAAAACCAGGGCGGATACCCTTGTAAGGGTATTCACATCGACAACGTGCACCCCTCTGCACACTCCACCCTTGATCGCCTTCATCCGCCACCCCTCACCAACACTTCAACCCAAATCCGGCGCGCAGTGCATCATGGACCTCCCCCCCGCGACCAATGCTGCTTAAGGGATAGGATAAGATAATAATAATAGTGACAATAAATTGAAAAATATATATTTATGCAAATCAATCAAATCAAGAACTGAACCAGTCAATGAAAAACTCAGTCTACATATCTGTTGTTCGAACATAACCAACCAATTCAATGAATGAATAAATCGATCAATCAAAAAATTGAGTGGATAAAAAGAAAATCAATCACTGACCCGACAAATTGATCTACTACAATAAGACTGAATGGATGAAGTGTTTGAAAATCGTAAGGGGGCGGTAGGAGGCTGGAGCGGGATTGGCGGGGACGAAGTCCGTCAAAAAACAAAACTGAAGAAGAAGCAAAAAGAAAGAGAAAAACATAATCTTGCAAACAAAAGAACAACATATGTGACACTAACCACGTATAACCATTGAGGAAATATGACGTATACACGACAAAATTGGAGAGACCCCGTCGTTGAAATCGCCAAGTTCATCAAAGACAACACTCTGTCATGACCAACACATTTCTACAAGCCTACACCTTATCCTCACCAACAGACAACTGCATCCGGCCACCATAACCATGGACTACTCCCTCATGCGCACGTGTGCAGCCTGTCGGCAGTTCCAAATGGAAATGCACAATATTTCCCTTGTTTCCCTGACTTTGTGTGCGCATGCCACCACGCTTGGAAAGTGGTGGTAACAGACCCACCATCGTTATCGACAGGATGCACAGTACTTCCGACCATTTTTTTTCATATATTTTTTTCCTCCTGCCCCCAAAAGCGTTACATCGCACATACAACGCACGAACAAGGGCGCCGACGGAGGTCTGATCGGCGCGTCCTGGATTTCAAACTCGGCCTAAAGAAAACGGTACCATTCTGGCCCAAACAGCTACCAGACCCCTACTTGCCGAGCCCACTGTCGAACCCCTCACAACTCCTGTGTTAACCAGCGCCCATTTGTTTTTCAAGCAGAGAAAGGTACTGGTGGTTTAAGGTCTGTTTTAGTACGAAAAACCTCTGTGATTACCCACAACCCGCCACACTCATTAACAGTTTTCACGTTCGCCTGGGCCACCTTGTTTTTCCGGGCAACCTGGCCTTTCAAGGACCAAGGAAGGTCCCAACCAAAAAAACAACAACAAAAATAAAAAAACTCCGAAGAAAAACAATGTTATGCAAAAAAATAAACTGATTTTTTTTTTTTTTTTGCGAAAAGGGTGTTTCTTTTTTAACAAAGCTGGGAATCGCAGCCAGTATCCCTTAAAAAAGAAGAAGGTGAAACCCCCTGAACCCCTGAACAGGGAATCATTGCCCGAGGTCAGAGGGTCCACCCTGTGTGTTGTAACCAGCTATCTGTGGCTGCAATGCAAGCAACCAGGCCATGTGTCATATACTATCCTCCTATGCACATTCTCCCCCAGACACATTGCATCACCCAGTATTCTCACCGTTTCCAAATTCCACCTGCTACTACAAAACTACAAAACTAAAAAAACTACATTATTGCAAGCCTACAAAAAACTACAAAACTACAAAAACTACACAATTACAAACCTACAAAAAGTGAAAAAACTACAAAACTACAAAAACTACAGAATTACAAACCTACAAAACTAGCTCTACTACCTGTACTGAGCCACAAAGGCGGCATACCTATCCTCAAGTTAAGAACAAGAAGCAGCAAACAAACAGTTGTACAACCAACAACAGCAAACAGCAAACAAGATAGCAACCAAAGGTTTGTAAACTGAACAACTTTTGTCTCAGGGTCACATCAAAATTCGTTACCAAACTTAACATGAAAACTAAAATTAAAAAAAGTACTATATATTATATCGTCAAATCGGAATTGTCCAGTAAACCATAGGCGGAGAGGGAGAAGAGGACAACAAACAAGGGGTTGTGACAAACTGTTTCGTCGGTGAAGGTTGAACCCTCAACAGTCTGCACACTCCCCTAACTGATTACACGGTAACTGATACATGTATATTTCTTTTTTGCTCGGACGGGCAAGTGGTCCCGGGCCAGTCTGGTAGCCTAGACAACGAATCTCAATCCTAGAAAAAACAAACAGCAAATCAACGGGACGCCAGACTTTAAGCTGTCTCCCACCGACATTATTTGAAATCCTATGTTTCATCTTGCCTTTCTCTCGTAATGTAACAATTCTGAGAAGATCCGTGTCATTATCAGCGCTCATTGTTGGCCAATGGAAAAACAGAGGTTCAATAATCTGAGCAGGAGTTAGCATATCTCAACGCTGTTTTTTCCCACCTTGCGCTTTCTGCACTTTCTTCTTACGCTGCCTGCCGCGCACGTTGAACCTTTTTTTTTTTTTTTTTCCCCAAGCCCTGGGTGATGCTAGAGGTGCTGGTATAGGCAGCCACCGCTAGCACCCCCAGGCAAGCTCCATTTATTGGTGGGGAGCAACACCTGCAGGAAACCGGGTCCACCGTCCTTTACATTTGAAAAAAAACATGAGGAATCACGAGATAGCGTGCTGGAAACCAAGTCCAGCATCCCATCGCGAACTATCCTGTACTTTCCAAACCTAAAACCTTGGGCTGGGGCCCAGCAGGGCCACTGGGGGGCACCAGTGGTCCCTGTCTGTTCCCCAGCCTACCACACTATCCTTTAAGAATTGATTGAGTAGGCTTAAAAAAAGACATTTTCGCTCTCAGGAGGAGGGCGCCAAAAAAAACAGTACAAACTGAAACTATTTTAGCCTTGGTTCTACTTATTGTAGACTACTCAGAAACCTTCAGACTGCCTGCTCAAAACAAACTAGCCTAGCCTTGCTTCCTTTTGGTATCAGATAAAGTGCTAAATTATGTCTTTTTTTTTTTTTTTTAGCAGAACAAAAACAGAAGACCAGCTGATTGTAAGTGGGAATAGGGCTCCCTGGGGGGCACCGGGAAGGAGTTCCTTCGTACTCAGGAAGGGATTTCTGAGAGAGAGAGGGCATGGGGCGGGAAAGGATCAGGAAAATCCAAGGGGGGGGGAAACGGGTTGAGGGTTCTATGTGTGTCCAATCCTTAAAGATTAGACGATAGTCTCGTATTTCATCCAAAACCTGTGTTCCTTCTCCCTTATCTCCACTCCATTCCACTTTTGCAATCCAACCTTCTCTCTCCCTGCCTACCCATTTTGTGCAAAAGGCTGAAATTTGTCTCTTAACATCGCCCCCTTGCTTAAAGACATCTAATTGTGCTTTTGTGTCCAACCACCTCTGTGTGAGTTCACAGTGCACCTGTTGCTGCATCTGCTCAGTAATCTCCGGCCCTTCCACTCTCACCTTCTCCATTACTAGTGTACATCTCTGCCACCAAAGTGCCCATATGACCGCCCTCCTTCCAATTCGGAACATGTTTTCTACAAAGGTCGTGGCCGTTTCCTTCAGTGGCCAGTGCCCGACCAAAATGGCTTGCCAAGACCAGGGTAAAGGGACTGCAGGTACCATTTTTCTCCATACGCGGTCCCACCATCTCCAAATAAACTGGGCAATTGGACATTGCATGAAGATGTGTTCGATGGTTTCCGCCTTTTTTTAGAAGGGAAAGAGGCTCTGACACCTTTGACACTACGGGAGTAGCTTACCTTGTTGTTCTAGACTGATACGGTCCGTCAGCCAATCATTGGTTGGCAGACAACGATGGATAATCTGGTATTGCAGGGAGGTGATTTTCATGGGTTTGGATTTTTGTTCATTGAACCATTTGATCGGTAGCAGGAGGGAGCGGTCTACATTTAGGTGTCTAGCCCATCGGTCGTTGATTGTGTCTCTCAACCTCCTTTTAGGTCGGAGCATCTTGTAGGTTGATTTGACCGTCAGTTGGAATAGGATGATCTGGCCTCCCTTCCTCTGGGGAAGTTCCATGACCATTCTGCTGGGTCAGAAACCAGATCCTGAATGGGTTTGGTCGGCTGAAAAACCACTTCCTGTCCCTTCTCTTCCATGACTCTCACGCGGTATACTGATGTTTTATCTTTCCATTCAAAAGGAGCTCTATTGTCAATGAGAGCCCCAGATCTTGTGGTGGAGTAGTATTCGACCAGGACAGTCTGTGGGGAGACCATATGTATCAGGCCTATCCTTGGAGGGTGTTCCGTATCTGCTACCCAATCGCCCTCCTTTAAGAAGGGTCCCTATCCAAAGGTTTGGTACCATGCCAACGGAATAGCCTCAATCAGGTCATCCAGAGATTCTTCTATATGATGACAGTATCGCAATATGTCTCGCATGTGGTTTTCTGATTTCCAATCCCTTCTATCCTTATCCTAGAGGTCCCCCACCCTGAGCACCCCTCGCTTTACCCAACTTTTCCAAGGTGAAGAGAACTCCACATGACACAACCTCTTGAATCGGTCACCCATCGATTTCCGAAGAGGGGTTGTCGATAGACCTCCTCCCATCTGGTCGGGTAGATCTTATCTGGGAGTGGAAGCTTGCGCCATGTTTCTAGCAGGGATGGCCAGAAGTTGTCCTTTGCCTGACTGTCGTTGTTCAAACCCCCCATTCTTTGGGGGGGCTTTCGCGGGATTGTCCAGAACCGGTCTTCAGCCATGTCAAGGGGTGTATTGTTTGGGGAGTTTCATGAGTCAAACGGGACAAGTGTTCTAGGGCTAAAACACACAACATATATTGGAGGGAGAAAATAAGTTTTTTTATCCATTTCAGTCGCAGCGCTTGCACCTGTGTGGCCGGGTCAATTATTCCCAAGCCTCCCCCAGATTTTGGCTCAATAATCGAGTCCCACGCCACGCGACTTATTACGTTATTCTGGTCGTTGTCGCCTCTCCATAGGAAGGTTGTCACCTTTTTCCTTAAGCTTCTCAAAGTTGTTTTACTTAGTGGCCACAACAACGATTTGTACCATAGAGCCGCGAAGACCACATTGTTGAGGACCAAGGCTCGACCGAAAATGGATGTGTGTTTGTTATTCCAATTGTTTAAGTTTTGTTGTGCCGGGGCATAAATCCATTCGTCGTTGGAGGGTGGGCGCCCCACTGTGGTCATGGATATCCCTAAGATCCTGACCCGCGCGTTGAACCCCAATAATGGCTAACTCAAGACTATCAAGAGCAAGATCTACTGCGAAACAGCTGGGTATAGGAAGGTAGTGTTCTGCACCAACCTTTTTTTTTTTTTTTTTTTTATAAACAAAACAACTCCATCTATTGGTGGGGAGGATCACCTGCTGGAAACCGGGTCCAGCGTCCCTTGAATACATCATTACAATCTTTCCATTTAAGAAGACACCACTATGCTGGAAAACGGGTCCAGCGTCTCATATAAAAACTATAACCCCCCTTCCTAGCCTGTGGTCAGGTCCAGTAAAGGGTGGAAGGCCACTGGAAGGCACTAGTGGCATTTCCTTCCTTCGCCCGGCCTCAGCCTACCCTCTACTTCCCTCGTGGCGTCTATTGTATTCAATGGTATTCTGAGAATCATGTGTTGAGAGATCCGCTCAATGTCCTAAAATGGGATACCTCTCTTCTGCAGGAAAACGGGTCCAGCGTCCTTTAAAAACCATTTCAGAATGGAAACGACATTAATCTACTGGAAACCGGGTCCAAGAAATAATCAGGACGGGAATGGTACCACCAGAGACAAAGGGTGAGGGGGGAAAGGGTCTGCGAAATCCTGAGCAGGCCGCATCAGGATGGTGGGATTAATCTTTGTACACTCGCGAAAGTGCAGTTGATAATCTTTTGTAACCCTTGCCTGTTGTCCCCTCTGTGTCTGTCCACCCTCTACCCAGGTTACCCTTGCTACCCAACCTTCCCTCCTCCCGCCCAACCAATCCTCGCAAAACTGCGGGATGACTCTGTCAATATTCTTGTTGGTATGCAACTGCTTTAGATTTTCCTTAACCGCCCCCCACTGGGCCGCAATCTCGTGTTGAACCAAAAGTCTTAGGTGCTCCGTGGTTTCCCCCTCTTCTACCTCTGCCCCCTCTATTTCCATAATACATCTTCTCAACCATATTACCCATAGGACAACCCGCCTTCCCAGGTAGAACATATTTTTCTGTAAATGTATTCCCTTGGATCTGGAGGAAGTGTCCCAAAAGTATAGCCCTCCATTCCCATGGCCAAGTCGATCCCGGTATCATGTGTCGCCAAATCTTGTCCCACCACCTCCATAGTAGAACAGCCGTGCGACACTGAAGGAAAATGTGCTCTATTGTCTCGACGCATTTTTTACTGGGGTAGCCTTGGAGGCATCTCTGACACCACGGCAGTGCTCGCCCCTCTTGTTCCAAATGGGAGTGATCTATTAGCCAATCGTTAGTTGGTAAGCACCGGTGAGCGATCTGCCATTGTAGGGCGAAGATCTTTGCCGGCCTCTTCCCATAATCCGCCAACCACCTTATGGGTTTTAGCAAGCCATGATCCACGTTGAGATGGTGATACCATCTATCCTCTACAATATCTCGCAGCCTACGTTTAGGTCTAAGCATTCGGTATACTGACTTAGATTTTAAGTCCGCAAGTGTTATTGCCCATGCCCTTCCTCCCCTACCTGAATTTCCAGAGTCTCTTGGATCATTCCCAGACCAATGTCACTCCTCGGGATCGAAGGGGAGATCCTCAATCGGGGTCCTAGGTCGATAGGCTCTCCATCCTTTACATTCGTAAAGAGCTCTGACGCGATATACTTCTGTTTTTTCTTTCCAGATAAAGGGTTGGCTGCTCCCTCGTAGTTGATCCTCATTTTGGATGGAGAAAACTTCTATCAGCACTTGCGTTTGGCCTACCAAGTGAACCTGCTCTACTTGATTTTCACAGTTAAGGAAACCCACCCAGTCCCCTTCTACCAAACAAGGGCCTTTCCGGAGCGTGATGTATCAGTGAAGGAAAAACTATCAATGAAATCGTTAAATGCGCCCTCAGTGAAATGACAGTATCGCAACCATGAACGCATTATTTCTATAGTTTTCCAGTCCCTTGTATTCACGTCCCAAAGATCCCCCACCCTCCTGACCCCGTGTTTCACCTAACCTTTCCATGGAGAATCTGAGCTACACCTCACTCGACCGAGAGAATTTGTGATCAGTCTATTACCAAATAGGGGTTGTCTGAAAATTTCCTCCCACCTATTTGGAGTTGGGCGATCAGGAGGGGGAAGCTTCCTCCATACTCGTAAAAGGCGCAGCCATTGTTCATTTGCGGGGTCCCCATTTCTATATTTCCTTGGGAGCTTTCAGCTCCGGTCTTCGAGCCACACTAGAGGGTCGGTCTCAAATGGGGCCTCGGGGGCAAGGCTGTAATTTGAGTCAAGGCAAGAGGGACCCAGGGCAAGGATGATGAGAAGATGAGATGTCGGAGTCAACGAAAGTGGAGTGCATGGAACTGCGTGGACGGATCCACAATTCCAAGCCCCCTCTCCGGCCCTTGGCTGAATTATCGAATCCCATGCTACCCAACTAATCGCATGGGGATTGTTACTATCCCCCCTCCATAAAAAGACCGCCAGTTGTCGTTTAAAAGACTTGAGGCCCCTGGTGCTCATAGGCCGTAGTATGACTTTATACCAGAGTGTGGCTAATACCACATTGTTAATGACCAAAGCCCGTCCGAATATATAAGACTTAGTGTGTTTATTGTTCCACCCTGCGAGCTTATTGTGAGCCCGACCCATCAGCCATTCATCATTAGAGACTGGTTTACCCTTGGTTATAACCAATGCTCCCAGAATTCTAAGTGCGTCATCTAGGGGAAGCCAGGTAATACGGGGATTCTCAGGGGGCCTACCTCCTTGATGATGTAGCCATCTTTTGACCCCAATTGATAGTCATATCTGACAATCTACAAAACCTATTCATAAGACTCTGGACTTCCTCTATATTATTATGTAATGTCGCCTCAACCATAATAGTGAGATCGTCAGCAAAAAGGGAACAGATCGGTACTGCCTCCTCAGGTATATTCGTTATCTTAATCGGAGTCAGATCCTTATTGTGCCTTAGATTGGTTGATAGTGTCTCCATAATGACTAAGAAGAGGTAGGATGTGATAGGGTTACCTTGTCTCACCGACCTCTGAAGTTTAAAGGAGGAGTCACCGACCCATTAACTTGTACACAGGTGGTGGCGTTGTTATGGAGAATCTTTACCCATCGTCTAAAGATAGGTCCGAAGTTAATTTTTTCTAGGCATCTGTCCAGGAAAAGGCGGTCGACGTGGTCATAGACTTTCTCGAAATCAATAAAAATAATGGCCGCATTTGCCCGATTCCTTTGTATCAGTTGAACTACTTCATTCACCAGGAGGATGTTCTCTTATATATTCCTACTAGCCATAAAACCTGTCTGTGTTGGGTGTATAACATCCTCCAAGACCGATGCCATACGATTTGCCATGACTTTCGAAAGCATTTTATAGACTACTGTAAGAAGGGTGATAGGTCGATAATTCCGTATATTCATTTTATCCCCTTTTTTGTATAGCAACGACAGTACCCCTTTACCCACTACTTCCCCCATCTCCCCAACATCTCATACCTCCTTATAGTATTCTCACAGGTCCGAGCTTAGGTCCGTTCACATTGCTTCCCAAAACTCTTTAGGGAAGTCATCAATACCCGGGGTTTTTTCCTCCTTCATTTCGAGAAGCGCAACCCATATTTCATCTTTAGTCAAATTTTCCTCCAATCGGTCGCGTTGTTGCGGGGAAAGGCGTCAGTCCATAGGAAGTAAGAATTCTTCGAGTTCTTTTTCCCATACTTCCTCCAGTGGGGTCAGGATTTGGGAAGTGTACAGTTGTTTGAAAAAAATCATCGTGATCAATGTGCAATGGGCGGTATCGGTTGCAATAACCTCCTCCCTCTTGGCTGGTTCATAGAGTGCCTCAATTACGGCTCTTCTCGCGCTGGCCGTAGCCATCACGAAGAAATAAGTGTCCATTGTGGCTTTCTGAGTAAACTTGACCATTTTCCCTCGAATTCGGATTCCTTGCCATCTATGTTGTGCATATGTCAGGAGTTGATCCTTTATTATCTGAATGGACGCGGTGAAATGTTGTGAATCTTCCTGTTGTTTCAGGTCTAGTAATTCCTTATGAATACTCAATTTTTGCTAATACCGCTGGACTGCTCTAACCTTAGAGAATTCCTTACACTTTTTAGCCATGAAAATTAACCCGTTATTAAACCATGTAGAGACTAAATCAAAGAGATGCTTTTATTGGCGCCAAAATTGCCATTCGAGTCGAATCATTTGTATAAATGGGTCATCCCTTAAGAGGGAAATATTAAGTTTGTAAAACCCCGGCCCTTGATCCGGCCTTTTCCTCATTGTTAAAATTAGTCTTCATGTCTTATGATCAAGTCCTGGGAACGGGCTGCATGAAAGGATAGATGACCAGCGCAGTGCCCCCTCCAAGTCATTGGAAAGAAAGATAAGATCGATTCGTGATTTGGATAAGCGCGTCGGGTTGTTGTCTCTTATGCATGTAAACGCTCGGTCCTCCGGGTGCAACCGACGAAAGGTGTCAAAAACCGAGAGGGTTTCACAAAATTTTGATATCATTTGCTCATCCTCAACCGCGGCAAAAGGAAGAGTCTCCTGGGCATACCATCTATCCAGTCTTCTATCTGGAGTGACATTGAAATCACCTGCTACGATCGGGGGGATGCCCTCGGGGACTTGTGCTCCTAGATTACATAGGAAGGCCCTTCGTTCACTGACTGTGTTGGGCGAGTAGATGCATAGGATACAAAGTAACTCCAATTCGAGCATACCTAATACAGAGGCCCACCGCTGATCTTCCTCGTCCACCGCCCAGTGGACTAACTGGAATCTGGAATCGTGGGGGATCCAGATTGCTACACCTGCTGATCCCGGCCTAGGGGAATGAGCCCTCACAGTCGAGTGAGGCCAGACCATCTTATGGGCCTTATTATTCTCCGGGTTGTCCTGCAAGTGGGTCTCTTTCACGCAGATCACATCTGGCCATCTCTTTCCCCCAACCCCTCTAAGTTGATCCCAGATGGCATGGTGTTTCTTAGGCTTACTGGATGCCAGGCCATTAACATTAATGGAGCGAAGATCCAAGTCTGTTGTCTTTACGCATTGCTGCCAAGCAGGATTTTTGCAGTATAGCACATCTAAATCCGTGTACGACAGATTCATGGCAAAAAATTCAAAGAGGGTGCCATTTTTTGACGTCCCATCTTTCAAGACACAGGACCTTTGTTCGCACTATTTTGCACAAACATTTGCATACATCGTCATCCGACCAAAACCCGCTGGCCTTGACTTTGGCGCATTGTAAATCTAGCAGGGCATTGTGGCTATACCAGCGTAAGTCGGCCGTCTTGTTGGAATCAAAAAGCAAATAGAGAACGTTCTTAGCCATCTGCTGGTCGCAGGCTTCGAATCCCATGCCTGCTCCTGCCCCAGGTGCATAGTGCTTGGGAATAAATGCTCGCATTTGATTCGTGAAAATCCTATCCTTTTTCTTACCCTCCTGGCCCGAAAGCTCCCAGCCTTGTAGGGTAACGCCCCCATGTTCTCCTACCGAGGAAAGACCAACTTCCCATTTCCCATCGGTTTTTCTCATGGGGATCATAAGCACACCATGCGTCCTGGACAGAGGTAACTCAAAATGGCCTCTTTCAATGAGTTGTCGCAACTTAAGCCGTCGTGAGGTCATCCCTTCCTCCGCTATTTCCACCGTTTCCCCTCTCCCTCTTTTCTCTGGCTGCGTATGTTGTGCCTCTGTTTGGGGGGGAAGGTACTGCTCCTGTTCTCGGTCTGTTGTTTGCGAATTGGGAGGGTCGGGGGCAGGGGGGGCGAAAGCGACCACGAGCGATGATCAAAATGCGTTGGAAGATGTCTGCCCATGTCAAATGCGCTGGGGGTCCGGACGTCAGTGCGGTCCTAAGGGTTGGACTGTTGTTCAAGAGCGTTACTATCTCTACATAGGACCTATCCCAGTATTCCTATCCTCCAAGTGGAAGGTTAGATCGCAGATGTTTGATTATTCACTCGGCTACCACCTGGATCTTGTGATCCAAGCACATCTCTTGTGGAGGAGCATCTGGGTCATTTAAGAAGTCCTCCCTTTCCTCCATTTCCACGTCCGGAGGAGAAGGGGTAGTGTCCACATCCATTGGCTGAGGCCCAAAGGCTTCCGAACAGAAGTCCGGGGCCAGATTATATACGTGTTGTGCTTGTTGTGGCTCCTGCCCTTTTTGTCTTTGCTGTGTTTCCGGGGGAGGGGGTGACGGCGATGACGGGTGTTGCCCTTGTTGTGCCAGTGTCTCTTGGCCATGCTGCGTTTGTTGCCCCTTTTGGACTTGTTCTGGCATTTGTTGTTTTTGTAACGGGTTCTCTGGCGGGGGAACTCGTTGTGTGTGACCTGTCCGCGCCCGTTGTTTAGGCCGCAACGTCGGCTGGGGTCTTGTGCGCTGCACTAAAGACGCCTGATTGTCATGCTGGTCCTGCAGTCCCATTTGGCTAGCAGGATGTAACCATGAATGCCCCTATTCTGCTGGCTGTAAAGGTTCAGGTTGCGACGACAAGTCAGGACCTGGCAATGCCACTTCCTTTCTCGTGCCCCCCCGTCCCGATCCTGAAACCTCCATTTATTCCTGAACTACTAGACATTCCTCCCCAACCCCTTTGGCAGTGATCACCTCCCCTTCTTTGTTCGTGGTCTGCTCAGGACTAGACCTTTCACTTAGCTCTAACTCACCTTCCCCGTCCTCTAAAAGGGCAAATTTATTGCCAGTGTCGGCTCCCCTTCAAGTTTTCCTTCCGTACGTTGCTTTTTCAAATTTTCCGGTCTTTTCTTCTTGATTTTTTCTCTTCCCAACTACCAGTCATGTATCTTTCTCCCGGACCTCGACCGGTTGGTTCAGGTGTGTTTCCAAGGTTTTCGGAGGGACCCATGTTGTCGGTGGTCTGGTATCCTGATGGGGTTCCCCTTGCCCCTCCCACCGCTATCCTATCACCTTCTCTTCCTCTTGTCCAGGTGCGTCAATATACACCCAACCTTCATGACCTTGGTCGACAGTTCGCCATCGAGTTTTCACAAAGGGGTCTCTTCTTAGGCGTCCGGTGGGCTTTATGGTGCGGGATGGGTGATGGGGACAGGCAGTGTCCGTGTACAAATGGCCGTAGGCCTGGGATTTAAAGCACTAGGGACGATGTTTATGGGCAGTATGAATTCGGTATACTTTCCCACCCACATAAAACGAAATAACATCATCAATCATAAAAATGTGACCTTCGACCAAACGGAGGGCCAACATACGGTAGTCGTCTCTTCGTGCGACATGTGGTGGCAAGGGATCGATGAAATCCACCACATCGAATCTCTCGACAAAATCCTGCACAAAAGTTGTTTGTATCTCAATGGGGATGTGTCAAAATTCTACCCAGAAGTACTCCCTCATCATTTGTTCTCTTCGTTCTTCTGGTCTCGGCTGTCTTGGAGGAGACCATGGGTAAATTCGCACCTCCGATCCTTCACAACGGAGCGACTTCCATCCATCCATTGATCTTTTATCCTCATCTAGCATACAGATGACAGTAATGACAGAGGACGAGGCTGGTTGTATCAGGAATAAATCATGGGCAACCTCCAAAGATCCCTTGAAGGCCGCCAAGCGTTCCCTGATTCAGCCAACCTTATCATTTGTTGATTTAAATGCCACGTCATCATGAAATGCCCAATTACTTGCGTGGCGTGTATACAACTCATCCCTCTCTTTCACTTTATCCCCTGGGAGTACTTGGACAACGGTCTTCCTACCGCCGTGGTGTGCTATCTTATGTTCCGATGCGGCCAGAAGGCGGGTGAGAAGAAGGCGTCCTGAGGGGGTGCTCAAGGGTGAGACAACAGGGACCACCCTGCCAATGTTTAATCGTTGACGCTCTCTCTCCCTCTCTCTTACTCTTTCTCCCTGCTGCTCACGCACAATCCCTGCAGTCCATTGGCTAGCTGATCTAGCTTAGTTCCATGCAAACACAGTTGGCCGCCCTATCAAGCCAAGTATGGACTTTCTACTTACTAGTGTCTTTGACCGACCTACAGTGTTCGACCCAGCGTTCTTGCATAGTGCGAGTAGTCTTTCCGACATAGACCAACTTATGCCTTAAGGACATCAACACGTAGACCAACTTATGGCTTAAGGACATCCACACATAGACCAGCTTATGCATCTTATGGCTTAAGGACATCAACACATAAACCATCTTATGGCTTAAGGACATCAACACATAGACCAACTTATGGCTTA
>BFEA01000257.1:1620929-1632159 GCA_003427395.1 Chara braunii
TTTTTTTTTTTTGTGGAAACCAACCTCATGTAAATCAAATTTGCCTTTCTCAAAAGAATCGCCACGGAGTTCTCAATTACAGTCGCCAGATACTGTACACACAACATGAAGTATAGATGATGCAGCTACGGTGGGTCAGCCCCAAGTGATAGGCTCACACACTTGCAAATCCGAGATGATAGGTCAAACACAAATCACACATCGAATTCACAGCGAAACTTCAATGGAAACTTCAAACTTTGAAAACCCTGTCACTCACTGATACACAAGATGCAAATGAGAGTCGAAAAAAATTGCAACCTTCACATGGTACAAAATCTCCTAACAACAACTCCGTCTCCTCCTCTCCCTTGAGGATGATCTTGCCCTGAACATCGAAGTGTTGCTCCTCAAGGACGTGTTGCTCCTCACCACGAACACAATTTCAGGGCCCCAAACAGACTATTAGAGGCCCTGGGCCACTATTCTACTAAAAAAGGAATGGAAGTCGTCAACTACCCAATAGCGCTTGCAGTTGTCCTACTACACAAGTATGACCGCCTTCTTCTTTGGGCATGTATTTTCCTCCGACAGCAGTCCACTGTACAGTTTTGCAAACCTAGCACCACGCGACTGAACCCTTTTTCCCTTCTTCTTCTTCTTCTTCTTCTTTTTCTTCTTCTTCTTCTTCTTTTGAACATGACCGGGGTCCCTCTTAGGAGAGGTGATATGAGCATCCCCTCTTACGAGTGAACCCTGCAAAATGGATCCTGAAGTGTCGTTTCCCGGGGCCACTTCCTCTTTTCCCCCTGGAACCCTCTGGGCCACTTCCTCCTTTGCCCCTGGAACCCTTTGGATTCTCCCTGGACAACACACTTAGGCTACAAGTGGTACTAAGCATTGACTTCACTTGTGTACAAAAACAGGTCCCCGGTTCAAGACTCCACAGGCACAGCCAACGCAATACAAGCACGGTACGCCAACAGGTAAGGGCACAAGCAAGTCAACATTAGGTTCGGGGTTCAAAGTTGGGCATCGACACTAAGGCATACAACAGAGGACAACAGACGACAACACGAACAACAACAGGTCCCGGGATAAAATCATGGAGGAGAGGTGTTGTAGCGGACCTCGGGTTGGCCTGTGAGACCAGCCCTTTGGCCTGTTCTCACAGGCCTGTGTTATATTCGGGGTAGGCCAGTCCAGGCCGGTACCTCTGTCGGTACCAGCCAGTCCAGTCCAGTCCCGTCAGTCCGCTTGGGTATACCCCAGCCATTGTCTGTTTTCATTCTCATTCCTCACTTGCACATTTTGGAGTACGTGCGTTGGAGTCTTGCGTGGGGAGCTGCGTTGTGCCATCTTGCTCCCCCTTCTTCCTCCATCTCCATCTCTGTCACTAGCGGAGCACCACACCTGGTGGGTCCGCTACAGGTGTGGGAAGGCGAAACAGGTCCCGGGATAAAATCATGGAGGTGTAAGAAGGTGAAATCCTTTCATAATAACAAAAAGGGACATGCAACGATGTGCCAGGGGGTTGTACTCGAGTTGCCTAGGGGATTGTCATAGGTAAGACCTTGGCTTGGCCATTAGACCCTGCCTATGATAGCATGAGGAAAACCAGTCTGATTTCATAGGGTGAGCCCGCTACTGAGTTTTGGGGGACATCCAGGGTTTCCCACGGGCCCTGCAAAGGATAAATGTATATGCCTAGCGTCAGAAGTACTTGTATGGCAGGGCTTGTCCAAACATGCTTCAACAAGGACTCGATAATAGGATCTCTGCTCAGAACTGGTGCCTGCAACCGGTCATCCCACCTGGAGAGGGAAGGGGTGACTGTCCTGAATGATAGTCACTGAGGTAGGATGGAGGGAGTGGGGGTGCTCCAGGGAGAATCATCAAGAGGAGGTGGTGAGTGGTGGGTCACATGTGAGAGAGAACAAACAAACAAGAAGGCGCTTGCAAGATCCTGGAGGTCCCCTGGCCTTGTTCAGTTGGTCCCCCCATGACTTGTTCAAATACAGACCTCTGTTCAAACCCAAACTGAACTTTCTGTTTTCGTTTTTTTAAAGGGCAACGGTCTTGAGATATCATCATCGAGTCTCGCGTACGTTCCTAATATGCTTTATAATATGTTATGTGATGGGACGCTGGGCCCAGTTCCCAGCACGTGCTGCTCCCCACAAATTGATTGGAGCATTGTCTTTCAAAAAAGTTAAAAAAAAACAAAACAAGAAAAAAGATATCATCATCAAGTTGACTGGCCCAAGGTAATTCAGAATCATTTCATTGCATTCATCAACGTCCATCAGGATTCCAACTCGGGTCCGCAATTCAACAGTTCATGGGTGTACCAACTGAGCTAGGCTCGTTCGTAAACTGAAGTTAAACCACCAGTAGTTGGCCCAGCTATTGGCTGTGGAAAACAATGAGTAGAAACATTTCTAGTGGGATGAATTTGGGCGCTCCTGTAGTGGCCCGTACGTTTCCTTAAATTGTGGCTTGTTAACGGGCACTACAGTAGGAAGTACTGGTGGTTTAACTATATAAACGAAGTTTTTTTTTTTTTTGTTTTTGTTTTTTTTTGTTTAAGCTATATTCTTCTCTCAATTTCACCTCACACTACCTACCTACCACTACTCCTAATTGTAGGCATATGGGGAACCCCGGGGCCAAGTCCCACTTACCCGGATCCTCCATTCTCGACCGTAGATCGTGAAAATCAACGGCTAGAAATGAAGAATCCGGTCAAGTGGGACTTGGCCCCCGTAGAGCCAGAACCGTGTTCATGAATTTCTTGGGGCTGGTCAGTTTATTATGGAATTGGTGATTAAACAAAAAACAAAACAACATGGAATTTGTGAATTCCTTGGAGCTCGTCAGTAAGCTTGACGACGCTATCTTCTTTTTTCTTTCCTTCCGTCTCTCGGGGGACAACCTTGAGATATCGTCGTCATCGAGCTGACTGGCCCCAGGCAAGTCAGAAATAGTATTCTATTTCATTCATCGGGTTCCATAGTCTGGATTTGAACTTGGGTCTGGCCTTCAAAACTTCATGGTTGTACCAACTGAGCTGGGCTGGGTGGTTGCCCTCCATGCTCAGACTCCCTGGATAATCCTAGACGGTCCTCAGACATTCTCTGACATTATTTGTTGTAATATGGGACGCTGGACCCGTTCTCCAGCAGGTGATGCTGCCCACCAATAGATGGAGCCTCCCCCTAGGTGTTAGTGGTGCCTGCTCTTATCAGCAGCACTAACACTGGCGGGGGCGTTTTTTTTTTTAAAAAAAAAAAAAAAAAGCTGGGCTGGTTGGTGTTTGACGACCATATTCCCTTTTTTTTTTTTTTTTTTTTTTTTCCGGAACGACCATAATTACCTCGGAGCCTCTTTTCACGGAGGTGGGAAACTGTGCGCCAAGCTTTGCCAAAGAGCCAACGCAGCATTTTTCATTGACGACCATTTTGGCGGGCCCGGCCAGACATCTTGTCCAGAAGAATACGTGTTTCGAGTTTGCCTGTGAAAGGTAGTCGTGATTCAAACCATCAGTACTTCGGGGCCACTTTTCTCCGGGGACGGAAATGCCCTGCGGGCCAAAGGAAAAGGGCCTCCTTTTGGCTGAAGCCGCTAGCCATTTTGCTCATACGACCGTGCTCCCAGAGTTGCATAAGCATGCAAGCCGCAACTTGGAAAAAATAGCTGGGAAACGTACTGGTGACCCCTGCAAGCATAGCTTACCTCTCACAAATCGTGGGGATTCTTTCTCCTTTGCTAGCTTTCCAGCCCGGGCGCACAGGGTACCCCACCATGCCCGGAATGGCGCCCGGGGTGCCCGGCCGGGTGACCTCCCCGAGCAGCCACCCGGGTGCCTCTCTCACCAAGGCAGAAAAAAACGCAATTTTTTTTTTCGTGCCGCAGCCCTATTCCAAATGTGCCAACTTTGTCTTTGGCGGTCGGCGCGTTTTTTTTGGGGGTCCGGTAGGCCCCGTTTTGTAGGTTTTTATTTTTTGGGGGGATTCTGGCCTTCGATCTGCATAGCCCGACGGTGCAAGCTGATACAGGATTCAAATTTGCCCCCTCCTGCACCCCCTCCCTTCCCTCAACCCACAGATATCAAAATGCATGAAAAAAAAAAAAAAGAGGCCGGATTTGGGCACTACTCCCAAAGCGCAGCAAGGTCTGGCGGTTAAAAAACAAACAAACAAAAAAACACTGGGTGGGTTTTTTGCATGCCCAGGGTACCCCGGGCGTGGTCCCTACCCAGGTGGGGTGCCCGCCCGGCCGGGCGCCCCGGGAGAGCTAGCTCCTTGGGACCCCTGCAAGCATAGCTACCTCTCACAATCAAGCGGATGCGCGTTGCCCCCCGCCCTTAGAAAGTGGGTGGGGCCGACACCCGGAGGTCCCGCTAACAAAAAGACCAAGCATTTTGCAAGTACCTGCGCCTCCCATTTACGCCCCCCGCACCCATCGGGTAACATCTCAAGGCCCTCGTTCCAATTTTAACGGATGTCCCGAAGGACCCCTCGCCCTTTTTCGAAAGGGGAAAAAACGCAAGCTCCCTGTTTTCTTCCGGGCCTTCCACTCCCGCACCCCACGCAAGGAAAGAGATAATAAAAAGCCCCCTGGTTCTTGGTCTTGGACATAACCGGTAGGACTTGCAACACGTCACGTCATCCGCATTGGCTCCTCCTTCTTTTTTTTTTTCCCCTAATTGCTTTCTTTTCGGGATAATTTGCGAAATACCCCCATAAGTTGAGATTCATGCCAAAATGCCCCTGAAAGATGTGGGTAGAGCGGAATGCTCCTTGGGCCGAAATCTTTTTGTCAGAGGGACATTCCGGTCTACCCACATCTTTCAGGGGCATTTTGGCACATATCTCAACTTATGAGGGTATTTTGCGAATTATCCGTCTTTTTGGATACTGGATTGCCTCTTCCTACCCACCGACGAGCTAGTTTTTGCCACGTAGCCCGTTACGTTGGGGGGTTGTATCATAAAGGGGAGAGGGACAGGGAGGTAAATTCACTGGGGGGAAATTCGGGGCCGTAGTGGCGGCATAAAACACAAAGAAAGACAGAAAAAGAAAGCCAGAGGGAGGTAGTGAGTGCTGGGCTGCGTCGAACACCTTCACTCCAACGGAAAAAAAAAAACAAAAAAAAAAGGAACTTCACTCATTCCGCGTATCACCTTATCCATTCTTTTTATTTTTATTTTTATTTTTTTCCCAAATTTTATTCGTTTGATTCAATAGCCCAACCTGTCCATTACTTCTTCTTCTTCTTCTTATTCTTCTTCTTCTTAGCTGGTGTGAGGTTGGCTATGTCCGTGGAATCCGCCATAGCCAAAGGAAGAAGAAGGAATTGACTATTGCTGGCATGGCTGCCACGTCATCAGTAGCCGTGCCATCCGTCGTGGTAGAGAGAGGGAGTGGAGTAGATGGGAGGAGAGACTGTAGAGCTGCCACGTGTACGTATGGCGATGGAAGAAAGGGTATGTTGGCAATGGGCGAATGCGGCAGCAGTCGCCACGTGGCGCAAGTTTGCCCGAGCGCCACGTGGCGCTCAGACAGAAGCAGACGCATGACTTGTTCTTCGGCGTCCTTAACCGCTGGCTATGGTCGTTTGGCTTCGACGTCCATGCGAGTGAGTATTTTTTTTTTTTTGACACCGAGCTCGAGCAGAGAGCGGGCTACCTGTGCCCTCTTCCAAACTCCTTACCCTCTGCTTCTGCATTTGAACCTCCTTAGCGACATGGACTCATGTATATCTCTCCTTCTCTTTACCTCCTCTCTCTCTCTCTCTCTCTCTCTCTCTCTCTCTCTCTCTCTCTCTCTCTCTCTCTCTCTCTCTCTCTTCCTGCGCAGTCGAAAGGCCCATCCATGTCTGGCTGGACTGCAAATACTGTAATATATCTATCAAGCAAGCAACTTCTCTGAACCCAGCCATCGATCATCAACCAATTACGCAATCGGTGAATCAATCAATCACTTGATCAATCAATCAATCATTCAATTAATTCATCAACGAACTAATCAATCAACCAATCAATCGATCAGCTAATCAATCAATCAGTTAATGCATCAATCAGGTAATGCATCCATCCATCCATCCATCCATCCACCAACCAATCAATCAATCAATCAATCAATCAATCAATCAATCAATCAGTTGAGCAATTGAGCAATCAATTAAAAAATCGAGCTAATTAAGGAATCAGTCGATCCGTCATCCGACCATCCTACGCTATCTAGGTAATTGCAATCAAGGTAAGTGAGCAATCGATTGATTAAAAAAATTATCAACCAAGCAACTAAGAAGAATCACTGGAGGAAGAAGCAATCTGTCAGCTAACCAAGCCAAGCAATAAAGCGATCATGCAATTAATTGACCAAGCGGTGATACCACCAATCAATCAACTAATTGATCTGTGAAGCAGTCGTGATGAGTATCGATTGCTGAATCCATCAATCAAGGCATCAAACTGGAAAAAGCTATAAAATAAAAATATTCTAGCCCGGCAACCAGCCAGGCCTCTATCAAGCAAAATGGTGCCTTGCCGGATAACCAATTAAGCAATCGAGCAAATGACGCTGCCTTGCTGGACAGCCGATCAATCAATCAATCAATCAATTAATCAATCAATCAATCAATCAATCAGTCGATTAATCAATCAATCAATCAATCAATCAATCAATCAATCAATCAATACATTAATCAATTGATCAATCTTATTTTTATAATTTATTATATAGTGAAAGTGCAGAAAAAACTTAAAAAAAGGGAGTTTCTTTTTTCCTGTTTTTTTCGATCTCCGTTGTGATTACATTCGGTAAAGACTTTCCATTTTCTTCTTTTCGTCTGGTAGCCCTCGCCCACATTGCTGAACGATACACCATTAAACTGTTAATAAACAGACCTGAGTTCGAGTCTCTCTCTCTCTCTCTCTCTCTCTCTCTCTCTCTCTCTCTCTCTCTCTCGCTCCCCACTTTCCTCTCTCTCGTCCCCCCCCTCCTCCCTCCTCTATTCCTAGCCCAAACAACGTCCTTTTCTCTCTCCCTCCTCCTTTCTCTCTCTTCATTTCCTACCAGGTTCTACTGGCCATCTACATCGCCCTGGCTGTTCGGCATTGTTGCAGGCAAGGTGGTCGCATTTGAATAAGTCATGGGCCAGCAGCCGATTTCCCTGCTGTCGTACAAAGCTGGATGGAAGGATGGAGATGGGAGAGAAAGCAGCATGTGGTCATCGAAGATCTAGGGGTGTTGTTTTTCTGCGGGCCTCCATGACGAATGCTGTGCAGGAAGGTGAGGGTGGAGCAGTGTCTGAGCGGCCATTCATCCCTGCGGGAGATCACATGGTCCGCTGTATCTCAACAGATGCAGAGGTGAGTATCGTGAACCATAGCTACTCGTTTGGCTAATGAAAATTAGGTTGAGTTATAGAGCCTCTCAAGTGTTGTAGGTCTAGGTCACTGGCGACTACGTTGTTGTAGTAGATAAGACGAGCTGGCTCTACTCAGCCTGAAGAAACAACTCCCTTGGATTCTCGAGTTGATGTAACCCAAACGTGCACAGTATGGATGTGTGTGTGTGTGTGTGTGTGTGTGTGTGTGTGTGTGTGTTTTAACGGTGTGGATCTTACGTTCAAAGACCTGCACAGAATCAGTCTGAGATTTATGCTGTTTTCTGAGTATTGCTGCTTGCTGTTCTGATTTGCTGGGTTTTCCGCGTTCTGCGTGAGTTTGCTGTTTGCTTGCTAGTCTGATTTGCTGAGTTTTCCGGTGTTCTGCGTGAATTCGCTGTTTGCTTGCATGCTTGCAAGTCCTTGTGTGATCATTGCTATGTGAAGTACTAACTGTGTGCTTGCCCTGTGTTTTCTGTGTCTTCTGTGTCCTGGAGGGAGCAAATATAAAAAAGGGAAGCACAGGGGCAAGACTGAAATTGGGGACTGGAATGACTGCTAGAAAGGCTAGGACGGACAAGGACAGAAGTAGAATTTCGGTAGTACCTGGCAAGGATTTTCCGGCAACTCGGGTCGGCCCAGGAGTAGTCCGATAGGCCTAGAAGGACCCGACAGCTTCCAAAAGGTTACGAGTAGTCAGGGCCCGAACCTAGATGTCAGGTAGGTCAGATTCATGCTGCCCAGAAGTAGACTTGCATGCTGAAATGCTGTTCTCACCGAAAGGCAGGAAGTACCGGTAGGTCTAGTACCCTGGAGAAGCAGCACTACCACAGCGTAAGCGAAGCTGTGAGGGCGAGTTGGAAGAATATATCATTCGGGTACAATGAGTGAAGCGGTATCTTACCTGGCAGTCATGCTGCTGCTCCGCCCATAGGGTGAGGGTAGGCGGAGCTCCTGCTGAGCGGTAGGGCTGGAGGGTGGAGAATAACACCTCCCTGGCTAGGGAGGAGGAGCAGTAGGGAGGGACTAAGCCTTGGCTATGGAGGTAGAGGGTGAAGCGCCCTATGCCAGGCTGGTAGGGTATAGAGAAGGGTGAGAGAGGCATGAAGAGGATGTGGAAGAGGAAAGAGAGAGGAGCCGACATGAGGGACTCACCTGTGGCTATGGTTGACCTGTATCTCCACTTCCTTGGTTGGCGCTGCATTTAGAAGGCCCCTGTGTGGTCTTCGACTTCATCTGACAGCACGGCTACGACGGAATGATATGGGAGAGGCATAGTCCAGGTTGCATTGTCCTTTGAACATCTGTGATGAGCATGTATGTTTCCCCATAGTGATAATTGCAACCGAGGAAAGAGAAGCGAGGTTATGGCCGAAAGGAGGGCTCTTTGAGTGCTGGCAATAAGGCGGAATACTCGGACATGATTCCTGATCATTCATTTATTTGTTGTTGTATTTAATTGTTTACAAATACAGACATGCAGTGACAGAATGGCAGAAACACTGAGAGGCAGCCAAATTGGCACAAAAATACAGGCCAGCTGATCGACTGACAGTCATGGAGGGGAGACTGACTGACTGGGATTGCAGACTGACAGACAGACAGACAGGTAGACAGGAGGGTTCCGACAGATCCGGCTGGTCCTGACCGGTCGTGGGACCAGCAGACATATCGTAGATAACCAGACAGATTGAATCAAACAATTGGTCATGCAGTTTGTTTGTCTATCCCTCCCTTTGTTTGTTTGTCTATCCATCCCTTTGCCTGTCTGTTTGTGTGGCTGTGTGTCAGTCTACCGGGGTACCTGTCAGTCTGTTTGACTCTTTCGGTGCGTCTGTCTGGCAGTCTACGAGCCCATCTGTCAGTCCGTTTCTCTCTCTCTCTCTCTCTCTCTCTCTCTCTCTCTCTCTCTCTCTCTCTCTCTCTCTCTCTCTCTCTCTCTCTCTCTCTCTCTCTCTCTCTCTCTCCCCCTTCCCCCCGCCACCCTCCATATGTGTGTGTGTGTGTGTGTGTGTGTGGGTGGGTGGGTGTGGGTGTGTGTGTGTGTGGGTGTGGGTGTGGGTGTGTGTGAGTGTGGGTGTGTGTGTGTGTGTGGGTGTTTGTGTGGGTGTGTGTGTGGGTGTGTGTGTGTTCTCATATTCGCTATACACTAAAAAAAAGCATGACTGTGCCAAACTGTTCTGTTGGGCTTTCACCGACTCATCAGGAGGTTGAAACCTGACAGTCTGCTCGGGATGCATTTGACTGAAGGATAAGGACTCACCACATCGCCCAGAGTTAGCGATACCCCTGAGAAAAGTGGTAGATTTTACTCACACCAACCATGCAATCCTGGTGTGTGAGTGTGTGAGTGTGTGTGAGTGCGGTACGCCTTCTGTCTCTCTGTTGGGTCAGTCTGTCTGCCAGTCGGTCACACAGTTTGTCGATCTGTCTGCCAACTTAGTCAATTAATGAGTTTTCATTGCTTCTGGACCCTGCTGCCCATGGTTTTTGAAGAATTTTCTTGTAATGGCCCGCAACTGCTCATGGAACCACACTAGACTGGGCCCAACCGGTCGTGGGACCAACACCTGGCTGGGCCTGTGGCCGGTCGCGGGACCACACCAGGTTAGGCCCACAACGTTTTCCTAGTGTCTCAGCATGATACACATAGCTACGCAAGACCCGAGTGTCCCTTTCCGTACTGGAATGGTGAACGGGAATCAGGCTTACTTCATGAACCAACTGTCGAGGCACAAACCGAGCTCAGTTCAATTACTAAGGGTAGAACGGAGAAGATATTCTTCGATCTTTGACGTGGTCTAACGGACTCTAACCCCACTGCTTGATTGAATAATGTTGCACCTCCTCAGTCGAGGAAACTTATCCCCCCCCCAAAAAGGATTGACAATTTTGCAGAGCAAACTTCACGGCTTTTATTTAATTTCAAAATTTGTTCTCTTTTTTAAGTTTTTTTTTTTTAATTTAAAGATTGAACCTCTTGTGCTGACTCCACTTTCGTGCATTCTCTTGGCCCCTTTCCCTCCCCGTCTGTCTCTCTCTCCCCTTCTTTCTTCCGTTTTTCCTGTTCTGTGTGGATGGTGAGTTGTGTTTTCAGCTCTCTGTTTTTGGACTGGTTGCGACCGATCTGGTGGATGAGGCTCAGCGCAGACATGTCTTGTCCCCGACGGTAAGGAGGCAACCACTGGCTGAGAATTAGCTAGGGATACTATGGACAGTCTTTTTGAATTTCTTCTTCTTCTTCTTCTTTATTTTTGTTTTTTATTTATTTCTATTGCAACGGGCTTGCTGGGTTGGTGAATGTTGATTAAAGTGGCTGGGTTGGAGGCAAAAACTAGAGGGTTTGATGGACAAGAGGAGACAGAAGTAAATAGGCAGGCAGCCTGTTTCGATATGATACTAAGTTACTTACGGGCCTAGCTCAGTTGGTACACCCATGAACTGTTGAAACTTGAAATACAGACCCAAGTTCGAATCCAGATGCAACCAGATGAACAGAATAACATAATTCTGAATTAATATCTGGGGCAGTGCTGAAAACCCTGTAGGACCGTGGGGTCCTCCCCCAACCGGAACCGGACCGGTCCTACCGGCCGGTCGACCGGGCCGGTTCCCCCCCGGTTGGCTGTAGCGCATCTTTCTTTTTTTAGCCCATGGTGTTGTTGAGGCCAAGGACTAGACCCACAGTGATTGCTGGCAGCGGCAGCCGGTGGTTGTCCTGACAGGATAGGCCACCTTCCCTACCCTTCCCCACGTTAATGCCCCCAGCGCACCCCCTATCCCTACTATCCTACCTCAGTGTCAGGACCATCGCCCTACCAGTATCGAGGGCAGTCACCAGACAGCAGTGACAAGC
>BFEA01000257.1:1653698-1673272 GCA_003427395.1 Chara braunii
TGAGAGGCACAGTGGAGGTGGAGTTCAAAGAAGAATGAGAAATTTAATGGTTTCAATCTGCCCTTGTTTTTTCTTTTTCTTTTTGTTTTTCTTTTTATTTTTGCATGTTATCATTGTGCCCGTTTTTTGCTTTTATTCTTTGTTCCGCAAAGTGCGCTCTTTTTGTTTGTAGTGATGTGACAATATATATAGCGGTGAAACTCCGACGAAACAGTTTGTCACAGCCCCTCGTTTGTTGTCCTCTTCTCTCTCTCTGCCTACGGTTTACCCGGCAGTTCTGTTTGTGACGATATATATATATATATATATATATGGGTAGCACCGTGTACGCTTACGCAGTGCGTACGCGTACATGTCCGAAAACACGCGTACGCGTACATATTATATTTATACATATTATATAATATATATATATATAATATACATAACGTGTATATGATATATATGATATATAATATAAACACACATGGTTGGCCCAAGGTGGGGGAAGACGATGGGGAGGAGGAGGAGGATGGAGACGATGACGGGGAGGAGGACGAAGATGATGACGGGTAGGAGGAGAAGGAAAATGCGGGGAGGAGGAGGAAGACGATGACGGGGAGTCTGGGGGAGGAGGACGAAGACGATGACGGGGAGGAGGAGGACGACGAAGGCGATGACGGGAAGGAGGGGGACGATGAAGAGACGATGAAGGGACAATGACGGGGAGGAGGAAGAGGGCGAAGGGGAGGAGGAGGACGAAGACGAAGGGGGATGGCACGTCTGGAGGCGCCCTCTCTCTCTCTCTTTCACACACACACAGGATGGGATGTCTGGAGGCGCCCTCTCTCTCTCTCACACACACACACACACAGTGGCACACACACACACACACTTACCGCCAACGGGGATGGCAACGGTGACGGCGACGGTGACTCGACGTGGTACGGTGCGACGGCGACTGCGATGGCAACGGCCACAGCGATGTTGCCTCCACGTGGCGGGGGTGAGGCGGGGCGCGGGGGTAGGCCATCCCACCATGAATTCGAAATTTGTGGTGGGATGGTCTACCCGTCGCCCCGCCTTACCCCCCGGCCCCACTTTGCCCCCTACCCACGGCTTCATTCACCCCCCAGCCCCTACGGGGCCTTACCGGGCCAAAACAGCCCCAAAAATGGTCCTCCTCTACCATGTACGTGGGACCCAAAAATATGTGCGCGCGCACATGTACGCGATGCGTACGCACGTACACGCATACGTGTCTGGTGTACGCGGAGCCCATGTACGTGTACGCGGTGCTACCCAGATATATATAGGCTGCGGAATTCATCACCAATGCCATCAACATTATCAATCTATTGCAGCCGACGCCGTCTGTGCCGAAGGGTGTCCAACATTTCCTCATTGTACACATCCCTATCACCCAGATATTCGTTGTCCCTCTTGTGCTCAAGGACACCATCAGGACTGCATGATGCCGCACTGTGATGAACGTCCTGCTGTTTTTTTGACACGTGGACAGCATGTCCTTTGTCAGGACTGTTTTGATGGGATGGTCCGTGCTAGCCGTCCTGCTGAATGCTGTCCTGAAGTAGCTCTCCTTGGGTATCCTTGTGAACATCCACGTCATCCTCAGCGTGCCTGTCCTATCTGCGGGGGTGGGGGCTCCTCTTCCTAACTGGTCAATAGAATCAAGCGAGCAGGAGCAACACTAATTGTAGGACAGATAAAAGAAAGAAAGAAAAAAAGTACAAATTTCTGGAGGAAAGAAAAAAGAAAACAAGAAAAAAGGAAAAAAGATAAAAATATGTTGAACTTTGTAGTGACAGTGGCAATTGGTTTATCTGTGGGATGTGTCATTTGCATTCTTCCTTTGTCTTTTCTTTGACCTTTCTCTTTCTCTTGCCTCTGCGAGGTCTGGTTTCCTCCTCCTTTTCTTTACCTCTTTGCCTTTTGGCTGAGTGCAAGTGGGTCCTTGTGACACACGGGGATGGGGCCAGCCAGCGCTCAACCTGTCATCCACGTGGCTGGCCTTGTATGTAAGAGGTGATGAACAGGTGGGGTTTTCCTTCCTTACTTCTTTTCCTTTCCTTGTTTTGCTTTTTTTCGCCTTCGCGCTCTGATTCAGTGTGACAATATATATATGATACTGAAGTTACTAACTGTATAATGCTTTTGCGTAAAGACCACACATTAAAACATTGTTGGGGATGATAGGGATAGAGTATTGAGGTAACTGATGGAATCAGATTATCAGACAGGCAAGATAAGGGGGCTAGGGGTCATGACAGACATAAAGGGTTCTTTTTTGGGGGGGAATATAAGGAGATTCGGGGTTTATAGTTTGAGGAAGACTAGCGCGTTTGATAAGCGGCCGAGGTACTGTTGGGATCACCCCTCCCCCCGTGCCCTGCCCCCCTCGGGATTACCCTGCTATGTGCCTGGGTGCTGCTAGTAAGTTTCCCGACCTGCAAGGTAATCCCTGAGGTAGGGCTATGGGCTGGGCTTGGGATGGTCCGTAGCAGCCCCCCCTTGCTTAGGCGGCTCATGCCACAAGGGTATGTCTGTTCCTTTCTCTTCTCTTGTCTTTTCTCCCTTGTTGCTTGTGAAACATGCTTGCCGGTGATTAGCAACCGGACTGATGCTCCCCAGAATAGAAGGGGCTGTGTTGTGTGTTTAAAAAAAAAAAAAGCAGCGAAAAAAAAAAGGTTACTAACTGTAGCAGGACGGAAAGCGATTGCATTTCTTTCGATGCCTGTTCTCCATTAGCTGCTAAAACAAAGCTCTGGTGTTTCTTTTCTTTTCTTTTCTTTTCTTTTTTTTTTCTTTTTTTTTTTTTTGGTGTTTTCTTTTCTCCTTTCCCAAAATCATCTGAGACTTTAGTCAGTGAAGGTCAGCTCAAGGAGAGCCTTGTCAGTCTGCACTGCAGGTCAGAATTTCTCAGAAAACAATTTGTCAGTAAGACTATGTGAAACATTGAAGCGAAAGAGAGAGATCTATCGCATCATCACTGCTCGGATTTTTCACAGACTGCAATCCTCAGTAGATTCTGATCGGTACTTTAGGGTTTCAGGCCCCGCCATGCATGCATGGCCTCGAACCGGCACCCTCAGTCACAGGAACCAAGTCTCTTATAACCACTACAGGCAGGACGCGGTGTTCAAAAGTGGAACCATACCGGTGGTGATATCCCCCCCACCCCTGCAGGGCAGGGCTGTAGTGTCCAATGCACACACACCACACACACCACCACACACACACGGCAGTCCATGAACACTTTGGTCCAACAGCACGCGACCCACCACCGCTACTTAACCCGGCCACACGCCTGGGCCAACTTCCTGCGGGTTCCATGGGCGCCCTCAGCCTGACAATACTTCCCAATGAGACAGCGTCCTCACCGCTCCTCTTTTTTCTTTCTTTCTTTTTTTTTTTTTTAAGGGGATTGAGTTATTGCGAGGATCCTGGGTCCTTGGCAGGCCTAAGGGGCCCCTGCTGCAGATGTGCCCGCCCTAAGTGAAGGCGGGCCTAACAAATCACGAGAGGCCCTCAGCTGTCAATTTCGTATTTGGGGTCCAGGCAGTTTCGACCCGCCCGTTGGTTGAGGGAAACACAGGCCGAGCAGCAAGACAGTCCACGGCCTTCCAGACCTTTCCAAAAATGCAGGCCCTGGGCAAGAATCGCAGCCTCATACACAGGCAGTTGGAAGGCCCAACCGAACGGAGGCCCAGCAGCAGCATCGGAGGCACAGCCTCCTGGGGCCTACCGGAAGCTTCTGGGCAGAGGCCCAGGCCAGCCAGGCCGCCGAGAGAGGCAGTCTCTTTGAGCTCGCTGCCTGGCCAGGCACTCAGCACTTGCATGCTGGCGGCAGCGCTGCTGGAGCGGACGCTCGTGGGCTGCTGCTGGCGCTGAGAGGCAAGGTGTTAGTGCGTGCGGTCGTGCAGGGAGCAGGGCGCTGCTGAGGGCAGCGCCATAGCCCAGCCTCCATAGCTGGATGGGCTTGGACTACAGCGAGGCGCAGGAGTGGTCTTCGGGTGTACAGAGGGAAGACATGGAGTAAGTCAGGGGAGAGAGAGAAGGATGATGATGATGATGATGTGAGGGCACATACCTGGTATTGGCGATGGTCTGCATTGGGCGACATCTTCAAGTACTTCGTGGGCTGCTGACATCAACAGTTGCATTGTCAATTAGTAGGCAGACTGTAGCTGTGTAGGAAGTAGGCTGGGCGCCGAGCGCCAAGTAGGGAGATAGGGCCTGGATACTCCTGTTGGTGGTGGCGAGAGCAAGCTCTCATTGACATTGGTTTTCAGTGTTACGATTCTTCATTTATATTGGTGCATTTCTGCTTTCGGGACACGGTGATACTATCTGGCCTTCAATGTGATTGTGCATTCTGGACATTGTCATCTCACTACTCCTCATTTTCTTTGCATTATCATTATTGTGACTGTGGTCCCATAATGCATGATTGCTGAACTTCCCCTTGTGGCTATCTATTACTGGCTATGTGGGTGTGACGTGTGATGGCCTAGTGTTCAGTGTGGTGTGCACCATCTGGTTTAAATTGACTTCTTGGACATCAAGGTTGCACTCAGTAGATGGCATTTCTTTAAGTCTTGGATTTTTTTCGTGGGTGTTTGTGTGTGTTGTAGATTGTCACCGCAACAGCCCCCGTTCCACCCAGATGAGTAGATGCAAAATCAAAGCAGCTTTACCTCTATTGCAGACAATGAAGCACACTAAAGATGAGCCAATCCAACAATGAAGCAGTTTTACCTCTATAGCAAACAACACGAAGCAGAATAGATCCGTTATATTCCTTTCTTCGCTATCTTTACTTTGGCTTTCTTTGGGGTACCCCTTTCATTTGTTCTTGCAGCTCCCTTTTTACTGTGCCTCCGACATACAAGGCTTGCCGTATTCATTGTGGTTGAGCGTGAGCTGCCCACATTCCTGTGTGCCATAGCGCGGTGTGTGTTTGTTTCTGTGTGTATGCATGACTGTGCCAGACTGTTTCATGAGACTTTCACCAATTCATCAGGTGTGTGTGTGTGTGTGTGTGCGCGCGCGCTGGCGGGGTTTTGCTCTTTGGTCAAACTGCTGTGAGTTTTTGTTTGCTAGGCTGGTGGACCGGATTTGACATTTTTTATCGATGTTCTTTTGACTCCTCAGGCCGCGGCTGCACTCGGTAGGGCTCTGATGGGTACCATTCTTTTAGGAGCTTTCAAGGGAGAGGGCGAAACTGTTCAGGTATGCCCTGCAAAATGTGCATGCTACGATCCCAAATACTGCTAAATTAGCAATAGGCAAATTGCATCTCGTCATTCTAGAACCAGCCACTCGTATCCTATCTAATATTTGTCACATTATAAGACAGATTCCTGTGATACTCATCCCCCATTTTTTATGGCAACATTGCAACACTATTATTTTTTGCCCTCCACCCCCACCCCCCTTGATTTCTCTCTTCCTCCTCCCCCCCCACCCTCTCTCTCTTCCCTTACAAGTGCACTCTGCATTGTTTTGTGATGCTTTCTTTCCTTGAATGACAATGCATTCTTGATGAGCGTAACTGACACACACACATAGACAGGCAATGTCGGCTGCGGAACCCCAAGAAACTTGCTCAATGCTGCGCTGCGATGACCCAACTGATGTTCGCCCAGTATGTGATCGGCTTGTGTCGTAACAATCATGAGGGCATAGTCCATGCAAGTTTTTGTTCTCATGCCTATGATGACTGTAATAAGCCCAGTTCAGAGGGCATCGCTTTTGGTCAAAGGCCAGAAATAGGGGTCCAAAGTCACGTCCCTACCGTCTTCACCCGAATAGAACGCCCGGTCATTATCACCGCATCTAGACTTAAATTTCGACCAAATACAGCTATAATGACCGGGCGTTCTATTCGGGTGAAGACGGTAGCCTGAGAAATGGCTGAGAAAGTGCCTGGGGGGTCAAGGGGTACCAAGATCTGAGTCTAAAGCCTGTGTCCAGTACCCCAACGTGCAACAGTTGACTCTTGGAAAATCAAGAGTCAACCCAAGCACGGGATTCCAGGCCAAAAGTCAAAATCAACGCGTTGGTCAGCCACGACCGTCGATCCGATGCACATCAGTGGTTGTCGGCAGACTCTGCAGGTATCCAGAAGATTCCAGTACAAGTGGGACACAAGGGAAAGCTGGGACCGTGCTGCATCCAGGCCATTGGTTTTCAGATCATCTGGGCTGTCGACCCAAGGAGACTGGAGGCTCTGGTCAAAGTGAGTCAACACTACATAGAGTTCACCCAGCCACTGTGGAGATCATTCTGCCTTGCACTGAATTTATGCTAGTACGATATCGCGAGGCTGCTGGAGATTATGCTGGCGCCCGTGCTGTTGTGTGCGCGCCAGCATCAGGGGAGATTACGTTGGAGCGGCCATTGCTACAGACATTGGTGTTGAGGTTGGACGAGGAGGAGGAGGATCGAGACTGTGAGACTGGAGAGGGTTTGAGGGGAAGCAGCTTACCTGGACTTAACCTGGCGACGTCGTGTGTGTTCTGCTGCTTGTCTCCACGAAGGCGAGGAAGATCTGTGCCATCCTCCCTGATTGGCTGCTGATGTGGATGGAGGATGGGCGCCCGGCTGTGAACTGCACAATTGTATCTGTCAGAGAACGTCAGAGAGAGAAACTGCATTGCTGAGGTGGCGACAGGGGGGATAATGTCCGAGGATGAAGTGGGCAGGAAGAGACTTCATGTGTGGTCGATGGGGACTCTTCTTCTTCTCCTCCTCTCTGTCTCTTTTCCCCACTACCTCATTCTCTTCTCTGAAGTTACGATGCTCTTGGAAACTGGACATATGCTGGGCATGGACATAGAAAGGAGATACTGCTCTTTCCATTGTATCCAGTACTGTTTTTGAGAGGAAGGGTTTTGAGGATATATCCCGTCGTTGACAGCTATATAGATCATGGCATTATGTTGGATTCGCATTCACCCAAACCTTCCTCTTGTGGTATGCTGCCCGTGAGAAACAGGGAGTCACATCAGATACCTGATTCCTTGCTTCCTAGAAAAGAAAAAAAAAAAAAAAAAAAAAAAAGGGAAAACACTCAGAACATCACTGGGCAGATTCACCGAGGTCATAAATGCGGCCTGATACATTTCAAACTTTTATCCTGACAACGCCCTTCCAACGTTACTTTTCTTTTTTTTTTCCTTCTTTTTTTTCACGTCGTGGCATATTTTTATTCTTCCTTTTTCATGCCATTTGCTCTCGACGTCTTCTGTGTACAGGTAATAAAGGGACATTTTTCTGTCTTTTCCTTTGTCATTCTGGTTTGTAAATGTCCGGCTCGGCAAGGATAATTACTGATCCTAGTGTTCTCTCTTTCTGCTTGTTAATTGTCAACTCATTGAGTGCAGTTGAGCATCAAGGGTGGTGGTCCTCTGGGGTTCATGACCACAGTCGGTGACACGAAAGGGCAAGTCAAGGGGCTGGTCACAGAGCCATCTGCTAATCCCCCTCTGAAAGAGAATGGAAAGGTAAGAAGAGGTTCTCGTAGTCTCTACCCAGCAATTGCAAGGATGCACAATGATGGATTGGTGTACCCGGAATAGCTGTCGCATGCCTTCATGAGGCTTCATCCAGTCAGCAAGTTGATATGAGTCTTTTGACAGATGTTTTCAGAGTTTTGAAAAGCCAAGTTCGTCACAAACAGTTTCGCAAAAACAATCCTTTAGCAAGGCCTGCCTGACTGGCTTGCTTTTCATGGCTTTGGCTATGGCTACGGTTATGGCCATAGTGGGGACCACCCATCACCAGACCAGACCCTTTTTTCGCTCGCCGAGTTCCCTTCTGTGACTGCAATTTATTACTTAAGTGTATAACTGATGATACATGTACGGTTCACCAGGCAGTTTTAATTATCTATAACGGCGTACTTTAGGCAGAGAGGGAGGAAAGGACAACAAGGCAGAGAGGGAGAAAAGGACAACAAACAATGGGCTGTGACAGACTGTTTCATCAAAGTTTCACCGACTCAAGTATTATTATAACTATGCTTGTACTTAGTGCTATTTGTAACATAAATTTCTACCTATTCTAGTACCTAGAAGAAAAAAAAAATTCACAATCAATTCAATGAGGAGGGCTGAAGTCTCTGAAGTCCGACAAATAATGTTCTAATATCGGAAATAGTGTCGATGTCTATGTTACTAGAGTGGCCCGGGACCACTTGCCCGGGCGGGCCAAAAAGGAATACAAAATTAAAAGTCAAATATCGTCAAACGGAACTGCCTGGTAAACCGTAGGCAGAGAGGGAGGGAGAAGAGGACAATAAACAAGGGGCTGTGACAAACACTGTTTTGTCGGAGTTTCACCGACCAACTCATCAGGAGGCTGAACCCTCAACAGTCTGCAGAATCCCCTGACTGAGTACACTGTAAGTGATAGGCCACCTTAACTCGATTGTGGTTAAGCATCAACTATACCTTTTTTTTTTTTTTTGGACCACCAGTACACCCGAGGCTAAATGTACGAGCCAAAGTTTTGAATTTTGCCGAGCCTGAAAGCAACCGGTACCAGCTCTTGGAAAGTAGAGGTCGGTACCGGTACCGGCCTTGGTCGGATTGAGTGGTGGACCTGCTGGACTGAAAGGAGGACGATGTTTTCACTCACTAGCCACTCAGACAAGCTCCGATGGACTAGTCACAAGTTCTGAATGCTATTGCCTTCAAATTCATCAACGCATGGCCTTAATTGCAGCCAGATACATTCGGGGAAGAGCTAGCATGAGTGTGCGCTGGGAAGAACGGGCTGACACTCTGAACCACTTCCTCCCCGCCTCTCACGGGAAGTGATTTCTTTTATTTCTTTTTTTTTTTTTCCAGAATGAAGATACTCTTTTGTTACTTTTTGAAAAAAAAATGGAAAAAAAAAATGAAAGGGGCGCACGTTTGCCTTCAGATTCATTCAGACGGGCTGTTATCGCAACCAGATACATTCAGGAAAGAGCTAGACTGAGGGCATACTCACACTAGGACCTTTTTACATATTTATGGACGTGATTGTGGTCAGATGCATCCAGGTCTGGCCTTGATCGCAGTCAGATGCGTTTCGAAAAGTGCTAGTGTGAGTATGCCCTGAGTGTGCCCTGGGAAGAAAGGGCCTGACACTCTGAATCACTTCCTCCCCGCCTCTTACAGGGAGTGATTTCAGAATGACGATAGGTTTCTCTTTCGTTTTGAAAAACAAGGGGCGAAAAAAAAAATGAAATGGGGCATGTTCGCGATCAGATTCATTCAGGCAGGGCCGTTATTGCAGCCAGATACATTCGGGAAAGTGGCGGTGCTATAATGCCCTTACCAGAAACGGGCTGGAGTCGGGGAGGCAGGGAGTGTGTTCAGAAAGGGCAAAGTTCCGACAAACACCTGTTTTTTTCAGAGAAAATAAAAAAAAGAAAAAGAAAGAAAGGATAAATTCAATGGACTTGTCCGAGAAAAAATACTGCAGAGAGGTTTTTTCGCGCTAGCGCCGCCCGGTTAGCGCATCGCTGCGCCCGCGCCGCGCCGTCCCCCGGCCCTGCACGGGCATCGACTTGAACCGCTCTGAAGGTCGCGCTCTCGCCATAGCTCGACCCACGTCGGACACCACAAGCGCGCGCCTTCATGGCCACCGAGTAGAATGAATGCAGGAGGGAAGCCGCTAGGAGGGCATCGCCCGGACTTTAAGAGGCGCGCATGCGCCCTTGCCATCACAAAAGTGGGACAACGCTGAACATCCTGAAGTAATCAAGTACAGCCGTCACCGAATTCCAGAGCTCCACGAGGACCAACATCAGCAGTGAGAGCAACTTGCTAATTTCCACATCCGACCCCCGTCCCCGTCCAGTCCTCATTCATCCCTTCTTTCAACTCTTCATCCCCCTCTGACTGACTCCTGTCCACTCACTCTCCGATCGCTTCTCTTCTCTATCCTTTTCCAGCCTCCTTCCGATGTCACTTTGATCCGTATTATTCGTATCAATTCCCCCCCCCAACTTCATCCCACTCAATTCTTCACCCGATCCCAACCTCACCTCAACTTCTCTCACTTTGTAATCCTCCTCGACTCAGCGTGACTCGCGCTTAACTCTCTTCCGACTGTCAGTCTGACCCGACCCTAAGATCATCCCTTTTGCCACTGTCGTATACCCACCCCTCCCAATAGCTTTCGCTTGCTTCTTGTAGTTCGTTTTCTCTCCCTCAACCCCAAAAAGTGGCGCCTCCCAAATCGGGTCTGTTTCGATTTCACTCCTGATCCCAACATTGTTCCCAACTTCGTCCCCGCTTACCGCCGGCTTCGACGGCCTTTCAATCTTGTTCCGGCTCAAGTCCACCTCAACTCAAACCGCTCCCCAGATTGATCCCGATTACCCCCGTCTCTGAGTCATTCTCTTCTTCTTTTTCAACTTCGATCTCAACCTCTTCTTCAATTTCACTTTCAATCTTAATCCCAACCTCCCTTTTCAATCTTCTTTTCTCCCGTCTCCAACCCCGATCCCAACCTCGATGTCAATCTCGATTTCAATCCTTTTAGTTTCTCTTCTTCGTTATTGACTCCAGCATTTCCCTTCTCAATTACAATCGCCGCTCTACTCCACTTCCTCCCCAATCCTTTCGCAACCTCACTCCATCTTACTTCCGAAACGCACCCTCCTCAGCCCCCCCTCGCGCTCGCCGCAAATCCCCCCGTGATCCCACCCCGACCGCAACCCTAGCTCTACCCCATCCCGACCCCATTTCGACCCCATCTCATTCCCATTTCCCGCCCGACCTCAACCTGATTCAACCCCGACCCCACCCCGATCCCAACCCGATCTCATTCCAACACCTGCCCAGTCTCAACCCGACCCCACCAATCGGCTCCGTAGATAACACACTTCGGTCCTTTCATCTCTCTTAACCATCTTCGATCCCTATCCCATTCCACCTCTGAAGTGCATCTACCTCGTCCCCACCTCGTTCTTCCCCAGACCCCTCCCTAAATGAAAACCGACCATATCCCAGTCCTATCCCGATCCCTACGCAACCACTTTGCGATCCCTGCGCGTCCCATCCCGACCCCATCCCATTCCCGACCCCATCCCCGTCCCAATCTGAACCCACCCCGAGCCCATCCCAATCTCTACCCGACTTCAACCTGATGCCACTCTGATACCAACCCAACCCCGTCCCGACTCCACGCCGTTCCCACCCCCGACTCCTCTTCGAAACCACTCTCTCCCAACTCTCATCCCCGTCAACACAACCGCCTTGCGATCCCAGCTCATCCCATCCCGACCCCACCCCGACCCCATCCCACTCCTAACCCTATCCCGATCCCAATCCGAACCCATCCCGACCCCGTCCCAATCTCTACCCGACTTCGACCCGATCCCTCCCCGATACCAACCCAACCCCATCCCGATTCCACACCGTTCCCACCCCCGACTCCTCTTCGACACCACCCTCTCCCAACACTCATCCCCGATCTGTCCCCCAGCTCCCGACTCGCTACCACCCCGATCCCGATTCATCCATCTCACTCCTACATCGTCTTCTTCTCACCCCCTTTTCATTCCCAATCTCACCCGTTTTCCTCCTTCTCCCATTTTCGATCCGACCCTTACCTCAAGTGAACCACTCCCACCTCAACTGACCACAACACCGTCCTCACCCCTCTCCCAACTCCAATCTGACCCCACCCGATCACCCGATCCCCAATTCAATCCCCCTCCAACCCCGAACTGAGACCGCTCCCTTCTCGCCCCAATCCTATCCCGATCACCCGACCCCCCTGCCGGCCCTCTACGCCCCCTTCTCCATTACCAACCACCCCGTTACCTCGTCATCTCCTCTCCGTAGACTTTCTTGGTCCGGACCCCATCCCGCAGAAGTTATCCAGCTAATCCTTCTTCTTCCTCAATTAACTCACCATTGGTCGTATAGGCTCGTTTTGATTACGCATGTTCGCTCTCATTTAATTGTTTGTAAGATCTCACGATCGGAGGCAAAGGGTCAATCGCATCTCTCCTAGCAGTAGCTAGCTACTAATCATTGAGGCCTTACAACAAAGTACGACTCAACAGCAGTCGAGAATCGTCTAATCTGTTGTCTATCCTTCAACGAACACCCCAAAGATGGCAACGACAACAGCCGAAAACGAGGTCCCCGACAAGCAAGCCAATATCATTGACAATGAGGCCCTTAAATTCCTAATCGAGCGAACGAAAGTACACGGGATCGAATATACCGAAACACAGTTGGTCGATGGAAAGCAGAAAGAAGTAGTAGTCTGGAAGTACCCTGAGGAGAAAGTCGCACAATTGGATGATCTGCATGAAAAACATGGAGTGGTTTTCAACTTCACACGCCACGGCGCAGATCTCCAGCCCGCGGAAAAGAGAAAATGGGTGATCGACACGATCAGAAAGGAGCCGCGGCTCAAACATATAGGGGAGACGTTCTCCTTACAAAGCCTGGGACGTAATAACATCATGGTCCTGTTCGTCAATGAGGAGCATGCAAAGATAACAGCGGAAATGCAATCCAGGAATTGCCATGGCTCGGTCTGCACAATTACAAAATGGAAGAAACTGTCAGCCCAAAGGCAGACCCCGACCTTTGCAATCTCCTATAAACAGACCCTGATGAAGGAGAATTTCTGGGTTCAGTTCGATAACATTCAGCCGGGCTTTCAAGGCCTGCTGGTCGACAGGCTTGAGAGACAATACCCGGCCAATAGAATTCTGAAGTGGATCCTCCCCACGCCAGATTTTCTGGCTCCACATTGCGGATCTATGACTGCGATCTTGGATGTGCAAACGRACGACCCTCCAGTATTTCCACAGACATGGAACCTGCAGATCGAAAGCAGAATGGTTGAGGTGAGAATCTCTACACGCACATCCCCAATATGCTTTCGCTGCAGGGAGCGAGGTCATGTGGGCACTGACCCCGCTTGTCCGAAATTTCCGAAACAACCAAAGGATAGGAAACTGTCGCCCAACATGCTGCTAGAAGTGGAAGATGCCCCCGGTTTCTGGTTCGTGGCGGAGCCAACCTATGACGACTGGGTCTTCGACGACAACCTCGACGAGCCGGATTGGGTATGGCACTTTACAGACCTAACTCCTACCACCAAGAAACCAGACATCTTCCCTCAGGCGGACAGCAGGTGGCAAAAGAAGGCCACCGGAAAGGTAAGAGGCAATCCGACAACGATCAACACCATGCCGATTACCGACTCTAGGGTGATCAGGGAAGAGAAAGCAAGGGAAGACTTACTGACGGACTTGGACACAATTAGAGAGCAGGTAGAAGAGGAATACAACAAGAACCCAGATTCTTTCAAGGAGGCACTGAAACAAGCAGAATTACAAACGTACAAAAGAAGGGTTAAAACCCATCCAGTCAATAAACGCCAATTACACGAAGGGGGCAAGGCCGGGGAGAAAGAATCGGGCCCGAAAAGAAGAAGGGTCGAGGGACCAGCAGGGGAATGGGACAACAACAAATCAGGAGCGGATAACGAGGGTGAGGAAATGGACTTTGATGTGGTTGGGGAGCAGGCTGATGACGAAGCAGATCCCAAACCGGAGTCCGGCCCCGCGAAGGAGGATGAGCATGAGCGGGAGGAACAGTCCCTAGCGTGGATAAGACATTATGTGGAGAAGGCGAAAAGGGAGAGGGAACACGCTTTCGATGTCCGGGTAGCATGTTTAAAACATGCGGAACGATCCCAAGCGAATGGGAAGAAGAATGTAATTGCTGGAATCAGTAATTCACCCAATCAGTTCGCAGCCCTTCTGAAAGTTAAGGCGGATGAGTTCTCCGAGTATGCAGCCTTCAGATATGCAGAAAAAAAGAGGGCAAGAGAACAGGGAACGGAAGACAAAGACAAAACAATTCCCACAACCAAAGATATCTTCCAAGACCGACGCCCCAAGACGAGGAAGACAAGTAAGACCCAGAAAAAAAGGGAATCCAACGAAGAGCAAGGGGGGGGGGAAGATAAACCAGAGCGGGATCTGTTGGAAAAAGAAATTGTAGTCGTTTTGTCCCAAACAACGATTGCGCAGATTGCAAAGGGGAAAGCACCCATGGTTGTGGAAGCAGCCAATGCAGCCCGCAGAACATTGAGGAACATCAGACCGCTCATCGCGGCCAGGTATGACCCCAAAATGAAGGAATGGTTAGTGGCAACCGACGTAGCCTTCCAAATTCCACACTTTGTGGAAGGAGAAAACRTTGTCAAGGCCTTAAGAAACCATGTCACCTTCGATGTCSCTCTGGGTCTGTTTGAGACGGTGGCTTTAGAATCAGACATGGACGAGACCGAACCCCAAGAGGGCTCAGAGAGCGATCCCAAAACCAAGGAGCTAGCTGGCAGGAAGTCCCCGAGGGCCTTCTCACCCTTGATCGCCAAGATGCCCGAAGAGACGCAGCTGCATTCCGGAATGAGATGGAGACCATGGCGGACGGTGGCTGAAGTACCTTACAACATTCTGGCTGGCCTGGGAGTGTCTGCGGAGTTGATGGCCACTTCAGTGGCTAGCATTGTGGAGGCAGGGCAGCTAGATGGGGATGAAGATTTGGACATGAGAGCATATGCAATAGATGATGAGAGGTTTTACAAAAGTGAAGGATCAGAGGGTGACGCAAAGGACGGCGATGACGAGTGGGAGAAGATGGACAGGCTGATCGATTTGGAAAAAAAGGGAAAGGGACAGGTGGACACTGAGGGGAGAGGAGGGGAGGAGCCGGGCAAGGTGACTTCGGAGGGGAGCTCCGACGCCGTGTTACAAGATGACAAAGGAGGGCAAGAGGAGAGAGAAGACAGCCTGGGGGCTGACGCATCCCCTCCCCCGCCCACCTAAGCAAATGAGCTACAAGCCTAGACAGACAACGGACTCAGCCCGATGGTTTCGATGGAGGGATTTAGGAATAGAGCGAATGAGGTAGGGAAACAGGTGGATTGGAGGAGTCAAGGTCTGGTCCTTAGGAGCTGGAATGTCAATGGACTTGGAAACATAATGGAAAAGGAAGAGAAATGGAATGATATATGGGCCGGATTGTCACAAGGCAGCAAAAGGACTGCCGACGTAGTAATGTTCCAAGAAACCCACCTCTCCCTGTCAACTGACCACAACAGAATACGTAGGTTCATTGCAAAGAAATTAGGCGGCCTGGGTGACGAAGTTTGGGCGGCGGACCCAGATTCCAGAACAAAGGGAACGACCATCTTAATCCCCAAAGCCTCCCGCTTCTACCAAGCAGGCACGGTGATTGACAAGAGGGCGGACCAGAGGGAAGGGAGATGGTGCTTATTACACCTGAAGTGGAAAGAGGAAGAATTTGTACTCCTCAACATCTACGCCCCAAACTCTCGCACGGAACGCGCAACGTTTATAAGACAATTAAGTCAACTGTTCCCGCCATTGACCCCGTGCATTATAGCGGGAGACTGGAATGCCACAATTGAGCCGGCAATAGACCGTATATCCCGATCTGCCAGTCTATCCAACTCAATGGAAGCTGTTCCAATCCAGGAACTGATGCTGGACCACGACTTGGTAGACCCCCTCAGGATGATGCATCCTGACTTAAGAGCTTTCACCTTGATCAAGAAAAATAACGCCAATCATACCGCCTTCTCCCGGATAGATTTCTTTCTAGTGTCAAAAGTACTGATGGGAGCCGCCAAGGAGGCAGAGATCCTTCCTCTAGCACCATACCCGGGGCTAGATCACAAGCCGATTGAACTAGTCTTGGGCTTCAACCAAATGGTCACGAGAGGGGCCAGCTTCCAAATAATTCCCTTCTACTAAGTCAGACCTTTCAAAGCGAAGTATGTGACTGTTGGGAGGGTCAGAGACTCTCACGCCTAAGTAATGAACCTCGATGGGAGTGGTTCTAGAAGAGCTACGCAAATCTCTCAGAGGCGGTGGCCAAGGTCTCAAGGAGACTGGCCTCAATAAGGAAGCAAAGGAAACAAGCCCTAGAGTTCGCATTGAAAGTGGCTGAGATTAATCTGACCAACAACCCTGCCTCCCCATTGTACAGCGAGGTTTTCGAGAAAACCCGTGAAGAACTAGCCATGTGGAGGTGGTGGGAATTGAAGGGACTACAAGTAAGAGCAAGAATGTGTGAATTTGAACTCTGCGATTCGATGACGAAATACTTCTTTGCGCGGATAAAAGCCAACTCAAGAGTCAGCACAATAAAGGGGCTGAAATCCCCCGCTGAGCCAGAAGTAGTAAGATCAGACAGTGAAGGAATACTAGAAATAGCCAACAGCTTCTACAAGGATCTCTATCAATCTAAGACACCGGGCCTACCAACGGTCCAGGTGAGAGAAGCGAGACGGAAAATGCTGCACTATCTCGAGCCAACGATTTCAACGGAACAAGCTGAGGAGTTAGACAAGCCTCTCTCGACGGAGGAGCTACACCAGGCGCTCCTGACTATGAACAATAATAAAACCCCCGGAATCGATGGACTAACCAAGGAATTCTGGGAAAAATTCTGGCCTCTCATGGGGACTGACTTGCAGAACTTCTATACTGACAGCTGGTCTAGAGGAGGGCTGGGCAACTTACTCAGCAGCAACGTAGTCACGCTGCTCTACAAAAAAAGGGAGAAAGAAGACATAAGGAACTATAGACCTATCTCCCTGCTGACACTCCCATACAAGATCTTGGCCAAGGCCTTGTCCAACTGGATCACTAAAATCACAAACAAATGCTTCCACATTGATCAAACGGGTTTCATCCCTGGACGCTACATCCTTGACAACGTAATGACACTCAATGAATCGGTAAGGAAAATCAGGGAAAGGAAAATCAACGCAGCCATCTTGTTTTTCGACTTTGAGAAAGCGTCTGACCAAGTCAACTGGGATTTTATGGAGGAAAGCATGGAAAGAATGGGTGTTGGACCAAATTTCAGGAAGTGGGTCAGGATACTGTACTGGGATGCTGTAGGTTGTGTGCAGGTAAACGGGTTTTTATCTGAATCCTGCCCGATCTCCCGGTCAGTCCGCCAAGGGGACCCATTGGCCCCATCAATTTTTCTCTTCGTGATGGAAGCAATAGCTTCCTTCCTGTGCAAAGACCCCTCTATACAAAGACTGGCCAGCACAGAAGTGGGTACAGCCCACCAGGTGGACTTTCCCACAGCTATCATGTTTGCCGATGACCTGACGGTCCTGATCAGGGCTTCGGACTCCTCCTTCAGAACCTTAGCCAGAGCAATGGAGGCGTTCAGACTAGCTTCAGAAATGAGGATTAATTGGGGGAAAACGATAGGATGGTGGCTCTCCGACGACGAACCCCTCTCTGTTCAGGGAGAAGAGGCTGCCATGACATGGCAAACGCCGGCCACGCCTACCCGTTATCTAGGCATCTTGATGACAAAAGACGGGTTGGCAGCTCAAATGGGACCCTCAATGTTGACCAAACAAATCAACAAGATAGGGAGATGGGGCAACACGTTTATGTCCCTCTTTGGTCGAGCGCTGGTCCTCGACACGTCTGTTTTCTCAATGATGTGGTACATAGCCTCTATCTGGACAGTTCCCGACAGCTCGGTGAAGGAGTTGAACCGTAGAGCCAGGCTTTATCTGTGGACGGGCGACCCCCACAAAGAAAAATGCATCCCTAAAATAGCTTGGCACTATGTCACAAGAGTCCTAGGAATGGAGGCCTGGGCCTCATTGACCCGGGGACAGAGACCAAAGCCTTGCAAATAAAATGGATCATTAAACTGCTGACAAACCCAGACACCGCTTGGAACAAGTTGGCATTAGACAGCATGAGGGCGGTGGCCCCTACCCGCTCCCCACCCGACATGTCAGGACTGTTCTGGGTCATGAATAAGGAATGGAGGATAACAACGGGACACAGGAATCGGACTAGGAATAACAGAACAGAAGATGTCCGACCTCCCTCCCCGTACTGGCCGGTGCTGCTTCGACTCTGGAGGAGAATTTGTCCCACCAGGATCAACAGACCAAAGTCGAAAGACGAAATACTCAGACAGCCGCTATTTGGTAATGAATGGATAACGAACGAGGCCAACAATCCGATATATATGGAACAAAAATGGTTGTCATGGGTCAAGAACGGGATCTGGAAGATAGACCACTTGTGGAAGGAGGATAGAAAAGACTGGGCTATGGAGCAAGAGGTTAATGCACATCTGAAAGGATGCCACAAGAGAGAAACCAACTTGCAGTACCTAATTAGTTGTATCCCGCAAGAATGGAAGGATATCCTTGCCAAGGACGAGCCGTGGAGAGCTGGGGACTGGGGCCTCTTGATCCAAGACACCCCTCCTACTAGAGCATACCAATTTTCCCACATGCAGCGTGATTCACCCACCAACGCCGTCTTCCATTCCTTCCCAATAACCACCACGGGCTCAGATATGCCTGCCATCCATAATTGGGAAGTCGAGTGCTCCACACTAGAGTTTTTTCTCCTCAGGAAGGTCAGGGTCATAGGCACATGGCCGAAGTCGATTTTTAGACCAGATACGACTATTCGAGCCTTAGAATTTGACCCGGAAGAGTGGGCATGGACCTCAGGCAGCAATCGGAGTGTCAAGACGAAAACTCCGGTTCAAGATTATACCATTAAATTTGGATACGGACTACTACTGAAGACCAAAGACCCAGATCCCATTATCCTAAACAGATGGTGAAAGCTGGTGGGACAGGAAGCCGAAAAAATCCAACGGATCCCATGGAAAAAATATGCACAGATCAGACCAGTTAAGATCAGAAGTCTGCAGTGGTTGATAGCGTACGCTGCCTTACCAGTGAACCAATGGCTGCACACTAGGCGTAAAGCTTCTAATCCGGATAGCTCGGAGATATGTACAGTCTGCTCGGCAGGAGCGGTAGAGGACATAGTTCACTGCCTGGTGCACTGTGTGGAGGCGACAGACTACTGGGCGAGAGCCTCTTCCCTGTGGGACTCCCTCTTCTCTTCCCCTTTCCCTGAACAACCCATCCAGCTACTCCTCCTCACTAACATCCCCACGATGACTCGGAGGGCGGAATCGAATTGGTTTGAACTCATCAGGAAGGTGACCCTATGGGTGATCTGGAAGGAGAGATGCAGCAGATCAATTGAAGGACTATCAAATCCAAGGGACAAGGTATGGAAAGAGTCCAAGTCGATTATCCAAGCAGAGATATTGTGCAGATGGAGGAGAATCAAGCTGAAATGGCCCGAGGACGAAGAGCAGAGAAAGAAAGTGAGATCGAAATTTAGCAGGAACTGGCTGATTAGCGGTAAGGTGGCCGAGATCCGGGAAGACCGGGTGAGCTGGAAGGACTGGCATAACTCGATTCCGGATAGGTTTGTACGGCAAAAGTCACCAACGGAGGAAGCAACTACGACTTGAAGGGTTGGGGTCGAAGGGGGTTTCACCGGATTAGGTTGCAGGAGACCGCTTCCACAGGGTCTACCTGCCTTGTCACCTCAGCCGTTCGCCACAATCCAGCACGGGCCGCTTGTGGCTCTAGAGGAAGAAAGGGGAGCGAAACTGCGTTCGTCAGTAAGAATCATCCGAGCCAACAGG
>BFEA01000257.1:1729434-1758516 GCA_003427395.1 Chara braunii
TTTTTTTTTTAACTTTTGGACCCTCCTCGACGTCCACCCCCTCTACAACCCCACCCACCTTATCGCCGGCAAACTTAACTTAACCGGCGTTAAGGTGGGTATAATTGTAGAGGGGGCGCATGCATCACCCTATCTCAGTACCCAGGTAACTCTCTCTTCTTTTTTTCTTCTTTTTTTTTTGTTTTTTTTTCCTTTTTTTTCTTTTTTTTCTTTTTTTGTAACTAGGTAACTATCGTTCTGCCTCGCCTGTCCTCCCATTCCGACCCTGACCGACGACCAACTGCTGACCCTCTCCTCCTCCTCCTGACCCCGCATCCTCGCCCTCCCCCCCCCTCTTCGTTCTTCTCGTGATAATCCATATACCCCTCAAGATTTCGTTCACTGAACGACCTTTTCGTTCACTGCACGATCCCCACCTACGCGTTCCAATCGGGCACAAATCATGTCCCGCTTGCGACATAGCACCGTCATCAAAATCGGAGTAGGCGAATGGACGGACTGATGGAGGGAAGGGGGAATGTGTGGGGGGAGGGAGGGAGGGAGGGAGAAAGAGAGAGAGAGAGAGAAAGGGGGGGGAGGGGAGGGAGAGACACAGAGAGAGAGAGAGAGAGAGACAGCGAGAGAGGAGAGTAAGGAAGGGAGAGACTTCGCCACGGCGGTCAAACCCTTGTACCTTTTTGTTTTTCTTAGTCAGATTGTGTACGGACACTCTTCTTCCGGATCCTCCACGCGCCTCTCAAACGTACAACACTGCTGTGTATGTGTGTGTGTGGGTGGGTGGGTGTGTGTGGGTGGGTGTGTGTGTGTGCGTTGGTGCGTGTGTGTGTGTGTGTGTGCATGTGCGTGTGCGTGTGTGTGAGGGCATATTCAAAATTTGAGGCATTTTTGGGGTCACATTGGAGAGGTCCGCTACCCAAATGCCTCAAATGGTGACCCTTCTGTCAGCGGCCTGCGGGGCTACTCCTAATTGTAGGCATACGGGGAGCCCCGTAACAGCAGCCAGAACCGTGTTCAGGAGAGAATATGCGGAGGCTGCTCCCGACCTGCAGGTGGGCGATACCGGATGTAGGGGTAGGGGACAGCCGGTAGCATTAGGGACCCTGCCAACAGGACCAATGATCCCTGAGCCTCCCCTCAAGCGGTGGTCCCCTCCCCTACGAACATCAGCAGACTGCTCTGTGCCGGTCGGCGGATCCAGTGCTCTATCTCTAGTGGCCGGCGCCAATAGCGGGCCCCGGGTACGAGGTGGACCCCACTGCTTTGCCGCAAAGCTTTGGAAGAGGATATGTGGAAACCCCGCTGATTTGTGGCAAAGCTTTGGAAAACGCTCAGATATGACGTGGCAGACGTTTTCACTCAGTTTTGTTTTGGCCGTTCCTTGCGGTTCGGCCATTCTGAGGAGGTAGGGGGGTGCACCTCCCTCGGTTTGGCCATCCCATGTGGAAAGGAGAGCCAGGGATTGGGTGAGAGCAGAGACAAGCGGATGTGAAGTTTCCATACAGGGAAAGTTTTCCCTATCGGGTAACCGGCACCAACGGAACTGGTGACAATTTGTGCGGCAGTGGGGTCCGCTTTTCTCTTTCCCATCGCCAGGGCCTACGATTTGGGTTTGGCGGAAGCTTTCCGCCTGGAGAAGCTTTCCGCCTGGAAAGCTTCCGCCAGGCAGTGGGGTCCACCTCTAAGCCTTCGACCTTTCGGAGTCCGAAAAGAAACCACTGCCGCCGACCAGATTTGTCAATGGCAGCCGAAGCGAAAAGATGGCCGTCGATTAGATTTATTAATAGCAGTCGTCGTCGGGCCCGGCCTCCGGGTTTTTAGGAGTTTGGGAAAACTTCCACTTTTCCATATTTTCCCAACACTGGCGGAGGTACTAACGGTTTAAAACAAAACAAAAACAAAAAAATCGTCGATTAAGCAAACAGCCTGCCAAACAAAAGATAAAGAGATGACAATAGCAAGGATGTACCAATCCCTCATCATGTTGATGAGGGGTGGGCAGGCATTGCCGATGCGGGAGATCGGCGGTGCTAGCGCCGAGCAATGGTCAGTCACTGCACCTCCCCCTACCTCCACTCAACCCCACATGGCGTTGTCTAATGGCCAATATTGTCGCTGCATAGCAACCAACAACATCAGCCGAGGTCCTGCCAATGCTGGCTTGGGGGCCAACGGTTTATCTCTAGTTGGTAGATCACCAAGCTTGCTCAAACACGTACGTGAGGCCAATGGGGATTGAACCCACGACCTCCGGAATGCAACTTTTGTGCCTTACCAACTGAGCTAGCTCTTGCACCACTGTTGTGGTGCCAACCTACCCCGTGGGCTAGGGAGAGATCCGGGTTGGTTGGTGTTCCCCCGTACTATACATAGGCCCTCGCTGCACTACTCTCGAAATGTGCAAAACGAGAGCGAATCTTCTGCTAGAATATGGAAAGATGCACGACCATGATTTTTGTCTTTTGTGTATGTCGAGAGTAGTGCAGCAAGGCCCATAAACTAGCGAGAGGATGAGATACATGAGTACTGGCAAGAAGATGAGATAGATGAAAGAATAATATAGCTTACTTTGGAAAAAAAAAAAAAAAAAAAAGATTTTGTAGTCGTGGATTCAGTCTCTTTTTGCACATTTTGAGAGTAGTGTAGGGAGGCCCATGTACATTGTAAGAAAAGAATAATAAAATCCATCTACTTTCTTACGTTATTTTGGCGTGCAAAAAAAAAAAAAAAAAATCTACTCTTTTCGTCCTCACCCGTCTGACTACGCACACTTGCTCTGAGGGTGAAGTGTCAAGGTCGCGACTTCATCCTTTCTGCATGAAGTCCGCCCATGTGACCACATGAGGACATAAAGTCCCAAATAGGCCTTACCCAAATGCCTCAAAATTTTGAGACTTTTGGTCCTCGTGTGAGTATGCCCTGAGTGAGAGAGAGACAAACAGACAGACGAACAAACAGAGAGAGGTACAGAGAGAGACATTCGTCATGGGGACGGTCATTTGAATACAGGGCATACGCACTGCCCAAAATGCAAAACGTCGTCGCCCATACGCTCTACCAAGAGCACAAAACCTTTTTACAGGCATTTCCCAGCTTACAAAAACTCATTAGACCCCGATCTGCGCAACATACGTTCCGACTTGGTCCCTTCGACTGAGTTGAAATGCAAAAACACTTAATGGTTGATCTCTTAACACATGTTACAATGGGGATAGACGTCGTGTGTGCAGATACCGCATGGTGTTCGGTATGTAAACACTATTTCCATAAATATTGCGATGAGTCTTGCCCAGCGAAAGGTAGACGACCAAAAGGTAATAAATGGCATGGCCCTTCCTTTGAGGAGAAAAGCAAGGTGGAGGACGAGAAGGATGGAAGGGGGAAGGAGCAGGGGAACGAGGAGGAGGAAAAGATGGGGAAAAGCGGGGCAGAGAAAATAACGGGGATAACCAGGGAGGAGGAGTAGGGGAGAAGAAGCAGTGGGAAAAGCAGGGAGGAAAAGGGGAAACGAAGGAAAGAGAGGAGATAAGGGATGGTGTTCGACGGAAAACAAAAGGAGAAGAGAGAGAGAAAGGGGACACCAAAGGGGGACGTGTTGGTGTTTTTTAACTTTAGGAATACTACTAGGAAGTTTGTGGGCTTATCACGAGCTAGGTTGGGGTGGTTGGTGGTCTTGGGATCCCGTAGAAAATGTGTCTTTGATACCTTGGTATTAGCTACCGCTAGTATTCATCCAGTCATTTCATTTCGGTTGAATTATTGAACCTTCTTTCTAAACATTGTTAATTTTTTATTGGACCTACATGGAAAAACAACAAGGAAAAAGCATGAAAAAGGCAAAGGGGGCAAAAGTGGGTCGAAAACCTTCAATGAACAAGAAGACGGGTTTTTAGATTACAACCTCAGACAAGAGGGCTAGAGGGAACAACGGACAATTATATAAATGGAAAGAGAAGCGGAAAGATGAGGGGAAGAAGAAAAAGCCGAAGTCATAAAATAAAAGATCTACCTTGGAGGACTCGGAGGAGAGCATGAAGGTCGATAAGATACTCATCAACCTCCTTCATAAGGAAAATGCGGAGTCTTCTCCCTTCATTTTCGGGAATAAAAAAAGTAGGAAGAAGAAAAGTAAGAATAAGAATGGTAGAAAATAAGATTTGTCTATAGATATATGCGGTCATCAACAGGGTGGAGCACGGCCGCTTGAAGCATCAGATCAGGGGATTGGTGACAAGGCTCAGCAGAGGGACGATGATCCTTCCTCAACCGAAGCCACGACCCCCAACTTTCAATGCGATGCCAAGGTGTCTCACCTTCGGGGGTGGTCTATAAGCCTATATCCTCCGACTCGGAGATCGAGTCTGACCATGAACCCCTCCTAATAAAATGGCAAAATTTAGAAGGAGTCAAGGAGGATGGCTCGGACGACAATCAGGCAACGCCTTAGAGGGAGATTGATCTGAATGAGGACTTGGAGTTTGCAGCAGCTGGCCTTTTCCAAGAAGGAGTAATCCAGTTCGAGAGGATTACTGACAAAAGTATCTAACCTATGTTGTCCGCCTGTAAGAAAGCTCGACTAAATGATAATTCGGCAACCCCCACGGTCGAGGAACAAAGTCGGGGGGACCCTGCTCGGCGGGAGGGGAAGAGCAAAGCTAATAAAAAGGGTCAACCCTCGCGTTTCGCAAACAAATATTTGGTTAAGGGCGGATCCCATGAAATCTTTGGAAAGAGTTGATAGGTCCAAACGTCGATCGCAAAATATTTAATTCTAATTATAATTTTGGACTCCCCAGAGGGTTTGATTCCTCTAACGTGGAAATCCCAGGAGGACTCTTTGAGTCTCCCCTCCATTGCGGTGGCTAACCTTTCTTCAGACAAGTAAGCACTATATCTGGTCCATAACTATGTCTTGAAACGGACAGATTTGTGCGCCATCCTACAAAATCCGAAGAAAGGACGACATGTGACTCAGTCACCAGACGACAATAAGATCCTTTTTCATTTCACATTTTTGATTTTGCAATTTATGATGGATTCTCTAGTGGAGTGGTGTAAGAGCTCAGTTCTTTAATATCCTCTCTGGGACGTTGTTATGTAAAAAAACGGATCACTGTCAGATATCCACTTGAGACATGGCCTATCTGCAAAGGAATTTGCAGACTGAATAGCACGAGGAAGTGCCAACTCAGTGGTAAGCTCTCTTGATTTTCGATTGGCAGTAAATGCAGGCTGCCAACATTTTGCTTTGTAGCTCAATCTCCTCGGGATAACATTGGTTATCAACCGCATCCAAAAATATGGCGGCAATGACCTTTCTGATGATCATACCGAATAGAGTAAGGATAGTAAGTTGGAATATAAAAGTATTAGGGGAAAAAAATAAAATAATGCAACTATCAACATCGTACAAATACTATGTATTAAGGAGAGCAAGTTGAATTTAACAAAAATACAAGAAAATGCAGCATGGTGACCTAGACAGTAGTTCTGGGGGCCGACAGATAGCTCCAAAAAATGAGTCGCCATCTTAATTAGTAAAGACTAAGAATGCACGGTTCTGGACTACTATGAGGACCCGGATAGACGTTGGGCATGGGTCAAGTTAACAAGTGAGGGAGCATCATGACAGCATACATGCCTACTGACTGTATTGAGAGAACGAACTTTTTCTCCAACCTCCCAGCCTGTATCTCGGAGATAATAAATTTGGCCATCCCGGGGGACTGAAATACAGTCCTGAACCCAGACCTAAACTCTCTCCGGGTGATCTCCTTCTTAGAATCCCAAGATTTAGTGATTACGTTCAGGGTCATGAATCCATAAAACGGTGGATTCACATGCTTTGGACCGAAGCCATCAGAAACGGTCCCCGCTCTATGTAGAAGGCAGTACCATATCGTAACCAGGGGTGTGCTATGAGAAAGGTATATATCCTCTGAGTTACATATCTCATCTATGTTGGATTATTACCCTATTATTATCGATATTATCTCGAAGGATTTGGTGCAACGAGTGAGACCACCCTTCACGTTAAATGACAATATTATGAAAAATAAAGGTATCCCGGACGCAGACTCATAATTTGTTTGACTCGGAAGAAAGATGGACTGAAATGGGGTTAAATATACTATGGGACGCTCTTATGGTATTTTCCATAAGGAAAGCAGCCAACCGCAGTTGAAAAAAAGAGTCTTTGCGAAACTGATAAGCAAGGTTGAGAGTAAATTTTGGGTGGAACCCTTCGTGGATTTATATTGGTCAGATAAAAGAAAGAAGGCCATGTATGATCTGGAATAGGTAGAATCCCACAAACAGAATTAGTGGTTGAGGCTAAAAGGTATAACTGGCTATGATCGAATGACAAAGGAGACGTTCAAATCTCTAATTCTCCGCCAAACTAAGTCTTTGATACGGAAACTATCCCACCCGTTCGCATTGCTCTTCCTCCCAGTAGTCGATACGCCAACCATCTACATGTATGCTTTATAATATTTTAGAGATATTATTTCTACTCGCAGGCCATATGATACCTTTGATTCATACATCTCATTGAACTTAGACTTCTGGAATAGAACCACAGTTCAACTATCCGTCGAAGCAAGGAATAGTCTGGATGCCTCATTCTCGGAAAGGGAAATCCATAGAGAAGTCAAGCAAATGGCTTTGGGCAAATGCCCAGGCCTAGACGGTCTGTCAGTGAAACTGTCAGATCTACAACAACGCCATGCGAACTAGATCCCTCCCAGGCTATTTTGTGAAAGGGGTGATATCCCTACTTTACAAAAAGGAAAATAAAAGGAAAGTTCACAACTACAGATTGATTTCGATCCTAAATATGGCTTACAAGATCCTTGCAAAGACCTTGGTTATTTGACGGGCGGATCGCCTCCCTAATATAATAGGCTTGGAACACGGGGTCTTTATAAAATGCAGGTCAATCTTTGGAAATATTATAAATGTTGTTCAAGCCTTGGAGATAATTAGTAAGGAACGAAGGGAGGTGGTAGTCGTTCTCCGAGTCTTGGATATGGAAAAGGCATACGGCGAAGTTGGGTGAACTTTTGTCGCAACTATTCTGTCAAATGGGTTTTGGTTCAGGTTTTTGCCTATGGGTGAAAGCTATGTATTCTCAGGCAGTGTCCTCGGTAGTGATCAATGACCAACTGTCAGACGAGTTCCATCTCACGCACTCACTTCGTCAAGGGTGTCCATTGACCCCGTTATTATTTGTAAAGCAATTAGAAGTACTATTGGACAATAATAGGGCGAACCCCCGGATTTCAGGTCTCTGCTCGCCAAACTCCATCCATCGAAAAAAAGTCGTCATAGGAGATGATCTCACCGTGGCCTGTGAGAATTCAATTGTAGCTTAAGATGAACTTAAAAATGTATTGGATGTTTAATGTTCTTTGCCTGAGGCATTAATAAATTGAACAAATCTACCTACTTTCTACCCTCTCCATTTTTACTTCAAGTAAACTGGGGACTCAGGCTGGTTCCCACCAATAAATAATTTTTTAGACTTAAAGTGTCCCTATCAGACTGCTTCGCAACACAAGACCTGTTGTTGGTCTTGATCATCCACTTGATTAACAATGTCAAGGTATGTTGCCAGTCACAAGCAACATACCTTGACATTGTTAATCAAGTGGATGATCAAGACCATGTTCGCCAATTCTTCAAACCCGTGGATAAAGTTTGTCGAGTACATACTGGGAAATGAGTGCTCTTTGAGTAATCACGAAGACACCTAACTATGTTGTCTTCTGGCCTCTGTTGCAAACAAAATGCCAAAATTGAAATTATGGAAATGAATATTATAAGTGTGGCATAAGCTCTTTCCGCACTCACAGAGAGATCCGAGGACCAATAATGAAGTGTCCAATCAACTTCTGTCCGAGAATTAGTCAATTCTTCGGTAAAATGAAAAGCTTTTTTTAGCGGGAGAAGGGTCTGGCCACTTCGGTAAAGCTTGGGCCGAAAAAGGGGTGCTACAGGTAAGACATATTTGGGATGAGGACTAAGGCTCATGGATTCCTGTGGAAGCCCTCATAAGAAAATTACGAAGATTACACCACGTGACTCGCAACCTTGCCAACCTCATTGTGGCTATCCCACCAAGTTGGACGAACCTATTGAAAGAAGAACGGGAACCAACTGTTGGCTCAATGTATTTTGCGGACAACACTCCAGGGAGTGTTTCCTTGATCCCTTCCTCCCAGGGCAAACTCACGTATCTTTCTGAATCTTCGCTACCATCCGCTAACTTGAAAGGTCTCAAGGAAGCTAAATTATGAAAATGTAGTGAGAAAAGGAACGCCTTGCTACTGGGTGCGGCAAAATAGTCAGGGTCGACCCCATCATCAGAGGTTGGGAAACCCCAAAGCAGAATACTATACAAAATAACTCGACACCTCTGTGTCTGTACAAGACAAAGGTGAACGTCCAGACCCAGCAAGCGAAAGTTTGGAAGAAGTCGGTGTTGTTGGCAGAAGATCCCTTCCGTAGGTACGAAGGACCCCACACCAGACAACCAAATTAGAGAGCGTTATGACAAACCTTGCTTACTTTGCCATCCCAGAGAGACGCCAGTATTCAGTGGCAGCAATCCTTGGTGATAGTCCCTACTGCCACCTGGCTAACTAACAGAGGCATGCAAATATCTCTGACCTGTAGTAGATATGATTGGAGTTGGGAATCAAATGCCCACAACTGGTTGGTATGCCCGAGGCAGCCCGACTTCTTCACATGTGTGGCTTTGGAGGAGAGACTTTTGGACAAAGGACGTCAATACAGGTTGGCCATGGGAAGATGATTGGATCATACATGGGGTAATGCCTAATGGCATAAGGGACTACAATGTTTGCTGAAACTATGTGGCGCTGGTCTTCAGGGGAATTAATATGCAAGAAATATGGAGAGCCAGTGTCGTACCAAATACCCTTACAAGGGTATTTGGCGTGTCTTTTTTTTGCAAGTCGCACGAGTGCGGCCTCGTCCGTTTTGTCAGCGCGCGAGCGGGAGGAAGTTTGGGTCCTCGCCCGGGGTGAGCGGCTCGCGCGGGATATTAATGGTGGGACGCGACCATGTGCAACTTGGGTGTACACGACGCCACGAGCCAGAGGGACGCGCGGCGTTTTTATTTTATTTGATTTTTACTTATTGTTTTTTCCTCGGTGATCGGCTCGGGGGTAGGTGATAGGACCGACAGGCCTGGCCCACGATGAGGGAGGAAGCCGTAATGGCGGGGTTCGTGGTGGTGGCTTCCTTTGCGTCCCATTTGGAGAGCGTCGGTAGCCTAAAGGTAGAAGGGGATTGGACTGCGGCCCCGGGGTAGCGTGGGTTGCCGCAGGTGCACCGTTCGCTGGCCATGACCTGGGGCAAGTGGTTTGAGTGTGAGCATGCCCATTGAGACCCGACAAAGGGGACCGCACCCGGGCGTAGTTGGCTTGGGGCACTGCTGAGGGGGCCTGCAACGAAATTGGCCGCGGTGGTGGCTCCCATGGAACCTGCCCCCACCGCAGTCCTCAAAGTTCTCATTTGAATATTTGCTACTATCACCAAGGTCTGCAGCAGGCCCGCGGCCCCGGCCCCTGGAAACTTTGGATGTGGACTGACCGTTGTGGACCCAGAAAAGGGGTCAACGCTGTCAAGGCCAGGGGGAACTCCGTGGCAGCCACGACCGTGCTCAACCCGCCGATAAGGGAGTGTGCGGGGGCTGCACCCACCAGCAGGGGCGTTGCCTACTACGGCAGGGAGGGCGATACCAGTCAGGGATCAGCCGGTAACATCATAGCCGGGCCTCCTCGATGGGTCAGCCACTGGGCCACTCCTCAGGTCCCCTCCCCCTATGAGTGTTATTGGTCTGTACTCAGTGTCGTACGGGGGAGGGACCAACGGAGACCTCTAGCAGCAGGGGAGACTAGCAACGGGCAGCGAGTAGAGAAGCAGCAGGCGTTAAAGCAGCGGAGTAGAAGGAGGAGGAGGAGCAGTGGCCGGGACTGTTGAGCCATCGGGCCGGGCCACTGCGCCTACCACGCACTACGAGAAGGAAGGAAGCGGAACACACCGGAGGTTGGGCGCAGCGGGCAGGCCACTTAGGTTGATACTGTCGGGCCACAGAGGGAGTGACAGCGATGTGAACAAGAGGCAGCGGGCGGATGGCGCAGCGGGCAGTGAAGAAGGGCGAATGAACCTGGTGGGGGTTTTGCACCAGGTACGTGTGAAAGCGGAGATGGTGGAAAACGTGTGGGCCGAGGTGGGAGACGCGAAGCTTGCTTGTTTATGGACAGTTTTGGTCGGGGGAAGGAGCGATCCCAGGGTTTTGGCCCCGGGCGATGGTGAAGTCAGTTTTGGGGTTGGATTAGTAGATTAGGAGGTTAGCGAAGAAACCAGTGCGTGGAGGGATGGCGGGAACAGTTATGGTAGAGATCGAAAAAACGGACAACTCACTCATTCCTTGGTGAAAATGAGTGAGGAGAGTTAGTAAATAGGGGTCTTGGGCAGTGGCGATGTCGAATATGATGTTAGTTTGGGTAGAAGGTTAGAAGATTGAAAGTTAGGAAAGAAATGGTGTGCGTGGAGGTGGCGGAGATAGTGGAAGAAGAGAGGGGAAAGAGTATAACTCGCTCGTTTCCCTACGGAATCGAGCGGGAAGAGAGTGAGTTCGAGGGTTTTGTGAGGCCGCGCGTGGAATGACGCGGTCGGAATTGTTGATGGAATAGCGAAAGGGACGGTATATGAACAAGGGGCTGTGCCTGATTGGGCGCCACATTTCGATGTAAAGGTATCATGAATCTCCCCACGTTTCAGGGGGAGATTCATCCTTACTTTGGCAGGCAAGACGGCGGAGAGCTATGCTCAGGGCTAAATCGAGATAGACAGCGGGCGAATAGAGGGAGGAAAGGAGAAGGGACTTGCGCTCCCTGAGAGCCCGGTGGAGTAGCAACAATCAAGACTCGATCTACTACGTCGGATTGTGCACAACAAGTGAGAATGCATCTATCCGCGTTCTCGGGGAATATTCATTCGGGTTGCACCTGCCATGTCGACGGAGGGGGAGTGAGGCCGACTGCGGGGTTAGGGACCTACCTGGTTGGCCGCCGGTGTGCCGCTCGTCGTGTCGACCTAAGTAGCAGGAGGCAGGTAGCGGACTGGTGGTTACCTATGGGCTGGGTTGCGAGGCCATCGGGGCGCTGAAAGAAGCCGTTTGCCACCTCGTTGGGTGCGTAGCTCGGGAGCAACGTATATCGTTGTGTTCTACCGGAATATTCATTCGTGGGATGGCCGGTGATGGGCTTAGGAGCAGTAACGAGTGGGGTGTGCACGAGAGATAGGGAGAGGGAGAAAGATAGAAACTTACCTTGAAAACGGACCAATAATGCAGGGTGAATCGGGAGAGCCTCGGTGCCTTGCTGTTTTCGGGAGTTGCCATGCTGAAGTCGTTGGACTATTGCGCCGTACCAAAGCCGCATACTACCAACGAGTAAGCTCACATACAACCTAGTACTACGGTGGTTGTTGTTGCAGCCCAGTCTTGGAACCGCTACAGGGTCGGTTTGCAGCAGGGTCTAATGTGTGTTATCAGCCCGCTGTCGGCATCCCGCTTACGTCATATGTAGCTCTTTACGGGCCGGTGAGTCGCTGTGCGGTGTGACCGGGTTGGTGATGTGGCCTTGCACTTCGTTGCTTCCTTGTCGAGCTGCCCGCCCGCGGGCCGTACTGTTTGTGGTTACCATGCTCGAGCTGTTGTGTCCCTCTCAGGCAGCGGACTACACAGTCGGGGGTTCCTTGACCTCTACAGCGGCTCGGTGTCATTTGGATCACAGGTACTTGAAGGGCTACTGCTGCTGGCAACGATTGCTATTGCCCTTGACCACCGCGGTGTACTGCTCCTAGGGCAGTGGACTGTGTGCAGACTGCTGCTGTTGGTGGGGCCTGTCATTGTTTTTGACTTCCGCTGAGTACTGCTGCTGCAAGGATTGATATGGGTTGTGGTGCAGCGACGGTTGGGCAGGGGAGAGATGATTGGGACTCGGGGAGGAGATCAGACTCGACAACTAGGGGGTTGGTGCAGCGATTTGTGAGGTCAGCAAAGGGTTGACTTTGACAATCGACGTCAGAAAGTTGACCAAGCTGTTACATTGGTTGCCATTGTGGGACCCTCAGGCGATGGAAGATAACAAGGCCCTCTCCTGAGTGGCAAGCTATTTTCTCTACGGGAAGCGCTGCCGAAATTTCTACGAATCCAAGGAGTTAGTCAATTTTTGACTTGTCAAAGTTCAACTTGTCTTTTCTTTATATCTGACCTAGTAAAAATCTAAAAAATCTCCTTTTCTAAAGGGAGTGTCGCCCAAATTTTTGCTAATTTAGGGAGTTAGACAAAATTGGACTTTGAGAAGTCAAAGTTACTTCAAATTCTGAACTTAGCGTTGTATAAATTTTGGAATAGCAGTTTTATAGAGGGCGTGCTGCCGAAATTTCTGCAAAACTAAGGAGTTAGTTAAATTTTGTCTAAGTTGCACTCAAGTTGTCTTCTGAGTTCGTATCAAACTTAGTATAATCTGCGAAGTCTCCCTTTCTAAAGGGAGTGCGGCCCAAATTTTTACTAATTCAGGTAGTTAGACAAAATTTGACTTTCCAAAAGTTGAAGACTATTTCTGCTCTCATAATTGAACTTATATAAATTATGGAAAGGCACGTTTCCTACGGGAAGCGCTGCCGGAATTCTCTTAGTGTAAAGGAGTTAGATTATATTTCGACAGGTGACGACTCTGGTAATCCACCCTGGATAGGTCTGGATAGGGGAGATTCTGTCGTTAGTCTACCTTTGCTTTGGGCACTTGCTTAGAGGTAGGCTTAGATCTAGTTGGCAGGTAGTTTGTGTGAGAATGTACTATGGAGGTTCATCTCACATATGCTGATGATTTAACTTGGGCATTGACCTGTTTTATGGTACAGACCTTTCTTGGACAATCGATTCAGGACTTAAACTAGTTTCAGTTTGATCCTACAAGGATCATCTTCGGTTATCACTGATAACAGGTCGGTTGGTTGATCGCCGATTCGTCGGCTCACGACACAACTTTGCTTATACCTGTACCTCAACTCGATTGCCTTAGCCCTGAGACTTGATATGTTTCTTTGAGGGTTTTAACCGAATTTTTTTTAAATGACGATTATAAAGAACTTGTGCGAATTATGAAGATTTTGACTATGACTGGGGCTCGAGTGTGCGAGGCGTGGTGTGAGTAACAGGGAACAGTAAAGTTGACCACATTGGTGTATGGCAATGTGAATGTTGTGTGTGTTTATGTTTTATGCAGGTTGGTATTTTGAATCTTGGTATATGGGTCATACTTAGGAGGCAGTGGGAATCACAACCATGTATCGCACGACCTGCATACCTGATGGGTTCATGTTTCCCCCTCCTGTTATTTCATCTCGAATCCTGATTTGATATATGAGTGTTGGGATGCTTATCTATTTATTGATGATTTTGCTTGTCTAGCGTCGCGAGATTAACCCTGAAGCCGCTCAGTCGCCACAGTATGGGTACTACATAATATGGCCGACACTTGAGTGTCGAGTGAGACCCTCGACATTAACGAGGACCGCATGAGTATGGGTACTACATAGTACGCCATCGTTGCGACTACTTGCATACGATTGCATTGCTAGTCGATATGAATAGGCTCTGCGTCCGCGCGGTTTTATACTAAAGTTTCGCGCGCAACGCCTATCCGATTTCCACGTCGGAAAGTTATGGGATGGCTACCGAGTGGCTATGAGCGTTGTCGCGTTGTTTGTGTTGTGTCGTTTCGTGTATATGTGTGTGTGTTGTTGTCTTGTGGTTGTTAGGGTGGTGTGCGTGTGGTGTGTGGGATGCGTCCTAGTCGACTGACGTCGAGCCGTGCTTGGGACTTCAGCCCCCAAAGATGTCGGTTCGCGTGCGGGTCCGATAGGCGTATTACCGCCCGTACCCCCTATGCTACAGCGAACGAGAAACGCCCTCGGATGGTCCACCTCTGCGATTGCAACTGATCAGCTTTCGTACTGTGGACCGGTAGCTCGGCGGGGATACGCCCACCGAAGGGAGGTGACAGCTCCCGTAAGGTGGAGGTAAGTCGTGCCTCACGTAGGCCCTATCCTGTCGTAGGGGCTCGCGAGAGGTATGGCTAGCGCACTCGGACGTATCGGCTTGCGGAAGCTCCACATGTATAATTCGCGACGAAGGATTTAAACCAACTTCTGCGTGACGAGGCCGGGAGGGTCCCGCGCTGCCCTGGTGCGGTGCCGGACCGATGCGCTCGCCACCAGAATGTCAAAATTTTTCGAGGAGAGTCTGTTTCGCTACAACAACAAGAAACACAAATCGAGAATAACATTTGTTTCCACATGCTCTGTAATTTGAGCGGATGAATGTCTACTAAGAAAAAAAGACTCGGTTGTTTTTTTAGAACGTGGGCAAATGGCAACCGATTGATTTCAATTTCATAGGAGAAGAAGTTAACCATAGGCCCATGAAAATATTGAAAGTTCTTTACTCTGATCTGTGATTCACCTTCACGAACCTTATACATAGAAATTATTTGTAGGCTTAATTGTTTCCCCTAGAGAGAACACAGTTATAGCTTTGGAGCTTTTAAGGATTTAATTTTGGAAAGTATTTGAACAACAGAAAAATTTTATAGAATTAAATAATCATTCTAAAATAAAATTACGTTCTAAATTTCAAATTTTCATTCCATCTTAAAAAATGTCATTCAAATTTTAAAATTTTCTGTTTTACTTGAAAATTTTCCTTCCAAGAATAGAGTATCCCTCCTTATTTGAACTGCATGTTAGAAATGGAATGAAAGTCTGGATGAGTTCATGAAATATTTTAATTGGACTATCATTCTAAATAAGATATTTTCATAAATTCGTCCAGACTTTTATTCCATCTTGAACAAATAGATGTAGTTGGAAGGGAAAACTCATATTTAGACAAGAACTTGTCAAATAACACTGAAAATTATAGAAATGGACGAACATTCAAATTATAATCTATATATACGAAGAATTTTTTTTTTATGGAATTTATTTTTGACTTTCATTTCTCATGGGAATTTTTATGTTGAAGGAAATATTTTATTTTCAGAGGATGCTAAACCCGGTGTCTATCATGAGCCGAAGCATTATATTGGTCATAGTGTTCCTCCTAGTCGAATTGTGAGGTCACCGTTTTTTTTTTTCTCCGTTTTGAGCAATATATTTTTAACTAAAAAAAAAATAAAAAATTGTTTCACCTGTAAACTGTCGAAATACAGACCGAGTTCGAGTCCATGTGGAATCCAATGAGCAATACAAAATACCTTGGGCTAAGGGCCTCACCCCGCTACTCACCAAATGCATACTAAACAAAAATTGTGGACATTAAAAGTAAATAAATAAATTAATTAATTAATTAAAAACTATTAAGCTTTATCTTTCCGTGTTCAAATGGAAGATCATTCTCATTTTGCACATTCGGTGAGTAGTGGAGCGAGGCTTCAAATGCGAAAGAGGACCTCACAAGAAAAAAATGCAAAAAAAACCAAAAAATTGCAGCAGTGTATCTTTTCGCACCGCAAAGCCAATGGAGAGAATCCCCGAAAGGCCAAAAAATGAAAAGTAAAAAAATGAGAAAAAAAAAAGAATGAAAGGGGATAGTTCGGAAGGGCAAAAGGATAGGGAGAAAGGGAGATGGAGAGAAAGAGAGAGGGCGAGAGAGAGAGAGAGAGAGAGAGAGAGAGAGAGAGAGAGAGAGAGAGAGAGAGAGGAAAAAAATATGAGAGAGAGAGAGAGAGTGAAAAAATATATTAACACAGGGTTCGTGAAAACCTAACAAATTAAATTGTTAGGTTTGCACGAAATGTATTCAAGATTATGATAATACGTTTTTTAGGCCTCCTCGAGAAACAAAATTTTACGTGAAGTAAAACAACCACAGAAAAAAAAAAAAAAAAATTACTTTTTGAGAACCACGGGAAGTAGTGAGGAGAAAATCAAGTTTTTCTATTTAAAATCACTACCTGGTGAAGCAGCGTATTTTCAAGATTTGAAATCCCTCATTTTTTTGTTATCTAAAAAAATCATGTTATAGTTCTATAATATGTATATCACAATGAACGTATTCGGGGGGTTTTCGAGCGCTCAAACATGTTATCAAACATATTATCTCGTACCTTAGCGAACATAATATTTTTTACCGTTTATTTTTTTTTCCCCCATTTTGTTTTATTTTGAACTCGTGTTTGGCTAAAAAAATGAAGTTGTCTCCCTAGCAAAAGTTGTTTGTATTCTGATTTTAAATAACATATATTTTTTGCTAAGGGTTTTATTGTTAACGTCAAAATTGATTTATAGTCCTATAAATTAGTTTTCGCAAATCTTGGTTTTTACCTAACTGCTGAAAATGACTTATAGTTCTATAAATGAGTATTCACCAAAATCCATTTTTTTTTAACATCTTTCAAGTTTGCCTTGTAGTCCTTAAAAATTGTCTTATTTTAGCTTTGATTTTTGCAAATGTACTTAGAATGACTTATAGCCCTATAAGAGGATATTGCAAGAAAGGGTTTTCTTGCACATTTTGAGGAACAATTGACTTTTCACCTCGTTTTTTACCTCCTTTATCGAAAAACATTTAAAAACGTCATGTTTTGTGTTAAAAATAACATCTTGACTTGTTTTTTTTCATTGTATTAAAAATGTGAGGTTTTGTCGTTTTGTTAGGTTTTCACGAGGACGAGGGCATCTTCGTGGATTGCGATGGGGGAGGAGGTGGGGGGAAGAATGTGGGGCGGACGAGGGAAACTGTAACGACGACGAGGATATCAGTGAGGAGATGGAGATTCGTCCAGTTGGAAGGTGAGCCAAATGTCGGGGCTGACAATGGTTGTAGAACCTAGTGCAGGGCGAAGAAACAAGAAGGTTGTACGCGACAGTGCTACGACCGACGGGCGAAAAGTATGGATTTGTAGGATCGTGGAGCATATCATTGCTCTCGTTCAAGCGAAAAGAGACCAAGACTTGCATCTCGCTGACTTGGGCCACAACTACGGACGAATGAAAATGAAGAATTATAAGTGGGACAACATTGAGAGAAGTTGTTGCTTCTAGTGAATCCTATGACCACTCTGAGCAAGGCAGACACGGGGGACAAAGGACCAATCAAAGAGTACATGGTCCCTCCAATTTACTCTTCCTCCGTACAAGGGATAATACTCTTAACAAAGCCTTATTGAGCGTATCAGCTCCCGCCTTTTTGTAAAGCGTGGGGGCCCTCCCGACCATGTCACGCAGGAGTTAAACAAAACGTAATACAGAGACAACTAAGGGACGACGCATAAATAATTCCACGAACTGTCAAGGCGGACGAGGTCGCGTCGGCCTTTCGTCGCTCTAAACGGGTGCGCAAGCTGTACATCTTGCGGTCCCTTACGACAGGATAGGTTCTCGCGGGGCATAAGTTTTCCTTCCCTAAGGGATTGTCACCACCCTTAGGGGTGTATCCCTACCGAGCTACCGACCCACGTGCGAAAACTTTTAAATGCAATCGCAAAGGTAGATCAGTCGAGGATGTTTGCTCGTTTGCTGTAATATAAATACGCTTGGTTAAACGCCAAGTGGACCCGAACGTCGTTCGTCCCTTAGGGCGCTGATCTCCTAAGTACGAAGCGGATGTCGGTCAACTAGGACGGTCTCAACCAAACGTGAAACTCAAATTCATCCTAGTCCCTCAGACGCACAACCAAAATAAAGTTATAACATCCATACATAATTATATAAAACGGATTCAACTGTAGTCAATAGAACGCATACCCAATCTGCAATGATAAGTGAAAAAATTCAAATAATCATCTCATACATCCAATCACACAAGGTCGAAATAAAGCCCAACCACTTCGGTTCGACTCGATAGACAAAGATCATATAGCTGACAAAAAGAAGTTGGTTACGACAATCACCTCGATGCAACTGACAAGGTAGTCGGACTGCCTAAGTTTTGACTTGATGAGATACGTTGTCAAAGTCATGCATTCAACCCTATTATAAACCTAAGATTAGACACACACACTCTCGTCCTCATACATTTCTAATCTTATTTGAATGATAGGCTGCTTTGTGAATAACTTTTGATCAGGGGCCTTACTTGAAGTGTTGCATGCCTCTCCCTCTAGGAAGTGGTCTGGGATACTCCTCTTCCTCGCCCGATCACAAGACTCGGATCTCAGAAGTCGGGCCGTCTCCACCGAATCAGCAAAGTACCCCCCTATAAAACGGTCCACTCTGGGTCGATAATAGGACGGACTCATGAAGCAACGAACCCCCACCCCTGATACTTCCTAGAGATAGAGGATGTGTCAACTTACAAGTAACTTTCAGTTATTCTTATTCTTTCTGAGTTCGGGATAGTTTAGACGGAAATAAATCAAAGGAGATGGGAATTATTTGGACAGGTACAGGGAGACAAGGTCATTCGGGATAGAAAGGGTCTCTTCCTCGGGAGTAGACTAAGTCTGTTTGACATTATATGCTTCATTTCAATCAAATTCATTTTACGACATGCAATTAATTAACCTTTTTTAGAACAACAAATATTTTTTTACATGCAGGCAGGTGAGAAGTAAAAAGACGACAATCATTTTCTCTTTTCTCAAATAGGCATAATCAAACTCCTTTGCAAGCATCTTCTACCTACCTGCACAACACGCAAAGAAAACAAATTAAAAAAAAAAATAGTATAATCTCATACAAGAGTTAGACCTTTCCATTGACATGCATGACTCGCACAACTTTCCTCTACCTTTTCTTTCGAACATTCAAAACGAACAGGGTTAAGCAAAGTGTGGGTTCACACAGGTGCGAAAGGAAGTTTGAGTCAATCAACTGGCAGACCTTGAGTGAAGTTTGATCTGGCTTACTCAAGAAAGTTTGAGTAATATTCAAATCAAAAGAAAATGAACGCGGTAGAATATGAAAATATGCGGCTCACAACTCTACAAGTTGTGGCCTCACTCATGAATCACCGTCCATGTCCTTCTCCAAGTGCCCGATCACACCAAGGTTGGGTCCACTAAGATGTCTGAATGAGATAACCCTCAAGGAGGATGCTCCTATGATCAAATCTCACATCATCCCAATGTCATGTATCGTCCTAACACAGTCTCAATTGTACCCGGACCACCAAGGATACTCCCCAGCCAGCGGCAAGTCCACGCCGCCTCTCACCACGTCCGCTCACAATAACCATACCAGCATGCCGCTCCCGATTTTAAAATTAGTCCCAAACACTAGGGTAGGACAGGGGGGGTGGGGGTGCGCCAGGGCAAAAAAGATAAGAGGAAGGGTGGGTGGGGTCTTCAGAGGGATTCAGCTGGACAACCGAGTGGCCGAGTACTGTGGATAACTGTCATTGATCTAGTATCCCACCTCTACAACAACCCGGATTTTTTATTAAAAAAATAAAAAATAAAAAAATTTAGGAGGCCGCGCTCCGTAGATAAAATGAATCGGTGGTGGGCGGCCTCCGAAAGGGGCCCGCGCCTGATAGCTGGCATGTACTGGTGCTTTAAGGGCTTAGTGTCGGTGGCCTGTCATTGCTGTGGTCTTCGACGCTAAGCTTGCTCTTAGCTGGTAGATTCAGGGTGCAGTATAGTTGGTCTGTCCTTTCTTTTTTTTCTTTTTTTTTTAATATAAAAGCCCAGGGTGTTGTAGAGGCTGGTTACTAGGCACACGTTGATCACCAGGAGCGGTCAGCCATGGTCGTCCTGAGGGAACAAGGTTTACCTCTCCATCCCATCCTCACGTCAATACTCCTAGCGCACCCCCTATCTCTACTATCCGACCTCAGTGTGACCAGCACTCAGGACCATTCCCGAACTTGGACCGAACAGCAGTGACAGGCACCAGGGCTAGCCATGACCCAGCCGTGGTGAAGTGGAATCGAACGAGCCTCGTCGCACGGGAACTTCGGATGCCAGGCCCAAGCAATCTCCTACTAGCCCCTAAGTTGACCAACTGGTAACTCACACCCTGTACTCAATCCGGACCAACCAGTGACTCGCGCCCTCTACTCGCCCACCACAGCCCTAGTCTGCTACACACAGTCTAGCTGATTTTAAGGGGGTACTTAGTCATCGAAACGCCTATCATCATCTTAGTTGATCCAGACCAACCAGCGACTCACGCCCTCTATCATCATCAGTTAATCCAGACCAACCAGTGACTCACGCCCTCTACTCGCCCACCACAGCCCTGGTCTGCCACACGCAGTCTAGCTGATTTTAAGGGGGGTACTTAGTCATCGAAACGCCTATCATCATCATTAGTTGATCCGGACCAACCAGCGACTCAGGGATACTTACCATCGAATGCCTATCATCATGATCAGTTGATCGTAACCTCCTCCCAGCCCTATGGTTGTGTATGTATGTATGTATGTACTCTGTATCTTGGATATATGCCCATGGGCTATGTGTATGTTCGTAATGTGTATGTGGACCCGATTTCATAGCAGACGCTGCTCCCCACCATGGAGCATCTGCAAGGTAAGTACTGAGTACTGGTGAGAGGTGCTCTTACCACCTCCACTAGTACATGCGTGTGTGTGAGCTATGTGTGTATATAGTATGTGTGTATGGTATGTGATAGACTGTGTATCGTGGTTGTGCTATCTGGGGTGATATCTCTGTATGTGGGTGTATGTGGTAGAGACAGGTCTATCTGGACAGGACTCCCCCCAAAGTCTGGAACCGGACTCGAACCTGTGACCTACAGTATGAAACTGGAGGGTTCTACAACATGTACTTCCGCGGGAAGTGGATATAATGTGTGTAATGTCTGGGCTGGGGGAGATCATCAGAGCGACCAAAGCCGTGAGCTATGTGTGTATATAGTATGTGTGTATGGTATGTGATAGACTGTGTATCGTTGTTGAGCTATCTGGGGTGATATCTCTTTATGTGGGTGTATGTGGTAGAGACAGGCCTATCTGGACAGGACTGCCCCCAAAGTCTGGAACCGGACTCGAACCTGTGACCTACAGTATGAAACTGGAGGGTTCTACCACATGTACTTCCGTGGGAAGTGGATATAATGTGTGTAATGTCTGGGCTGGGGGAGATCATCAGAGCGACCAACGCCAACAACAACTAGCAACCCACGTGAAGTCTAGGCCAGCATACAACATCCCTGGACTTAGCCCCCTGGGTGGTGCGCAGGCAGTGTCTGTAATAGTACCATGCGTCAGCCCAGGGGTGTGTGTGTCCAGCCGTGCATCATTCTAACGCCCTGCCGGTGTCCATGCCCAAGGCTGTGGAGTTTTGAACCCGCAACCTCATACCACAATGCACATTTCCAACCGGTGCTCTAACCACTGAGCTACATCAACTGGACATAGTTGTCCTTTCCGTAGTCTTCAACCCTAAACCCAAGTACATAGCCCGCGGTAGGTAGTGTGAGATAAAGAAAAAAATACCGAGAGAAGAATATGGCGTAGTAAATGCAGCTGTCACCCATATGAGGAGAAGGCAGCTTGCATTTTCTTTTCATTGACAAAACAATAAGCACCTGGTCATTACGTCCTGTGGGAAGGATGTACCACCCCTCACACATGCCTCCCAGGCGTAATAAGGAGGAGCATGGTGCGAGTATAAAAAAGAGTACACGATGTGTTTTTTTGGACTTGCCGGTGGAGGAGGAACCAAACTTACTGATGCTCCCCAGAATGGACAAGGAGGAAGAACCCTAAGGTTCTATTTTTTGTTTAAAAAAGCCGTCGGTGTCTCGGTCATTATATTTGAGCCTAGCCTCTCACCACATGGGCCCTCCTTCCTCCCTCTCCTGTTTTTCTTTGATTCCTAGATCACCCCCATCCAGTCTGGCCCCCGCAGACCTTTTGTCATAGGCTCAGAGAGGGGCATGGCTGAAGTTCTAATTACGGGCCCCAGGCACCAGTGGTGGTGCAATGACTTGCTGATTTTAACTGCCGAGATTGACTGCGAGGCTGTATAGTACAGCGGTAGGTTAGATTCACAATTTTGTTTGGCTGAGGGCTAACCGAGAGACCTACCTGTGAGGAAATTTGTGAGGGACATATCTGCAAATTTGGGAAAATACAGCCCTAACACTAACTGAATTTCCTACTACTACCCTAACTGCGAATAGCAGGCCCGGGCTACCCCTAGGACAGACAGGCCCTAAGTGGCCTATGCTGATAGACGGTCCTATAGCCTATAGCCGGGACCGGTAGAGGCCGAGAGGCCGAAACAGCAACGGTACCGGTCGGTCAGGCAGTCCGGTCCAGGTCTAGTGTAGTCTATAGATAGGTTAGGCCCATCAGTTCAGGACTTTTGGCAGCTCATTTCTCGCGAAGCAGCGTTGGAGAAGCCAAGCAAGTTGGTGGCGGTAACTGTCTGCAGGCGGCATCCTGAGACCTCGCCGTTGACAGCAACCATAGCCGGCCCAGTCTGAGTCTGTCATAGCTGGGGCATCCTCAGCGCACCTACCCCTGGGGGTATCTGCGTCTGGCCGGGCTACATCGAGGCTCTACACTGTGTACTCGTGGGTGGGGGCAGCCATAGCTGCCTGTTCCTTCGTCAGAGTTGTCCATCTACACTGAAGACTTCATCGCAGGACCTGTTCTTCATCAGGGTGGTTGGCGCTGGCCTCTGRGAGGCTATTCTGGTGTGGCGCTACTAACTGGGTGTAGGATAGAGAGTGGGGTGTGAGTTCTGAGAGTGGCGAGATACTGGAACAAACTCTGTTACGATAATTGGTTCAGTTGGCTCATCATCAGTGCAATTTCAATCCTCGCAGGTTCTACTTGTGATTGATTGGTTGTTGGGAGTTTGTCAGAGAGAGAGAAACACTGTGTGTCTTCTCCCCATCTGTGCATAGCTGTATTCCGCTGTCTACTCTGATCTGTGTGCAGTGTGGACTCTGTCTCCTCCCCCCCTTCTCTTATGCATGTATGGGTGTGTATGAGATTGTCTGTGTGTGAGTGGCGGTGAAAATCGTCAGACAACCAAGTTCATAACAGTTGAATGTTCATGCTTAGCCAACATGCATCTGGTCATGTTAATATCTGGATTCATGCTAGAATGAACAAAGCACACAAGTGGAGTCTGGCCCTCCCTTCTTCCGCCAATCACTCCACTGCACAATTGGTCAAGCAGGCTCAGAAATCACATAATTCACGGATTATTCATAATTTGTTATTTAAAAAAATAACAGTAATAATAAAAATAAAACTGCCTTCTCTAGCACACTGCCAACAGCAATGGCCCAGGTAATTTGCTTCTCAATAATTTCAAATTTTCAATTGGGAATTTGGAATTTCATTTTTTTATGTGCAAATTTCTGAAGTTGCAGTCACTTTCATGAATCAAATGCCTCATCGTCGGACCAAATACCAAGTTCTCAAGAACTGGTTCAGTAAATCCTTGCTAAATTACCCCTCCCTTCCTTCCGTCCCTTCCTTCCCTCCTTCCCTCCTTCCCTTCTTCCCTCCTTCTTCCCTTCTTCCCTCCTTCTCTCCTTCCCTCCTCCTTCCTTCTTCCCTCCTTACCTTCGTCCCTCCCTCCCTCCTTCCTTCCCTCCTCCTTTCCTTCTCTCCTTCCCTCCTTCTCTCCTTCCCTCCTTTTCTCCTTCCCTCCTTCCCTCCTTCTCTCCTTCCCTCCTTCCTTCCCTCCTTCCCTCCTTCCCTCCTCCCCTCCCTCCCCTCCTTCCCTTCCTTAGCAAGACCCCATTTGAGAATCCTAAGGAAGACTTCAAAGCACGAGAAAAACAATATCCAATGATAGAGTCTAAAGTTATAGCTGCTATGCCATCATGAACTACCTCCCTCCCTCTGGCATGCCATCCCTTTGGCGTAGAAAAACGGCTTTGATTTCGACCATATTGAGCTCCACGGGTTTTCCAAAGCCTGAAGTCCCAGCCACTTTCCCAAGCCTGAAGTACCGTGGCTTTTGCAAGCCTGAAGTTGCAGGGGTTTCCCAAGCTTGAAGTCACAGTGGCTTTCCCAAGCCTGAAGTCGCCATGGCTTTCCTAACCCTCAAGTCCCAGTGGCTTTGCCTAGCCTCAAGCCCTACCAGTTTTTCCAAAACTGGGCCCAGATTGGTCAAGGACTATGTTACCTCATCCAGTTCTCTACATCTGACATGGATGTTGCAATCCCAGACTTGGTGTGGCTTTGCCTAGCCTCAAGTCCTATTAGATATGTGACTAATGGGCAGCAGGCCCCAGTGGACGGTCGCATTCATGCTTAGAAAGGATGAAAGCAGGCGTAACAGCGGCAAGATTCGTACTTTCCTACGATGGACGTCACGCCTGTCGGGGGCCCGACCCAAAAGACTCGAACGCAGTGCCGGAATGTATGAAGTTAGACACTAAAGTTTCCCCCTCCACCCAGCATAACATTAGAGCAGTCAAAAAAAAAGAAAAGAAAAGAAAAGAAAAAAAAAGCACTAAAGCAGTCAGAATTTTCAATCGTACATTCAGTAAGGTGTGCAGAAAATCCAAAACAAGCAAAACTAATCATTACGTACATGCTCTAAAAGACCAAAAAAAAAAAAAAAAGACAAATTCCTGCAGGTGGCCTACCGCTTGTTTTTCCTTACTGCCTGAAGTTGTTTGTGTGCGTGTGTGTGCGTGTGTCATCCATGTCCAGGAGTCATTAATGGCTGTGATGTTCCAAAGGCTTCAACTGGCCCACCTAATGATGTGGCTGTTTTCTTCCTCGCTCGCACATCGCGGCTACGAGTTCGCAGTGGAAACTGACAGTTCCTCCCCCTGCCTGCACCAACATGTTCCGTCTCCACATTTCCATCTTTGACATGTTGCACCAACCAGGTAGCACCGATAAGACATTCAAGATATCTTTGAAAGGACAACATCAGCTCCTCCCTTTCTTCTTGTTTGACTTCGACTTCTCGGACTTCTTCGTTGACTTTTTGTTCGGCTTCTTGGTTGACTTCTTGTTCTACTCAACATGTCGCAGTTGCGGGTCACCGGTCACTAAGTGATGCCGATGCAATCTGGTTCATCTGGGAAACAACCCCCACAGAGATGCAGCTTGGGCCACCTTGTCAATGTCCCACTGAATCTGTCACTCGCTCACTTTCTCCCACTCAAGCTGTTCCCCTGTGTCCCAGTCCATGCGTTCCGCTTCATCCATATGCCTTGCCCCATTGCCCCCGATCCATGTGCCACACACTCCATATAATCCCAATTCCTGTGCCCCAGTCCATATTGCCCACTTCATGTGCCCCACTCCATATCGCCCTCTTCATGTGCCCCACTCCATGTGTCCCGCTCACTTTCTCCCACTCAAGCTGCTCCCCTGTGTCCCGATCCATGAGTTCCGCTTCATCCATGTGCCCTGCGTCATTGTCCCAATCCATGTGCTACACTCCGTATCAGCCCACTTCTTGTGCCCCGCTCCATATGGCCCGCTTCATGTCCTCCTTTCCCCCCCCTTATATCGCCGCTTCATGCACCCCACTCCACGTGTCCCGCTCCATCTGTCGCATCTTGGGGAGGCGACCTCTACTCCCGGCTTCAAAACCAACCTAGATTGGTCGAACAGGCAAGGTGTCCATCTCCGCCAACTGGTCTGTGTCCTGCTGGGGTCAGCAGCTTGCCTCAATGATATCCAGAGTTCTGTTTGGTTGTGTCCTTGGAGTCAGTTTCTCGCTGCAAATCAGGTAACTTGTCAGCGCTCTCCGCACCATTCACAGGTTGGTGGGTGAAGGGGCTACCATTGTTCTCCTCCTTGATGGAGCTGTCGAGGCTCTCAACCACGGCGCTGCCTTCCTTAGCAGCAGTATTTTTGCCGCGCTGGTCCAGATAGATAGGAAGGATGCGTAGGCGGCAGTTCGGTTCCGTTCCACAGACTTCGGACGTAAGCTGGTAGTGCTCAACAAGTTTTCCCTGCATCATACAGTAAAAAGCCATACGGCATTCCTCAGACATGTTTAGGACCCAAAAAAAAAAGGGAAAATTGCATCTGTACCCCATTTAACTCCCCACGAATAGACTGGATCATTTTGTCAAAAAAAAAGGGAAAAAAAGAAAGGATGGGAATGTCCCTGAATTCTCAGGGCAATCAATGCTGCCAGGCTGGGTCGAACATTCTCAATGCCGCCGAGTTATATGGAACTGTTAGAAATTGGTAGAAAGTACTAGAAAACATGAAATCTGGGACACTGGACCCGGTTTCCAGCCAATGAAGCTCCCCAGTGTCCCACAAATAGACTGGCGCACTGTGGAAAGAAAATACTATGGGGAGGGGCTCCTATCACTTCCCACAGTAGCATCAGTGCCGGGATTGGGACCAAAAAAAAAAAAGAAAAAAAAAAAAAGAATGGGTCCCTACGGTGGTTACTCCGTGAGTCAAAGTGAATGTAGACTGTGCGTCAACGATAGACCTGACTCGAACAGAAATTCATCCACGGAAACAAGTCTGCACGCTTGTCGAAACAGGTACCTTCGCCATCTCAGCACGTAACAGTCAACTTCCGATAAACGAAGCCACACGCCCTGTAGTACTACTCCTACGGTGGTTACTCCGTGAGTCAAAGTGAATGTAGACTGTGCCTCAACGACAGACCTGAGTCGAACAGAAATTCATCCATGAAAACATGTCCGTACGCTCGTCGAAACAGGTACGTTCGCCATCTCAACACGTAACAATCAACTTCCGATAAACAAAGCCACACACACCGTAGTATTACTCCTACGATGCTTACTCTGTCAGTCAAAGTGAATGTAGATTGTGCGTCAACAACAGACCTGAGTCGAACAGAAATTCATCCACGAAAACAAGTCCATACGCTCGTCGAAACAGGTACGCTTGCCATCTCAGCACGTAACAGTCAACTTCCGATAAACGAAGCCACACGCCCTATAGTATTACTCCTACGATGGTTACTCCGTGAGTCAAAGTGAATGTAGATTGTGCGTCAACGACAGACCTGACTCGAACAGAAATTCATCCACGAAAACAAGTCCGTACGCTCGTCGAAACAGGTACGTTCACCATCTCAGCACGTAACAGTCAACTTCCGATAAACAAAGCCACACGCGCTGTAGTATTACTCCTACGATGCTTACTCCGTGAGTCAAAGTGAATGTAGACAGTGCGTCAACGACATACCTGACTCGAACAGAAATTCATCCACGAAAACAAGTCCGTACGCTCGTCCAAACAGGTACGTTTGCCATCTCAGCACGTAACAGTCAACTTCCGATAAACGAAGCCACACGCCCTGTAGTATTACTCCTACGGTGCTTACTCTGTGAGTCAAAGTGAATGTAGACTGTGCGTCAACGACAGACCTGAGTCGAACAGAATTTCATCCACGAAAACAAGTCCGTACGCTCATCGAAACATCTACGTTCGCCATCTCAGCACGTAACAGTCAACTTCTGACAAACAAAGCCACACGCCTTGTAGTATTACTCCTACGGTGCTTACTCTGTGAGTCAAAGTGAATGTAGACTGTGCGTCAACGACAGACCTGGGTCGAACAGAATTTCATCCACGAAAACAAGTCCGTACACTCGTCCAAACATGTATGTTCGCCATCTCAGCACGTAACAGTCAACTTCCGATAAACGAAGCCACACGCCTTGTAATATTACTCCTATGGTGGTTACTCCGCGAGTCAAAGTGAATGTAGACTGTGCGTCAACGACAAACCTGACTTGAAAAGAAATTCATCCACGGAAACAAGTTAGTACGCTCGTCGAAATAGGTACGTTCACCATCTCAACACGTAACAATCAACTTCCGATAAACGAAGCCACACACCTTGTAGTATTACTCCTACGGTGGTTACTACGTGAGTCAAAGTGAATGTAGACTGTGCGTCAACGATAGACCTGACTCGAACAGAAATTCATCCACGAAAACAAGTCCGTACGTTCGTCGAAACAAGCACGTTTGCCATCTCAGCATATAACAGTCAACTTCCGATAAAGGAAGCCACACGCCCTATAGTATTACTCCTACGATGGTTACTCCGTGAGTCAAAGTGAATGTAGACTGTGCGTCAACGACAAATCTGACTCGAACAGAAATCCATCCACGAAAACAAGTTCATACGCTCGTCGGAACAGGTACGTTCGCCATCTCAACACGTAACAGTCAACTTCCGATAAACGAAGCCACACGCCCTGTAGTATTACTCCTACGGTGGTTACTCCATGAGTCAAAGTGAATGTAGACTGTGCGTCAATGACAGACCTGACTCGAACAAAAATTCATCTACGAAAACAAGTCCGTACGCTCGTTGAAACAGATACGTTCGCCATCTCAACACGTAACAGTCAACTTCCGATAAACGGAGCCACACGCCCTGTAGTATTACTCCTACGGTGGTTACTCTGTGAGTCAAAGTGAATGTAGACTGTGCGTCAATGATAAACCTGGCTCGAACCGAAATTCATCCACGAAAACAAGTTCGTACGCTCGTCGAAACAGGTATGTTCGCCATCTCAGCGCGTAACAGTCAAAGAGAAGGTTAACAACAGTTGTATTTTTCATCACCACGTCAAGACACCATTCACCACTTCAGGATGCAGCCTGCCTAAACAGGTGGTTTTCAAGGTCTTCGGACCTTTCACCACTTAAGGACCATTCAGGATTTTCAGACTACCCAAAACTCTCACTTCACCACTTCAGGATGTAGCCTGCCTAAACAGGTGGTTTTCAGAGTCTTCGGACCTTTCACCACTTCAGGACCATTCGGGATTTTCAGACTGCCCAAAACTCTCACTTGAGAATTTTCATTCTTGAATTTTCAGCTACCCGTTAACCGCTTGTGAACAGTCAACTTCCGATAAACGAAGCCACACGCTCTGTAGTATTACTCCTACAAAGACTGTGCGTCAACGACAAACCTGACTCGAACAGAAATTCATCCACGAAAACAAGTTCGTACGCTTGTCGAAACCGGTACGTTCGCCATCTCAGCACGTAACAGTCAACTTCCGATAACACCCTGTAGTACTACTACGGTGGTTGCTCTGTGAGTCAAAGCGAATGTAGAC
>BFEA01000257.1:1766771-1782926 GCA_003427395.1 Chara braunii
CCGGTAAACCGTAGGCAGAGAGAGAGAAGAGGACAACAAACGAGGGGCTGTGACAAACTGTTTCGTCGGAGTTTATATATATATATAACGGAAACTGCTGAAGTGAAAACCGGAGCTGTAAAAACTGCAGCTGTGGAAACTGGAGCAGTCGAAGCTGCAGGAGCCAAAACTGCAGCAGTGTGGAAACTGCAGTAGCAACAGATGACCAAGCAGGAGCAGGACAAGAGGGATGCGGGGACAAAAAAGAAAGTGGATGATACAGGGGCCATCACAGCATGCGTCGGAACCACTGAGAGAGACGCGTCACATGCGTAGGATAGCGACGCTGGCGGGAGCGCATGTAGCAGAATGACCTAACCGAAGGTGTTGGCAAGACAGGTAAACACTGAGGGGTTGTCGGTAAAAGGGGTGGAGCGTGACAGCCAACGGGTGTTGGTAAGAGGGGTGATGTGTGAGAGTGATCAGCTGATATATGTATATAACATATATATATATATATATATATCTGTTTGACGATATAAAAAATCTGTATAAAATGTTAAATTTGGTAAAGAATTTCAGTGTGACCTTGAGGCGAAAGTTGTTCAGTTTGGTGGGTTCTTCTGTTCAGTCAAGCACCTTGTTTTGATGTCCTGCTTTGTAGCAAATGGGAAGCTGGAGCCTGTTTCCAGCAGGTGCAGCTCCCCACCAATAGATGGAGTCCTCTACTGGTGGGCCACTTGAGGAGCGGGCTCTTAACCAAAAAAAATAAACAAAAAAGCAAGCACTACCGTCTTCACCCGAATAGAACGCCCGGGAATTATCGCCGTATCTGGGCCGAAAGTTGTGCCAAATACAGCTATAATGACCAGGCATTCTATTCGGGTGATGACAGTAGTTAATAGCTATAGATTTGTCATTGAAACAAAGCTAAAAGAAAAGCACATCATACATTTATAAGAACATGAAAAGTTACAAACTGAAGTCTCATCTTCCTTTCTACGCACTCTCTTCTCACCTCCAACGCATCAATTTCATCTTCAAAGGTGCTGTCTGGAGCCTTCTGCCACGACCCATTGGGCAAACTATTTCCACGAAGACCAGGCATCCCGGCGTCCTTGTCGTACGATGCCGGCCCTACTGCTCCAAGTGCTTCCATGCCGAGGATAGCCCTCATCGCACGGACCATCTGAGCCATGGAGTTTGCCTGATAAGGAAAGGACGTTTAAGGAACAGGAAAGAAACAAAACAAGTAAAGGTAAGTTTCAAATTTGGAAAGGTAAGTTTCAAATTTGGAAAGGTAAGTTTGCCTGATAAGGAAAGGACGTTCAAGGAACAGAAAAGACAACGAACAAGAAAAAGAAAAAAAAAAGGTAAATTTCAAATTTGCCTAAAAAGCGAAGGAACAAGAACGAAAAGACAGTCGGATGGTGGCTAGCAGACTCACCCCCTCCCATAGAGCTATCCCCAGAAGGGTTACAATGGACAGACCCAACCACACCAATCTGCTTCCGAGGCATGAACCTCTGCACAAAAGGGTGTCACCCCACGTCGGCCGCATCCCTGATGTCGTCACGAATCAACAAAATGCACAACTGGCAAGGAATCCACACCTCACTTCTCGGAAGAGCCTTAGCCCCGAATAACTCAATCTTATCAATGATGTGGTACTCCACGTCGATATGGTTCCCCACTTTAGACTTCCAAAAGCAAATCCGCCATAGGGCAGCAGCCTACCTTTGGACAGGCAACCCAGATAAACAACATTTCATCCACAAGGTCGCATGGCAAATTGCCACCCAGTCCAAAGACAGAGGAGGGCTGGGAATTCTAGACCCGGCTCGATAGATTGAGGCTCTCCAGACTAAATGGATAATCAGACTCACCTTGCAACACAACCTACAATGGGTACCACTGGCCCTAAGTCACATCAAGGACTTGGCACCTTACATCCCCCCCCAACATATCAGGCCTCTTTTGGATATATAACAAGTCATGGCCTTCGCCAAGAGAAAAGAACAACAACAACCCCCTTCCTAATGCAGACGAGGAAACAGAGAAAGGAAACACAAAATCATTATGGGAACAACTCATCCGCATATGGAGAAAGATCTTCCCACATAATAAAACCGGCCCAAAGAAAAGAGATGTAGTCCTCAAACAACCCCCTTTGCCAATCCTTGGATCAAAGACGAAAACGGCCTCAGCTTCTCTCTCACCAAAGCAGACCTCAAATGGGGACATTGGGTAGAGAAAGGTGTATGGCAAGTGCAACACCTCTGGAATGAACCAGCAAACAACTGGAAGACTGCAAAGGATCTGCGGATCTTACTAAAAGGTTGCCACAACCTGCATGCCAACATTATTCACATCATCGAAAGCATACCTCTAGAATGGCGTCAGTTATTAAAGACTAATCAAATTTGGATGTGGGGAGAGTGGGCATCAAGCAGAGAACAAACACAACCCACAGAAAGTCACAAACAGCAACCTACAGAATAAGAACTGGATACTTTGTTCCATCCATCCCCTACAGGATTCAGGAAACCCAGCTAGTTTCATCAGCAAAGAACCAAGAGCGGAAGGGGCCTTCACATCATCCAACCTCAGAAGGATCTGGGTCATTGAAGGAGACAGAAACAGAGTCTACAGACCCGAAACAAAAATAAACCACCTAGAAATAGATCCTGCTGAATGGTCCTGGAGCAGAATCAGCCGACATTCCACAAGAGAGCGCCGCTATGCACTCACTGACTACACACCCAAATTAGGCTACAAGCTCCACAACAACCCCCCCTCCATACACACGATCATACAGAAACGATGGGAAAAGGAGGAAAATACTATCACATCAGTCAACATCAATCCATCATGGACCTCTATATTTTGCATAAGACCACCAAACTAGCTAGTCTGCTATGGCTCATAACATGTCGTGCAGTAACCGTCAATCTCTGGCTATCACAAAGAAGAAAGAAAGATAGATAATGACACCGAGCAGACATCTTGGAGCAGGGTGTGCAACGCCCAACTCCAAGAATCTCTCAACCATTGCTTCATGGATTGCCAAAAGACAAAGCAACTCCGGCACGATATGGAATTAACCTGGAACAAGCACTCTAATAAAACCATCGCGATCAACTCAGGCACCCTATTCTTAGAAGCAGAACAAGACCCACCCCTCAAAGGTTTTGGGCTTTTCTTCTTCTCACTCATCAAAAAATTGACCCTCTGGACGATGTAGAAAAGGAGATGCATAGCAACCTTCGGGGATTCTAGTAACACCCCTGAAACCCCCCTCATAGTCATTAAACATATGGTGGAAACGGAAATCCAAGCACAATGGAAAAGAACATATACGAAACTCCAGTCCCTTCAAAATGCCCCAGATAAGAAACAAGAGATCATTAATAAATTCACTTCCCTGAATGTAGGCAACGGGAAACTAGGAACAGTAGAAAGAGAAAGACCACACTTAAAGGACTGGTTAGTTATGCCCACATCAAATATCCAAAACCCTACCACTCAGACACAATCCACACTTTCAAACAACCTACCTCCCATCGCATTTAACAGGACAGACACCGATATATAAACCTTTCTATCAACCCAGCCTAACCACCTACCGCCGCACCCCCCCCAACCACCACCCACTATCAAACTTCTCCCGAACTCAACCTCACCAATCTAAATACCTTCCCATCCTTCAGGTTTCACTCCCACACCACAAACCCAACTCACCTACGTCAACCACTCCACACTATATCCTAACACCTATTACCCACCACACCACCCCCATCAAGATGAACAGTCCAAGCTCCCAGTAACAGCTCGGTCAAAGTGCCTCCTGCCTCCCAGATCACTAGCGTTTGGGGTTGTAGCTTCAGACGCTTTCTTTCAAGTAAACTTTCAGATCTTACTCCCTGAAGTTACTTCAGCTTGGTCAACACGCCACCTGTTACCGAGGGTTTAGGGTTTTTAGCATCAGACTTTACTTTCAAGGAAAACTGCTCCAAAGGGTTCCGAATTTCGAGCAAAAGGGTCCGTCACACCCACAGTTCCAGGTAAATACAGACACGTCATAGGTCCAATCGACAGTGAGGAACAGACAGAAAAGAGACCGGAACTGTCCAGCAAAGTCAAGTCGCAGACACTCATAGCTTCCAAGGAAAATAACAGCCTAGAATAGGCTAACTTAAGCAGGGGTGAAGATCGGTACATCCTCCTTCAAGGAAGTAATCAATGTCGAGCGTGAGTGAGTAAGCAATGTACTATCTTGGACTTGTCGGGGGAATAGGAACCGGACTAATGCTCCCCAGAACGGAAAAGGAGCCAGAACCATACGGTTCTGTTTGGTTTTAAAAAAAAAAAGAAAAAAAAAAAGAAGAAGATGATGAACCTTTTTTTTCTTTTTTTTTTTCCGGACAAGAAAGAAAGGACTCTCATTTAGAAGTCATGGTAGGTGCTGCAAGCAATACCCCAAGGGCGGTACCCAAGGGAGGTACCCAAAGGGGGTGTACCCAAGAGGGGTGCAAATTTCCAAAAACTATCAGGGATGTTGCTTAAGTTACTCCACGTTCGTGGTAAAAAAAAAAAAAAAAATCATGAAAAACGGGCTTGGCCGGGTTGGATAGTTGAAAAAATAGTTGCGCCAAACGGAATGCATATTTCAATCAAAGTCGGTTGTGACCCTGTAGGAGTGACATGTCAGACTTGGCAGGCAGGCCCGAAGGGTCCATTCATACGTTTAGACTCGGTGGAACTGATGGCTTAAAGCAACCAATTGGACTCCGTCTCCAAAAAGAGGATCAGAGATCCTAGGGCACAACAAATCACGAGCTGCTAGATGATCAACATCACACAAGTTAAATAGTACGAACACAAAGGGCAATTGGTGGACTCACTTTTCCCTTTCAAAGAGGAGGCCTTCCAGTTCATCTTGGTCTACACAAATCATAGCAGCAAGATGTGACGACGCCCAGAAAGACCTAGTAGTAGGGGATTGTTGGTTCACGAGGCGCTGCCTTGTGCTGCCTTGGTAACACCATCCATGACGGACAGACAAATCCTTCTGGAACACAAATCTAATTATTCTAGACCCAACCAAACACAGACTGTGAAGTGCACATAGTAACAGGGAGAGCACCCTAGCAGCAGAACCTTTGAATAATCAACCCCTCATCTTGGTGCAAGGAAGATGAGCGATAGCGAGCTTCAGAAATCAAACAGCATCATACACATGCGACCAGATAGTCGTGACCTCGAACCAATAGCAGAATTGCATCACGAGTTTCACCAAATAAGAGTACAGCAAAAGCTCATAATTGACAATGCTGGAATAGTCAAACGAAGAACCAATGTCGATATCCTATCTGGCGCTCGGCGCCCAGACTACAGATGGCAGATCCTATCTAGCCTAATCTACAATGCCGCCATGACGTCCACAGCTCCCCGAAGTACGAGCAGATCTCGGCAAATGTCGCACGCTTCAAGCACCAGGAATGTCTCTCATATCACTCACAACCTCGTTCCCCAACTCACAGATWCCACATGCACCCAAGGACCACCACGCGCCCCATCCAGCATACAGCAGCGCAGCTCGGCTATGGCTGCCTGCTCCTTCCAGCTCACCCGTGAGCGCGTGAGCGCTGGCCAGCGATAGCGCAGCAGCGCTTGCACACAATGCAGTCAGTTCCCGAATGCCGATTGCATGGGCAGGCTCTTTCCTAAATGGAAGTGGCCTGCCTGCCTCGCGTTCAGCCTGGCTGCACTGGGTCCCTGCCGAGAAGCTTCCGGTAGGCCCAGGGAGGCTGAGTCTCAGGCCAAACGAATCAGGCCCAGGGCCACCGACAGTTACCCGTGCCCAACTGCTCACAGCCTGAGTTGGGCCTATGCTGCGTATCTCGCCCAGGGCCTGACTTAGATACATTTGATAAAGGAGGCCAGGGCCTGGGCGCCTTCAACCAACTGGCGCTGCGCAACTGCCTGAATTTTCCGCAGTTGCGAAGTAGTCCAAAATAGGCCTCTTGTCGTCTGTCGAGCCTGCCTTCACTTAGGGCGGCCGACCTGTTGCAGATAGGGGCCCAGTAGGGCTTATCGAGGCCTTGTGCCTCGCATTCCCTCCTCCATACTTCGCTAATCCTCTGAGAAGTTTAGTCAATCTGGCGCTTTCCTTTCTGCAGCAACTTCTCGTAGTGGGCGACAACCTGTGGAGCGGTCTGCATCAATTCTTCCCGTGTAAACCATCTGTCCTCCTTAGGATCAGTGTGATGCCTGAACCGAACGCGATACTGCAGCTTCGGTTTCAGAGGACGTCCCCTGCCGGTCGGTCTTGGAATTGGCATCTCTCTGTGATCCACGATTTCATCAATGTCGACCTCTCCATCCATGGTTGGGGGCAGCATTGAGCGTCGCGAAGGGAACTGGTCAGTTTCCTTGAATGGTGCAAGCTTAGAGGCGTGAAAAACAGGGTAAGTACGAAGGTGTCCAGAGATCCGAATGACATGTGAGGGTCCGTCTGGTTCATCCCCAACTACATCCCAAACCTCCCATGGTCCAAACTACTGTGGTATGAGCTTACGGGAAATCCCGTGCTCCTGTCCCAGTTCCGAAGCCTTGACCCAGACCCTGTCCCCTACCTGAAACATAAATGGGTGGCGGTGCTTGTTCTCAGATTCGATCATTGCCTCGTGTGCTTTGTGCACGTGTTCTACTGCCTGCTGCATATGGCTCTCATATCTATAAGCGAATTCCAAAGTGCCTGGAGCAGCAGTAGGCTGGTTCTCAGGTAGCAGAAAGACAAGGGGGAGTCTGGCTTTGAACGTTAGAAGTAGGCTGTTAGGACTTACTCCCGTGGCACTATGAACTGCGTTGTTGTACAGGCTGGCGATGAGAGCAAGCTTCTCATCCCAGTCCACTTGATTAGGCTTAATGTAGTGCCTTAGCAAGTGTTGAACAGCGCGGTTCATTTGCTCTGCCTGTCCGTTTGCCTCTGGATGGTTTCCAGATGTCATCTGCAGCTGCGATCCTTGTTCGGCAGCTGCGGCCTTCCACAGTTCACTGGTGAATCGGACATCCCTGTCGCTGATTATAGACTTCGGCAGGCCAAAGTCTCTGACCCAGTTTTCTTTAAATAGCTTGATAACATACTCGGTCTTTGCTGTTTCCGGCATGGCCACTAACCTAGCATACTTACTAAATCTATCCACGATGACGTAGGTGTACCTCATGCCACTCTTGCTGGTGACTAGCGTATCCATGAAGTCCATGGACAAGCTTTCACCAGGCCTTTCCGGAATGGGAAGGGGCTTGAGCAGCCCAAGAGGAGCCTGTGTTCGGGGCTTGTCACGTTGACAAACTTGACAAGTCTCGACATACAGTTTGGCATCTCTCATCATCGTGGGCCACCAGAACCGCTGCAACAGATTGGCTGCAGTCTTCTTGAAACCAAAATGTCCCGTGGCATGATTGGTGTGAATCTGGGACAGAGAGATGGGATCGAATGAAGGAGAGGGAGGATTACATGGGTGGAGAACAATAAGGGGCAAGAAAGAATCTCCGACTCAACAGCAACGTACAGTAGACAATAGCACGAGAAAGGGCAAGATCAGGGAATGGTCTGAGGAGTCCTGATTGGTACTGTTTTTTGTTTTTCCCTGGCAGTTCGCACAAGTGGACGGAGAGGTACTATTCTAACAGTTCTCCAGAGTAGGTGGGCAATCCCAAAGGCTGGGAAAGGGAGCAGGGGTGGCAGTAGTACGTCCTTCCCGTGAACGAAAGCAATCAATGATGCTGCTGTATCAGATCCCTTTGGCCATAAAGAAGGGAGGCGTTGAGTGCGTTTCTGATGTAAGGGGTGCTGGACCCAGTTTCCAGTTTTGTAAATGGTATTAAAAAAAAGGTGAGGTGACGGCTTTTTTCTTTTTTTTTAAACAACAACAAGAAAGAAAGAAAGAAAGAAAATGGATAAAGCTAAGCAAAAAAACTAAGCAGAGACAGATTACCAAATGGAAAGTTTAGATCAATGGAGTCCAACTGGTCATGATACGTTTGCATGAATCGAGCCACTTTCATGACCACATTCGTGCTTGCTTTAGTATCATCCTGGCATGTTTCGTGACAAGATTCATGCTTGCTGAGCAAGGGTGTCGCAGCACTGGGGTTTCATCACTTGACATCTGACAAGTGACCATGAACCGTTTACTAGATTCATAACCACATGGTCCACATCCGATTATCCGATAAGAATTATTAAAATTACACTTTGTTGAAGTTTGTTCCAAAAGGATATTGAGAAAGGTCGATACCAACCTTGCATTTTTTTTCGGTGCTTTGCATCTGGTTGACGGCGGTGAGTGGTCATGTAGAGTGCAGGCTTGCACTTCCTTCAGATACACTTCAGCTTGCCGGTACATGTGATGTTAAACTGAGCTATGAAAGATGGCAGCTTGTAGTTTGTTGGCCCCACAGTAGAGGTTGGAAAGATTGTACCATGGGACGCTGGCCCCGGTTTCCACCAGGTGCCGCTACCCACCAATAGACCGGAGCATCCAGGCACAGGCCAACTAGAAGGAGGTGCTCATATCACACCCTCTCTAGTGGGCTCGACCCCCAATTTCAACAACAAAAAAAAAAAAAGAGTTTGTAATTTACTAATTTAGTAATTTGTACTGTCATCCTACTATGATAAACACCACAAATGTGGCTGCAGAGATCTCTGCAGGGTGCAGAATGTTTGTCAAATAGAAGATGCAAATAGATGTAGATCACCATCATGCGCGGTAGATTTAGAATTGTCGCGGGTTCAGGAATCAAACATTGGTGCTGAAGCCGGTTCAGAACTCCTCAGAGTTAACTACACCTGCACAGAGTTAACTACACCGGCATTTACAGCGATCGCCACAGATAGAGGGATCGAACACTCGTACTGAACCATAGACACAAAGAGTTAACTACGGTTGGGTTTAACTGCACCTGGGTTTAACAGTTAGAAGGAGTGAAAAAAGTTAACTACGGTAGGGTTTAACTATGCCTGGGTTTAACAGTTAGTAAGAGTGAACTAGAGCAAGGTTTACAGCGAAGAATGAGGTTGTGTGTAGAGTTCATGTTTTGCAATGCTATTTGAGTGAATTCTCTCTCCCCTAAAGTCTCTGAGGACACCAAACAGCTCGGTCACTGGCCATGCACGTTACCTTAGGGGTCATACGATAAGGGTTAACTATACCTGGGTGCAAGAGTTAACTACACCTACTGTAGGTTTATAGCGAAGAATGAAGTTCTGTTGAGTTCATTGTGTGCACACTAAACCATAAGAACTAAGAGTTAATGACACCTCGGTTTAACAGTTAACTACACATAGGTTTACAGTGATGAATGAATGAGTCTGACAAGAGCAGGCAAGCAAGCCGTCCATATCATGAAGATAGATATCTTGAATAGCAAGCCATTGTCTGACAGAGAAGAAATCAGCAAGCGGACGCACATTCGCTGACACAAAAGATGTCAGCAGGTGGACGGTGGATTGGACAGCAAGCCTTCACTCGCTCCCGTGCCCTAGAATCTGTGTGAGGACAAAGAAAGGGGAGGGGGGGGTAGGGGGGGAACGGGGGGGACCGAGCAAGGAACAGGAATGTCAGTCAACCCTCTTTGACTGAATGGTCCACAACATGTAACTGTCAGTAAACAGACCATGAGTTTGGATCCTCAAGGATAAACACAATGATGTTTGGGGCTACTACTTTAACCCACCAGTACCTCGCCCACACATCGGCCGTGGGCCCTTCGCCGCAACTTTCGGAGGCCCAAAATGCGAGAACGGTCGCCCATGACACACAATGATGTTTGGGGCTACTCCCTTAACCCACCAGTACCTCGCCCACACATCGGCCGCGGGCCCCTCGCCGCAACTTTCGGAGGCCCAAAACGCGAGAACGGTCTCCCATGAAATTTATCAAAGGCGGCCCGGCCCCAAAAGTTGCAGCCGTCAACGAGCCGCATCTCTCAAATATACCTGGGAAAGGTACTGGTGGTTTGAACCACCCGTTCACACGAACCTAAGCAGTACTCTTACCGGTATCCATGGTAAAAGCTTTTCGATTCGACCCAACGCCAGTAGGGAGTGCAGCAGGCCTCAATGAGGCTCACTCTGAAAATGCACAGCTGCAGGCTTGCGAGCGTTGGAAAGTAGCCTCGTCAACTTGACTTGGGCTCGTTCGAACTGGTGGTTTGACAACACAAAAAAAGAAGTCTGTGGTGACACAGAAGCAAAAAAAAAAAAAACGGCGGTTCACAGAATGTGTCAGGAGGCAGGACTGAGACCTAAAGGTGACTGTAATTTTAACAGTTATTAACAGCTACCGTCTTCCCCCGAACATAACACACCCTAAAAATGAATGTATACGAGTTATAATTCCGGCCAGATACAGCCAAAATGAGGGTGCATTGCGTTCGGGGGAAGACGGTAGCTGTTGTTGTCAGTTGAACTCATGACCTAATTGTGTCAGAAGTTAACATAAAGGGGCACCCTGTTTATTAACAGTTACGATTCTGAAGTACCTGCCTTGTGGGTAAATGATACATTGTTTTCAACTGAGACTTCTGAAAATGTGAAACTCATCCTACCGTCTTCACCCAAATAGAACGCCCGGTCATTATCGCTGTATCTAGACAGAAAGTTGCACCAAATAGACCTATAAAGACCGGGCATTTTTCGGCTTGACTTAGGGAGATAGAAGTCCACCATAGCTGCAGCTGCGCATCATACCCACCATGCTCACCATAGCTGCAGCTGCGCATCATACCCACCATGCTCACCATAGCTGCAGGTGAGCATCACGTCCACCGACCCCACCAGAGCTGCAGGTGAGCATGATGTACACAAAGCCCACCATAGCCGCAAGCGAGCATCCTGTCCACCACCAAGTGTCACTTGACTTTGGAAGTCTACCATAGCTGTCCCATGAAGGGTTGATCTCCACCCAAGTGTACGGCACTGAGGAGACTGAGGATACCGGCAGCAGTGACAATGTGAAGAGCAGAACGATTGGAGACAACGGCAATGGAAAAAGTAAGTCCAGACAAGATGAGGTATAAGGGAGAAAAAAAAAAAAAAAAAAAAAACGGATCAGAAAAAAAAAACACCCTCAAGCAGCGTGCTTGGTGTCCACTAGCTGAGAGAGTTAGGTGGTCCCCCCCTGGTCGGTCTTGGTGGGGACCTGGGTTTCCCCCCAGAGGCCTTTGCCCCCCCCTGCTATCCCTTGCTGGGGGTTAGTTTCTACCTTCTTCCCCCGAATACAACGTACGGTCATTATAGCTGTATTTGAGGCAGCTTTCAGTCTAGATACAGCTACAATGACAGTACGTTGTATTCGGGGGAAGAAGGTAGGTCTGGTAGACTTTGGTGGCTGCTTCCTTCCGTCCTACATACATTCGGCTGCTCCACCTACCCCGCATATAGGTGGGTAGTGTGAGCTAGAATTGAGAGAGGAATATAGCTTACTTTTCTAAGTTCTCTTTATAAAAAAAAAGGAAAAAAAAAAAAAAAAAAGAGGTAGTGTTCGAACATTGAAGAGGAGGGATTCTCCCTTGTTGTACCTTAATTGCAAAGATGGGCACCTGCCTCTCCCTCGCAGCACCTCGAACCCACGAGTTTTGTTTCAACCTCGATCGCAGCGTGAGCACGGCATCAGCCATAGAAATGTCATCAGTCAGCTGCACCATGTCACTCAGACCCATAACCTCCATAACTTGCTCAAGAGAGGATTCTGCTATCTTTCACCAGAGTACACACCAGCCATAAACGGAAATTGGGAATTGGGGGAAAACCTTGTTAGCAAAGCACTTGGCATTCATAATTTCATATACATCGCAGTCCCTCATGACCTCCAAACACTTTCTCACACACAATTCTGCAGATCCTCTAGCGGCTGAGTTTTGCGGTTATGTCACCCATAACCGCAAATCGGAAACAGCAAATCGGAAACCGCAAACCGGAAACCGCAAATCGTAGACCGCAAATCAGAGAACCTGGTCAACAAAATCACTCGTCATTCCGTTCCGGTGACAAGCATGCGGCGCCGTGCAGGCCCCCCAGCCCCCCCCCCTGTAAACGCATCTGGGGCGACAGGGGAATGAGGCCGTCCTTTTTTTCCTATGCTCCATCTGTTCTCATGTTCATACTTGCCCGCAGGGTCACCAGCCCGTACGTACGGAGGTCCCCGGGCCGACCTCCGTATCGGGCGTTCAGGGTCCCGTACGGGGTCCAAACCCCACGGCATTCGGCCCCCGCCAAAAATTATTTCGGGGCCTAAAAATAAGTTTTTTTTTCTGATTTTTTCTGTGAGTTCTCTATGATGTGAGCTACATGCCTATACATTTTGAAGTCATTCTGCCTGGATAAACAAAAACTAAAAATCGCCAAAGATGGCGGTGTCAAAACGTGCTCGTCCACTTACTATTCTGTTTGTTTGTTTTTTTTCTATTTTTTGTTTTCATTTTAGTGCGGCCCCTAAAAATTTAATTAGTTTTTTAAACTTTTTTGATGGGTTTTGTGTTATGTAAAGTACACATCTGTAAATTTTCAGGGCATTGGCTGTGCCAAAAAAAAAAAGAAAAATCGTCAAAATGGCGGTGTCGAAAACATGTTGGCTCACTCACTAATTTTAATTCTCTTTTCATTTTTTCTTATTTTTATTATTAGTTTTATTTTCTGTATTTTATTTTTATTTCAAATTTGGTAAGGAATTTGGATGTAATGCTCANTTTTTTTTTTTTTTTTGGGTCCGCGTTCGGTCCGAACGGCCGAACGCATCCCCAAGGGGTCCCGTACATTCGGGCGTTCGGCCCGTCCCGAACGGCCGGTTACCCTGCTTGCCGGTGATAAGCAACCAGACTGCTGCCCCCCCCGAATAGATGGGGCTTATCTTTTCTAAAATTTAAAAATTCAGAAGGAAAATGGCACACCATCCGTACGTACACCACCCGCCTTTATCATCAAATCAACCACAACCACAACCACAAGTGCATTCAGGCTAGGGGATTCGCTTCGACTCCAGTGTATTCATGTCATGTCAGGCTAGGGGCATTTGTTTCCACTCCAAACATATCCTAGAGGTATTAGGGGATTTCGTTCCACAGAGGCCTCCATTTTGTGCACAGGGTCGTCGTCAGCATTATCATTGATCTGTGTGTTGCCACTGACACCCGGCATGCGACTTTCACTCCCTTGCGGCGTATACACAGGACAGCATTTTCGATTGAATCTGTCAATAACTACTACGTCCAAATACATCGAGTTTTGCGCCGGCTTTGTTATCTTCACCAGGTTCAACATCGCCGCCCCTACAAAAAAAAGGCCCAGCGAAGTCGGTCGCTTTCAGGAATCAGGAAGGTTTCGTTCTTTGCTTTTCCACCAACGAGGCACTACCACGACACGACTTTCTTCATTCCAATCGGAAAACATACATTGAATGTGTCAATAACTACGTTCATTGACATGGCATTTTTTTATTGAATGTGCCCATAACTACGTTCAGATACATGATCTCCCACGACAGGGGGCATGCAACATATCGCCCGCTGACAGCCTGCATGCCACGTTTACTCCCTTCTCTTACGGCAAGCACAGAGCACCACCTTCTTGATTGAATCTTGTCAAAAAATGTGTTCAGGTTCATCACTGATTTTTCACCCTCCCATGAGTGTTCGGGTTCAGTGTAGCCATGCTGAGAATGCTCATCAGCCCCTGCACAAGGATGGTCCGCACAAATCAGGAAATCGTTGTAAACCCACTGACGGCCTGCATGCCGCTTTTACTCCCTTCTCTTACAGGGAACACACAGCACCACATTCGTGATTGAAAGTGTATTCAGGTTCATTGAATCATTGCTGATTTTTGGCCCTGCCATGACTGTTCGCATTCAGTGCAGCCATGCTTAGAATGCTCATCAGCCCCTGCTGCACAAGGATGGTCCACACAAAAGTCAGGAAACCGCCGTGCAAATCACACAAAAAAAGGAGGCGATGAAAAAAGGGCTTCCCTTCCAAGTTACTCCTCACCTGCTTGGGGGGCTGGGTGGCCTGGAATTGGCTGCCGATCCTGTGATCACTCACAGCTCCCAATCTTCTCAAAGCCGACTTATCAAACAGGACTGACTACTCAAAAGATTCATCTCAAAGGTCCACAGGACATTCAGGACCAACTGTTTCCACAGCCGTTACAGTCATTGCAACGGCTGATGAGAAGGGTCATCAATTTGCGTAATTCACCCGCTTGAGGCACTGCACAGTGCATACATTTTGGTCCAGTGCAGTCCCATCTTTTGTGATCTGTCCCAAGTCTATCACAGAATGGGACTGGGACTGGGACTGGGACAGATCACAAGATGGCTGACCATGAAAGCTCACCTCCTCATACTCATTTTCGGACCATAGAATCAACTCAAGGACCCCACAATCTGCCTAGTGAACCTCCCCCCCTGGGCTATGCTTGTGCGTCATTCTACCCAGACGCCGGTCTAAAGACTCTAAACATACAATCTGCCTAGTGAACCTCCCCCCCTGGGCTATGCTTGTGCGTCATTCTACCCAGACGCCGGTCTAAAGACTCTAAACATAGACCAGGTTCAAGACATAGACCAGGTTCAAGACCTAGATTTATGATTGCCTGGTTAGCACGCAGTTAACACTCCAGCAGAGTATGAGCATAGGCTTCAAAGGACCAAAGGACCAGTCTCAGCTGGCAACTTGACATGCTTTTTTTTTTTTTTTTTTTTTTTTTTTAAAAGAGCGACAGCTTTGAGATGTCACCATTGAGAAATCACCATTTAAAATGATTTAACTGACCGTGCCCAGGCGATTCAGAAATTTATATTGTTGTGTGCATCTGATTGCATCTGGATTCAAACTTGGGTCTGTATTTCAACGGTTCACAGGTGTACCAACTGAGCTACATTACAAAACAGCTGCACCCAAAATTTAGTATTTACTATTTAGCATCTACCAACAATAAAAGATCTGCTGAGTTCCGCCAGAGCAAAGCCTTAGAGAATACTCACACTGGTAGGCCGTCAAAACCACAAAATCGCAACATCGGGGGCCAGATCGAGTACTTCCTTTTCCAAGGACTAGATCTGGCCGGTGATTTTGCGATTTTGCCATTGTGAGCGCCAAATGCGAATATGCCCTTAGACAGTGATGGTTCATCCGCAGTGAGCCTAGAACAGACTCGTGTTTTTTTTATCTCACTCAAGCAAGCAGCTTGAAATGTGACACCTTACCGCAGTTATAGTCAAAGGCTTGCATTTTTTTCACTACCCTCTTTCCCCCCCAACAGCTGAAGTGCGACCCTCATCATGACTGTATAGTACCAGAGAGATAGCTTGTATACATTTTCAACATGAAAGGCACATTATGATCAAAAATTTATCGCTGAAGAGTGTGAACTGGAAACTGAAAATGAATGAGGAGAAGCATAACGTCTTCTCATTTTGAAACGCACCTGGTAAGCAAACAGCATCAGTGGAATGTCCGTTGGTTTATCGGAAGCAAGCCAACCTCTTCTGTCTCCGCCGACCAAAGCTCGCAAGCTGCTTTCCACAGATTTTCCTCGACTGCTCTTGTCATCGTCACCATCATCATCTTCATCCTCCTCCTCCTCATCCTCATCATCTCCACTGCTTTCATCAGAAACATGGGCCTGAGAGAACGTCTTCGGGGCCAGTGCGGCACCATGATAGTCTTTGTCTAGCTTCCCCTTATCTTTCTCTTCCTTCCCCGCATCGGCTTGGCCTTCCTCAGGCATCTGCCTCACCTCAACCCGTGGCCTCTTTCCTGAAATAGCACATACGGGGCATTTCGCACAGTCAAAAAAAAAAAAAAAAAAAAAAGGGAAAATCTTTCGTTAAGTTTTTTTAACTTTTTTTCTGTGTTAGTCCCCGGGCGGCCCGGACCGGGCAGGGCCCGGGCAGGGTCCCGGGCGATCCCAGCGCATAATATTTAAAAACATATAAAAATTTTTAAAAATCAAAAAAATCCGAAAAAAAAATATGTTGTGTAAAATTGCAGTACAAACGACTTTTGGCTGAGGGCCACCTCGAAATTCCTTGTTAATTTCAAGATAAAAAATAAATGAGAAAACATGAGTCCCAAAAGACTCCAAATGTGCCCTTTTAAGCCCTT
>BFEA01000257.1:1795129-1807016 GCA_003427395.1 Chara braunii
GGAGAGGGAGGTAGGACGGGATCATTTTTGTCTGCAGGCAGATCCCTTCAGGCGAAGGAAAACACGGCGAGATCTTGCAGTATGGGCCCCCATTGACGGAATTTGTTTTGTTTTTTTGTCGTTTTTTCAGGTTTTTTTCTTTAATAAAAAAAAAATTCGCTTTTTCTTACAAATAGCTGAGTACACGAAGCTGACAACTCACGCTTCGTTTTTAATGTTCTTCGTTTTTTTCCGTTTTTCTTCTCTAAAATTCACCTTTTTAATACCTACCAACCACTCCTCCTAAGCCTATACAGTAGACCCCTGCAAGCATAGCTACCCCTCATAATCAAGGGGTTGCATGTTGCCCCCCGCCCTTACGCTTCAGCAAGGGAGGGGAAAAATAAACTTAAAAAAAAAAAAAAAAAAAAAAAAAGGATCCATTTAAGAAACGAAAACAAAATATAAATACACAAACGGTCGCCTGTATTTCCATGGAGTAAATAAAACTCTCCTAGCATTAAGAGCGTTTAAAAACGTAATAATTATTATTATAGACTTATAGTATTATTGATTTTTAATTTTTTTTAATCATTTTGACCATGTTCAATGTATTATTATTATTATTATTATTATTATTATTATTATTATTATTTCATTAGTATCATTAATTTATTATGTATTATTACGTATCATGTTCGGGAAGGAAAAAAAAATGCAAGAAAGTAAATACGGCAGCAAGCTCACCTTTGAAACTGCATACGCTATGTCATCCGCAGTGACGTTGTCGTCAACAAGAACCACATCGCCCAGAGGAGCAGGAAATCGCGCCATCGGCCTTCTACCCAAGTCCATCACAATCTCGATAAGATTGTCCAAATTTGGATGACTGGCAAGTTTTACCTTTATCCGTTCAGGCAGCAAATCGACCAGGAGGTTAAGTTCCTCCTTCAGCAGTTCCCAGATTCTTCTGCTGATCTCATCCTCCTCCTCCTCCTCTTCCTCCTCCTCCTCCTCCTCCTTAGAAGGACGACTGCCACCATCGCCATCCCTCAACGAAGAAGAAGAAGAAGAAGAAGAAGAAGAAGAAGAAGAAGAAGCCAACTGAGAAGGAGAAAGAGAGGAAGACGAGGAACGAGAATTGGATGGAGACGTGGACAGAAGGGATGAGGAGGTGGCCGAAGAAGGGGAGGTGTCTCCAGTAGCTAATGACTTGTGCGGCAGAGGCGAGGAGTCGTCCGATCTTGCTCTATCAATCAACGACGACAGCCCTTTCTCTTCCCCCTCTTCCAGGTCATCCTCCTCCTTCCCCGATGCTGCGGCAGCCGCGGCGGCGTGCCGCCGCCATAGCTGATCGCCGCCCCCACTCCTTTCATCAGCACAACCATCCAACGTCCCAGCCACTCGGCGACGCCATAGCCGGTCGCCACGTGTCAGCCCGCCGGCCATCCTTCCCCCTCCATGTATCCGCCCCCCGCCCGCTCTTGCACAGAGAAAGCACACCTCCACCTCCCCCCCTCCATCTGCAAAGCTCCTCCTCCTTTCGAGCTGTCGTGGCCGACTGTTCGCCCATAAGAGTTCGCGCCATTCGACACCACCACGCCCATGGCTTAACTGCAGCTCGCGCGCCCCCAGGCCGCACCGCGCTCCCGGCAGGACGACGGAACGAAGGCAAGCAGGAGGAGGAGGAGATGGTGGAGATGGTGGAGAAGGGGGAGGAGACAGACAAGAGCCAGCAGCAAAAGCTGGAGACCCCGGCGCCGACGCAGATCGAGGTCGAGACGGACATAGAGAATGGGATCGGGACAGATACAACGATGATCTCATCCCCCGTCCCGGGCCATCTCCACTGAGAGCAGCTTGCTGCCCTGCGGCGGCAAAACCGCTACGTGGATGCACTTGGTACAGACTAAGTTGAAACCCGGACATGGCCGCAAGCCACCACCGCTGAATGCTCCTCTCTTTCCCTCCTCTCTCCTCTCTCCTGCCTCCTCCTCCTCCTCCTCCTATTGGGTTTAATCATCCCCCGGCCTGTCCCTCCCCCCTGTACCCATGGCCTAGCGTGCTCACTCGAATAGAACGCCCGGTCATTATAGCCGTTTTGGGGCCAACTTTCAGTCCAGATGCAGCGAGAATGACCAGGGGCAAGGTCCCACTTGCGCAAATTAGGAGATTTCGGCCGTTGATCTTTGCTATCTACGGTCGGTATCTCTTAATTCGTGCAAGTGGGGCCTAGCCCCGGGCGTTCTCTTCGGCCGATAACGACTGGTCTGCCATATCTTAGATGATGCCCACGAGGAGCACGACAGAGGGATGAACACGAAACAATACAGAACACCCCCCGCTCAGTGCTCACGCCCCGCTTGTGCACTCGATGCCGGACGCAACGGATACGGTGGGGACCACACAGATTCTTTTGAATCTTTTTCGCCCGTTTACCACAACATCGGACTGATCACCGCGACGTCATCGCTCATTCCACACGGACTGATCACCGACGTCATCGCGCGGGGGACGAAGGGATTTCAAGGAAAAACCAATAAGTTCAAACCGCGCACGGACCCCGCCCACAGAGGGGAAACAAATTCTGACTGATGCTGAATCTGGGCGGGGCCGCCGCGCAGAGTTTCTGATTCTGAATCTGAATCTGGGCGGCCCTACGAGCCTCGCTCCACCACTCTCCGAACTCTTTTTTTTTTTTTTTTTCACTCTCCAAACTCGATTTCCGGCGGTGAGTAACGACTTTTAACACTGGAAGGTCGCCCACGCTCCACCACTCACCACGCGGGTGAGAGCAAAAGACCACCGGGGCCGAGGTCCCAGTGGCAAAGAGGATTGGATTGGTTTCAGCTCCTGAATCTGGACATGTTTCTTGCGTGGATGCAGAAAAGCAGTCCAATCGCAATTTCCTGCACTTCGCCATGAATACGTCCACATTCCGCCTTTAAATCCAATCCTTTTGGCTAGAGGGACCTAGCCCCCGAGTGGAAGAAGGCAAGGCCGGCCTTTGGAGGGAGGGGGGGGAAAAAAACCGTGGTGAGTGCTCACCACAGCCCACTCACCACCCAAAAATAGGATTGGGGCCCCAAACATATTGAATGCATCAGGTCAGCTTTTTTGTTCAGATTCGTTCTCAATTTTGGAGAGAGGGGGACAAACACAAAACAAGACAAGACACCCCCTGCCACACCCGCGCTTGTGACCTCGATGCCCGATGGAACGGGCACCGTGGGGACCACACAGATTGTTTCTCTCCTTTTAGCCCTTTTACCACAACGGATCACAAGGCCACAACATCGGTAGTCACTCAATCCACACAAACTGATCACCACGTGCCAAATGAAGAAATTTCAAGGAGACCAAGAAGTTCCGGGCACACAGAGGCCTCAGCACCTCACCCGCGTGGCGGTGCAACTAGTCCCTTGTTCTGACTTTCGGACCGTGGTCAGTTGTGGACCGGTGAAGCATCTCACCAAAAGCCTGCTGTGGTGGGTCGCAGAGGGAGGCCCGTCAGGCCGGAATCGACAAATTTATGTCACGGAAAACTATGGTTACGGACGACTCCCCTGCGCGAACGTAATTGTTCGTAAACATAGGTCATGAGTTCAAAACCCACCATACGAAGTCTGATGAACACAGTCAGTTGGCGCTATGCCAAGAGGGAAGATTTGTCAACTGCCTCTCAAGGGTGCCCTGTTTCGTCAGATGCCCCTCAAGCTTTGGGACTCCTCCCTTCTTCTCCTTCTTCTTCGTCTTCTTGTGCATGTGTCAGTAAGAGCACCAAAGGCATATGAACGTGAGTGAATAACCATGGATTCTTCTCGTGACCTTGTCCGCAACTATCTGGTCTTGGGGATTAAAGCAATCTGTCAAGGAAACTTGTACGCATAAGAACCAACATGAAACCCCAGTCAACTTTTAAGGAGAAGATAGACGGTAAGAAGTAAACTGGTTTTGACCAATTTATGAATGTATCCGACTAGGAGCAATACTCTTTCAAAATTCTTATAGGTTCCTTCAATGGAAGGGTAGAGTTTTCGCATGCAACTCTGAGATCGCATGGAATCGCTCCACCGTTTTAATGCAAGGATGAGGAAACTTGCAGACCTACTACAAAAGGGTTATATCTAATGTGTTCCAATAAAATATAGAGTTGAAGAACACAGACAAGAGGAGTCAGGGGGCACCCTTGCCTAAGGGACCTTGTTAGCTGAACTTGAAATTCCTCAAATAGTTGACCGTCCACTATCACCACGGAGGTGGTCTGTGCATACATCGCCCGGATCCAATTAGAAAAACCTTCACCAAACCCCATCTTGTTCAGTGTGGTGGACACAAAGGCCCACCCCACTTTATTGTACGCTTTCTCCATATCCAATAACAACACCGCCACCTCTTTTTTTTTTTAGCGCCTAAACCGTCATTAATATGCTCTCGAAGTCCCCTGTTCCCACCCCATTAAGTGAGGGAGCTCTGCAAATAAACGAATTGCAAGTGTCTTAGCTAGTATTTTGTAAGCCTCGTTTAGGACAGAGATCGAGCGGTAGTGCGCACCTCTCTCTTATCTCATTTTTATATAAAAGAGAGATGACTCCTTTAACAATATTACCAGGCAGGTAACCCGTCTTCAAAACCCTATTATAAATATGACCTAAAAAAGGAAAAAATGCTTCCCATGAGCTAAGGAATGGCTCCACGGGGAGTCTGGCAAGGCCTGGACATTTCCCCAAGGTCATTTGTGTGACAGCCTGCAAAAGCTCCCTCTGTATTAACGGAGTTTCAAGGGTGAGTTTGGTATTGGCATTTATACATGCTTTCGTTTTGGCCAAAAATTGAGAGTCCAAATATATGTGTCAAAATGATCATAAGGCGTCTTTGTGGACATTATGTCATGGAAGTATTTAAGCATGAACAAGAACAGAGTCTCTGTGTTTGTGGCTCCAGAAAATTGTAAATCAAATAGACGAATTAGTTCTCTAATTTTTTTGTTTTAGTGAGCCTTAGGATTAGAGGTCTAAATGTCAGTTTCGTCATCTTGTCATATCTCATTGTTCCTCTGATTCTAAGTCACTCAAGCTAGTTTGTTTGTTGTTGTAGTTTTAGCGTTTCCAATTGACAAAGGGCATCCTTCTGTTTTTACAACCAATAGTAGTTCAAAAAATGGTTTAAACTCACTTGAGCTTCATTTTGTTCTATTGTTTGATTACATTTTAATTCTCTCCAATTACAGTTTGCAACTTTCATCTGGAAAAATACTATTAAGATTTCCCTAACGATAATCCGCCCAACTTCTGGCCATCAGTCTTCAGAATAAAAAAATTATTTATCCATCATCCAACTTCTTATTTTGTCACTCACCCATGTCAAAATTATTTTATCCGTCAAGCGATTTACATGTAGTCTAAAATGCAGGTGCAACCTTTTGTATAAAATTCATAGATAGAATGTCAATTAAAACTGGGTAGTGATCCGAGATTGACGACACCTAGTATTCGGACAAGACACATCGATCCAAGAATACATCCCGACTGCAATAAAGTCAAAACACCTAAAGGGTTGGGGGAAAATATCAGTTGATCAGGGGTCATACCATATATATATTTATGGTCCTCTGGATTCATCACCGGAAAAATATTATAAAGCTCTGTGATTTCAAAAAAGACATCAACAACACGCTATCTAACCTTAGTGGTCTCGGATAAGGAGAGTCTAGGCCCGGATTAAATGTTGTGTTTCAATCACAAAAAATTACAAATTTTTCTGTTTCTAAGATCCAACCTGGAAGATTTGAAAATAATTTTGTTTTTGCTATATAATCATTAGTGACATACACCATCATAATAACCCTATAGAATTTGATTCAGACCCAACGACCCGCCTGGGTCTATGTACTGGTCAATAAGGAACAATTTATGTTTTTGTGTATTGAGATCGCAACACTGCCTTTAGTAGCCCAAACTTGAAGGGCATGCCTCCATTGACTGACTTCGCAATCTTAGCTTTGTATAATTTGGTATCTTGTAGGCAAATTATCTATTCGTTTTTAGAATGGATCCAAGAGGAAATCCTAACTCATTTCTGTCTGTGGGATGCGTAGCACACTTTATTCGGCATAACTTTTATGATGGTCTGTGTCTCTAAACTGTTGGATACAGTCAGAGAGAAAAAGATTGGGATTACCTTCCTTCGATGCTTCTGTTGCAGCCAAGTTCAAGACCGGTGGCGTTGTTGTCATGACCCTTGCCTTGAAGTGATCAGAGGTCAGAGCATCAACCGCATCAAATCATTGGTTAGCCACGAAAATAACTATTTTGCTGACAAACATGAGACTAAAAAGATAGGCGTCAACGGATATAGTAAAAAAAAAAACAAAAAAAAAAACACTACAAAACAAAACTAAAACGAAACCGCCAGATGGCAGATGTCGAAGTGACACTGGCAGGGCATCTGCCCTGATGAGACGAGGGTGCTGCCTGTTTTCATAGGGCAACAAATAAGTTTGTCGCTTTTCCTTTTTTAGTTTTTAGATTTATTTTTATATTTGTTTTAGCTTCTTCTTAGATGTTTCTTCTTAGATTTTTTTTTTTTTTTAATTCTTCCTTGTTTCACTTTCTGACAATGACATTCGTCATCATGCACCCGTTGCTTTTTGAAACGGGCAGCATGAGTTTGGATACCCGAACCTGACACTTTTGGCGCTCAGAGAGAGAGAGAGAGAGAGAGAGAGAGAGAGAGAGAGAGAGAGAGAGAGAGANGAGAGAGAGAGAGAGAGAGAGAGAGAGAGAGAGAGAGAGAGAGAGAGAGAGAGAGAGAGAGAGAGAGAGAGAGAGAGAGAGAGAGAGAAAGAGGGTGAGAGAGCTTACCTGGCGGTTGTCCCCTTATGCTACTTCCATCTATAGGATAAACAAAATCGAATGAATCTACCGCTAGAACATGGAAATATGCACTGCTACATTGCCCCCCTCTTTTTGTTTCCACGAGACTACTTAAGCAATCTGTTCGTTTTCGAGGGTGACCCCAGGGACCTATAGTCCCTGAAGTTGCGGGAACGGACGATGCTAAACCCGTTCGTTTCAGGTAAGGGTCGGTTGTTTTCAGGTTTTTTTTTTTTGTTTTTTTTTTTTCTGCTTATTTTTTTCTTTCATTTTTTCTTCTTTATGGGCTTTCCCCCCCCTGCTTGTTGTGGCGTTGTTTAACTGCGCCCATTCACTTGTTGAAACGAGCGGCAGTTACTAACAGCACCCGAACATGGACTTGTTGGCGACCGGGTGCGGGCGAGTGCTGCAGCAGATTAAAGGAAACCCTTTTGAGCTTGACTCTAGTTCGACTCTGTGAATTGACTAAGGGGAAAACGAGGGGGCAAGAAGAAGAAGAAGGGAGAAAAATAAGAGAAAAGGGAAATGGCCGCGAATATGGTCATGGTCGAAAAACGGGTGCAGCCCCAAAAGATTCTAGGAGTTGATGGGACTGCGCCTGTTCATTTTGAGCAGGCAACAGTAAATGGTTGAGTTCAACCATTTCCAGGAGCACCTGGCCTGGGAAAATGACCAGGTACTTCTGGGGGTTCATGACCTTGGTCCTCTAGAGGAAAACCAAGGCATCTAGCTCCTGGCCGTTGATTTAGATCGAGGATCAGGAGCACCCACGGATTTTGCCTGGTTGTGGGCAAAGCAACTGCCCACATGCCATCTGCTGGCTATAAAAGCCAGCACTCCTCCCAACAGTCTTACACTTGTGGCAAAGCTGTTGGGCCATTCACTTGAGTGAATGCTGGCTGGCTGCTACTATGGGGCGGTGCTGCCGGAGAGAAGGTGTTGCTCTTGGGGAACTGGTGATTTGCAAGTTAGAGGAGGTGATGCTGGTGGAAGTGTTGAAGGTCTGCAAGAGCACTAAAGGAGGAGGACAACCATAGTTGGAGGTTGGTAGCTTACTGCTCCACCCTCGTGCTGGTACTATGGCAGTAAGGCTGCGTTAGGGTCGGATGGTGTGGCGAGCGACACGTATTTTTAATGGGGTTATGTTGTTGGACTGCTGCCGCGGCTTCAAGACCTTCCTAAGGGAAGGTGCAGCCGGATTTGTCGCATGGTGCCAACACTTTTTCTAATGTGAGTGTGGGGAGGTGATGCTCAATCAGCAACACGACAACGACAGTGTATCCGGTGGGATCATGGTGTCGAAATTGGCGGTGGCGGCGACATTTTTATTGCGCAAGGAAGTGTTGTCTGGTTGGCGGCATGTCGACGACTTTTTTTTAGGGGAAGTGTCGTCGAAGTTGTGTGGCGATATTGCTTTGTTGTCGAGCGTCAGTGATGCTGAATTTGTGTGGCGGAGTTTTTCTTATACGGCAGTGTGTCTGGAAGGTGGCGGTAACGTTTTGGTCGTGCGACATTGGCAGTGTGACCATATTGAGGGGTTGACACTTGTGGCAAGCCGCTGTTAAATTTTGGAACTCGCAGCGTACGCGGCAGAGTAGTCATTGGGCCTCACGACACATGAAATTTTGAGCTAGAGCCACCTTTATTTTTTTACGGCGTGCGAAACAAGCGGGGTTTGAGTTTGGGACCATCCTGTACTGCGGTGGTAGCATGAGACAATCTGGGACCATTTTTGGACCAGAATCTCCCAGATAAGGAGCCACTAATCAAAAAGAAAAGTTTGAACTTTTGAAAAACAATTCCGAGAAATTAGTAATAATAATAATAATCAGGGTTACCAGCCCGTACGTACGGAGGCCCCCGGGCGGACCTCCATCCATCACCCATTGCCATATTGGCAGGGTGACCTGACCAGACAGCGGTTGCAGGCACCCGGGCTAGGCAGAGAGACCTACCCCCCTGCTCAGCCCTGGTTGAAGCGGTTGAAGCGATTGCACGGGGACTTCGGGAGCTAGGTATGAACATGCTACTACAGGTCTTCATGAGGGTGCACAGTGTTACGTTGTATTTCTACTATAGTGTTTTTGATGGCAGAGAGTTGGGGATCCTCCGTTCCCTCGTATATCCCTGGAGCCCGTTCCGGTCCCGCGGTAAGGTGCAGTATCTCCTGACACCCCCGACATCCCGTACTAAGGAACTGCTATGCCAGCCTCAACCCTATGCTGCATACTAGGATGATAGCCAACCCTGAGTCATGTGTGTATTGCAGTGTTCTATTGTGTTGATGGTAGAGAGCTGGGAATCCTCTGTTCCATCGTATATCCCTGGAGCCCATTCCGGACCCGCAGTAAGGTGCAGTATCTCCTGGCACCCCCGACATCCCGTACTAAGGNAAGGTGCAGTATCTCCTGGCACCCCCGACATCCCGTACTAAGGAACTGCTATGCAAGCCTCAACCCCTAAGCTACGTACTAGGAGGATAGCCAGCTCTAAGTCGTGAATCATGGACTGCATCATGGACTGTGTGTATTCACCCTGGAGAATCGTTGATAGTGATGGTAGAGAGCTGGGGATCCTCCGTTCCATCGTATATCCCCGGAGTGCGGCCTCCTAAATTTTTGGAGAGGCTCAAAACAGGTTCTCCAGTTGCCTGGTGCCATGTACTGGTGTTTAAAACACCAGTATGTGGGCACCTGGGCTGCAGGCCTGACACCTCGAACTCTGGAAGCACGAAACGAAAATGCAACCGCCAATCCAATTTATCAATGGCAGGCCCAGCATTTGAAGTTCTGGCCTCATTTTCTTGTGGTGACAAGTTTCAAAGCTGGGTCTCTGTACTAGTGGTTTAAATTTACCAGCTAAACTAAGCTACACAAGAGTTATGGGTTCACTCGATTCCTACGCTGCTTTGTGCGGGGAGCAGAACCCTCTTAGGCTCCGAACACCTGGTCGCAGCTGGAAGGCGGATACAACACCCACCCACCAACCAGGAGGGGCAAGCCGACTATCTCAACTGGTGAACCCACGACCTCCAGAATGCCGCTTCCATGCTCTACCAACGGAGCTAGGCCGCCGGCCCTGAAGACTGGAAAATGCTGCCCAGAGTCCCCATGGTCCTATGCACCAGGACCGCGGTACCAGCTTGTCTCCTGGACGGAACCCTCTCAGGCGCTGGTGATAGACGCGGTTGGAAGTTCAAACTTCAATCCTTTCTTTTTCTTTTTTCTTTTTCCTTTTGAAAGGGCCACATTCTAGAGATATCATCATTGAACAGACCGGTCCCATGTAATTTAGAATTACTTTGTTCTGTTCATCTGATTGCGTATGGAGTCGAACTTGGGTCTTTTTTTTTTTTTTTTTTTTTTTTTGAAGAAGAAGAAGCAGCCCGAAATGTTGCTAGAGGTGCTGATAAGAGCAGACACCACTAGCACCATCGGGGAGGCTCCATCTATTGGTGGGGAGCGGCACCTGCTGGAAACCGGGTCCAGGTCTGTTGGGAACTAAAACTGGAATTCCCCTTTTGTGGAATTTGATGGGTGTGAAATGGAGCCTGTGTAAAAATAAATAAATAACATAAAATAAATAAATAAATAAATTAAATAAATAAATAAATTAAATAAATAAATAAATAAAATAAATTCACCAGCGTTTGGTATCCTTTCCATCGTCAACTTGAACCCCCCTTCTACCATTTGTTTTTAAAAGAGAAAACATCATTGTGACCACCGGGCTTCCGTTCTTGGTTGTGGGATGATGCGAGGTCTCTGGAATTCGACGCCCATTGGGCCTTGCCGCACCTCTCACCAAATGTGAAAAAGCGAAACTTTGCCAACCTGCACAGTTTTTGTCAGTAGTGGGGTGAGGCCCATGCTCTCACATGAATGCATGCAGGATAAGAGAGAGTCGGACTTTGTCGAAGGAATGGTGCTGGCCACTGGGACCTCAGTGACTCAGTCCCACCACTCTGGAAAATTCACTTTTCCTTGCTTATCCGCTGCCTATCTCTTTGCTGCCTACTGGAATAGAAAGCCTCATCATTATCCCTGCATCTGGACAGCCGTTTGCTCGAAATACAGCTATTATTACTGGCCTATTCAGGTGAAGACGGTCGCCAATGGCCCGTGTTACCTACAGACACCTTTTGTGACCAGATAAGATGATTTCTGGTTATCCTCCACCAGTCAGCACGACCACTGTTGTTGTTGTTGTCGGGGGGGGAAAAGAAACCTACGCTATATTCTTCTCTTTTTTTTTTTTTAAGCCCAGGGTGTTGTAGAGGCCAAGGACCAGACCTGCGGTGATTGCTGGCAGCAGCAGCCAATGGTTGTCCTGACAGGATAGGCCACCTACCCTACCCATCCCCACGTTAACACTCCCAGCGCACCCCCTGTCCCTACCATCCTACCTCAGTGTGACCATCACTCAGGACCATCGCCCTACCAGTATCGAGGGCAACTTGGACCAGACAGCAGTGACAAACACTAGGGCTGGGCCAACCCCCCAGCCCTAGTGGAAGCGGACGAACCTTGCCGTACGGGAACTTCAGACACCAGGCTCTTGCAATCTTCTACAGGCCCAATTCAGAGAGTCTACCCAGCAGGAGTGCCTAAGCAAGGCAAGCCGGTGCCCATGGACGCATCATACCATCCTTCCCCTAATTTACCCAAGGCTAGACTTCTCTCAAATCGTTCATCGTCTTTCAAATTCTTTCAATCCACCTTCACTACCTACCTACGACTACTCCTAAGGCTTATACAGGGGACCCCTACGAACATAGCTTTGTTGTCTCCCTCCAGCCATCAGCGGGGATGCATGTTGGCCCCTGCCCCAACCGTGGTGGTCAAGGATGGGGTGGGACCTCCGGTGGGGGTCCAGCTAATGCAAAGACCGAGCATTTTGACGGTAGCTGCGCCTCCCTTTTCATGGTCCCCCGCCCTTAACTGAATAACAGCAGTGTCTAAGGCCAACGCTCTCCCGCACACCACAGACAACCCACTCACACTCGCACTCACACCCGTGTTGGCCAAGGACCC
>BFEA01000257.1:1807086-1822804 GCA_003427395.1 Chara braunii
TAAGGCCAACGCTCTCCCGCACACCAGAGACAACCCACTCACACTCGCACTCACACCCGTGTTGGCCAAGGACCCTACGAATACTGATCAGAGGTATCAAGCGGATGATCAACGCTGGTTGGCACTAAGTGCGCCGCAGGCGGTTATGGGCTCGAACCCACAACCTCCTGAATGCCACTTGTGTGCCTTTGTTGTTGTTGTTGTTGTGTTTGTCGTTGTTGCTTTCTTTTCTTTTTTTTTCTTTTTTTTTAAAGGTTACTCGGGTTAGGACCGCAGTGGGAAGCACTTCGACGCTCATCCATAGAGGGTATCCCATGCAGGTGACGGTTTGGGAGGCTTTCCTTGGGCAGGAGACACATCTTGGTACCCAGTTCCCGACTACTTACCTCCTGCCATAGGCACCCTCATGTGATCACACTAGATGGTAATCGTATGTTGTTGTTGTTTCGCTGTTGTTGCTATCGAAAGAGGGAAACATGCTTGTGGTCGGCAAAGCTTGCCCAATATAAAGGGCAAACCCTTGGGCAGCAGATGCATCTTGGTACCCAGTCCCCAACGACGACTCACCTTCCTGCCATAGGCACCCTCATGTGATCACACTAGAATCATCGTGGTAATAATCATATGTTGTTGTTGTTGTTTCCCTGTTGTCGCAATTGAAAGAGGGAAACATGCTTGTGGTCGGCAAAGCTTGCCCAATATAAAGGGCAAGGAATGGGCATGATGCCATTTCAAAATTTGTATATTTTGTGTAGCTCTCATCTGTGTGCCATTTGGAACCTTATCCCAAACCTTATATTTGGCCTGATGGCCCTGATCTACAGATGATGTGTCAAGGATGGGTTGCGTTGGCGGATGGAGGATGTCTCTCTGCTAGGTAAGGGCTTGTTATAGGTGCGGGGCCCATTTGCACTTTGTCTCATGTGTGTCAAAAAGGTTGGTCACTTTGGCAGACGGAGGAGATATCTCCGCAAGAGAATGGTAAGTTCCTCGAGGGCTTAGGGGTTCACACTACTAAAGAGGGACGCGGGAAAAAAAAAAAAAAAAAAAGCAGGGATGGTACATGCTGAAGGGGTATAGAAGGGATGGGCACCGTCTCAGATTCACCGCAATGAAGTCTGTGGACGCACAGGGTTCAGCGTTCTGCTTCTCGATGGCTTAGGGGTTCAGGAGGGAATTTTAAAACTCCTCTTGTAGTGCGTGGTCCTGGAGGAGTAGGAAGACAATTAGGTGCTGAACATTCTCAAAGATTAGAATCTTATTTTCAATCAGTGCCAGGACTTCAGATCGTAGCTTGTTCTACTCCTTGTAATGAGGGATATAAGCAGGGATGATACGTGCTGAAGGTGTATAGAAGGGATGGGCAACGTCTCAGATTCACCGCAATGAAGCCTGAGGGCACACAGGGTTCAGCGTTCTGCTTCTCCAGGGCTTAGGTGTTCAGGCTACTAAAGAGGGAGGCGGGATATAAGCAGGGATGGTATGAGCTGATATGTACAATCAAAGTAGCGCCTGCCAAGGTTTAGGCCCTTTAGGGTTTATAGGGGCTAGGGATTAGATTCCAAAGGGAGGAGGATGAATGGAGGAGAATGAACGGAGGAGAACGAATGTGGCCACCCTCGACATTGACCGACGTATAGTGAATAAAGGGGGGGAGTAGCTAGTGTCTCATTGAATATTAATGGCGGTCTGTCGTCAGATTGACAAGACGATCTCCCCACACGTTTGGACCTGTCCCTTTTAATGTACAAATTTGTAAAGGGACGCTGGGCCCGTTTTCCAGCAGGTGCAGCTCCCCACCAATAGATGGAGCCTCCTCCGAGAAAGCTTGAGGCGTCTGCTCCTCCTTTTTTTTTTTTTTTTTAATTAATCTGGGATCGATACCAACGACACTGTGTGACACCATTCTACCAGCGCCTCAAGCTGATCCCGGGGTTGTTTTCTAAAAAAAAAAAAAAAAAAAAAAAAAAGGGGAAAAAAGTCCATTAACAAAAAGAGGCAGAAACGTAATTTGGACTTTGGGTGCTCGACTGCTCAACAATAGACACATATTATTTGGACTGTTTTATTGCACCAGACACGTTATTTGGACTGTTTTTTTGCACCGGAGTCCGGACACATATTTGGACTGTTTTATTGCACCAGATACATTGTGAGTGATCGAATATTTTGAATGTATTGGGACCATTCCAAGGTCCAGATGGATGAACGGGCGTGTGGCTACTTCGAGCTTAACCAATCGACAAAATAGGGCAAGGGTCTCGCGAGATAAACGAGTTGCCGCATACCTTGTTGCAAATTGCAGGTTGGAGGACTTGACCAATCAACCTGCAACTTGTGACAAGGCGTATGGCCATTTGCTGACCAGTTCGTCAAAACCTTTTGTGGAATGCACAATGGCCCCCTGCCACCCACCCCTCCCCCAACACCCTTCCCTTTTTTTTTTTTTTTTTTTTTTTTACACAAAGGCCCTTTGTGCAAGACCACTATCCTGCGTTAGGGAGACCCCCTGCATCTCTCACTGTTACAGCATTCAAGCGCTGCAAATCCTGTACCCATCTCAGCGTCCCGTTTGGTTTGACAAAGCAAAATCAAGGGGATGCATATGGTCCACTCGAGTAGTCTGAGACATGAGTGCGGATCTTCTCGTCAAGATAATTTACCACATTTTCTTCGTCAGTCGGATTCGGGTATCGCGCACCTTGCAGATTCCATGGTTCATGTGGCACGGTATGTATCCAAATCATTGGGATCTTGTCAACATCCAGGCAACCACGTTCGTCATCATTGAAGGCATAGGCAGTATGCCTTCCTCTCATGGTCTCTACCATCAGCTGCCTCTCCTGCGCTATAAGGAAATCTGGTTCCCCTATGATCAGCGCCTCTTCCGTTTCTTGATTGATATGGCATGGTTCATTCTCCGCATTTTCCCGCATCTGCCGTATTAACTCTCGTTCCCGCTCGTAATAAACTTATTGTTCCTCAGTCACGAGCACAGGAACAGGGCGACATTTTTGATCTACTCTTTTGTATCGCCTTTATGACCCTTGCTTGAGTCCACCCCTAAAAAAAACTGAGTCGTACTCAGGGTTTGGGCTCCTGCCGATCCTCCTATCTTTCTGGGCGTTCGATATACCAACTCCACCTCTCCTTCACCCATCTGTTCCATCACCTTTTCTCTCAAGGCCTCTACGGCCTCCGGGTCCGTCATCCCATAGGTTGACACTATGTCCATAGCATCGCCTATATTGGTCAAGCTAAGAGTCAGTGCTTCCGGGTTCCTTTCTTTTTCAAACTCATCTCCCCCTAGCCTCTTCCTTTCTTCTTCCGATTCCTCAATCGTAAAAGAACCAGGATTGGGCCTATTCCTTATACTTCGTGGCCCCGTATTTCTACATATGATAACCTCATAGTTGCCACATACCGGGTCACATAAGACAAGGAACATCGTCCCATCATGCTTACTCAGTATGACGGTCTCCGTTCGGCTCAGGAAAGATCGGCCCAATAGGATGGGATAATCGAGATCGGGCATTACAAAGAAACAGCTTCTCACTTTAACCTTACCAATCTCCAAAACCACTCTCGATGCGGTCCCTATGAACACAGGCCGACTATTCGCTCCCATTAAAACTCCATTATCGGAGCGATCAATCTCCATCCCCAAGCACAAAGCATGCTCCTCTCTTATGAGGTTCATTTCTGCCCCAGTATCCACCATTGCCGTACACGTTTTTCCTTTTACTACTACTTCCAAGCACCCACATGCGACGGACTTCCAATCCATGTTTGTGCCTGTCTCTGCCCATTCCGTTTCCTTGGGGATTATGGCCCCCAATCGCACGCTCGCTACCATTTTCCTGGATAATCGAGCTTTAAGCTCATCCCGGAGCCTTGGAGCTGAAGCCAACACATCCTTCAGGTTCATAAGATTATTATGACCCTCAAGGATTCTATCCATCATTTCCTCTACATCATAGCCTTCTTCTACCCGGACAACATACTTCCTTTTCTTCCCCTCCGGGACTCTGTCCGCATCTGCCTTAACATCCCTCTTCTTTGCTCTTAGCTCGACCCTCTTATCCTCTTCTTTCCTTAACCTCTCATCTCTCTCATCCTCATCCTCTGAGATGTCTACTGTCTCTTTTTCCCCACTAGGCTCAGGAACGTCCTTTGTCGACTCATTGGGGCTTACCGGCCCCTTGGCCCTTGTCCTGACGGCCTGTGGTGCTCCTCCTGACCTTGATGGTGGCCTGTAAACCATTCCGGACCGAGGCGTTGGTCCCGAAATCGTTACGCCTGGTAGGCTCCCAGATCCTCCTTACGGTCCTGGACCCATATCGTAGAGATACACCAGTGGCTTTTTACCTTTCCACTCCTTGACCTCTTCACACATGTTGGTCAATTTGTCTTGATACCTTCCTATCTTCGCCACTAGATCCTCCATTCTTTCCATCGTTCTCCGGGCCTCATTCCAATAATCCTTTTCTATCTCCTCGTCAGACTCTACCACAATTGGTTCTTCCTTGGCCGTACCGGCTTTCCTTTCCTACTCTACTTCCTCATTTTCTCCTATCTCTTCAACCCTTACATCACGACGGACCTCCTCCTCTTGCCAGATTCGAAACATGGACGGAGGAGCGGGCGGCTCGCCGGCCTCGACTCGTCTCAAGGCCTCCTTTCTCGACCCACCAGGGATCTCTGGGTCAATGTAGTATCCAAACTTATCATACATGTCACCGTCGTAGTTGGTACTAATCAACCCTTCATCTTCATCGTTCCTTCGGACATGGCAGAACTTGATGGTGTGACCCTTCTGCCCACAATGCCAGCAAATGACATTCCTCCAGTCTATCCGTCCTCTACCAAAACCTCGCCCGCCGTCCTGACTACTTTGATTTTCTGACGCATTCCAATCCCCATTTCCTCCTCCACCGGAATTGCCACCTTCATTCCCTCTTCCACTAGAATTGCCACCCCCATTTCCTCTTCCATTTCTCCGGCCGCCATTTCCTCGCCCTCGGCCCCATTCTTGGTTCTGTCGACGTCCGCCGCCTTGATTTCCCTGCGACCCCTGTGGTGCCGGCTGTTGAGATTGGCTTGGCTGGGGGCTCGGGTGACTTACTTCTTGAGTTTGGGGTCCTGGACACCCGCAGGAAGCTGCGCTCAGCGACGCTCCCGTGCACGATCTATGTGGTCCACTCATTGGTCATGGTACGTACGAACAGTGCCCAGGCCAAGGACTTGGAGGTCCATAACCCGGCCACGGCCCATAGGGTGCTGGCGCGGCCTGACCATGCGACTCCGCGAGAGGCAGTGTTGTTGTCTGCGGAGTCTATCCTCTTCCTGAGCCTTGTCCGCCTTGGGCCTGATTTTTTGTCTTCCTCTGTGCCTTTGTTAACTTTAGAGGTTCGGGTTCTTCTTCTTCTTCTTCTTCCTCCTCTTGCACTACCCCCTTCTTTGCCTTTCCCTGAGTCTGCAGTGCCGCCATAACCTTTCTTGCTGCCTTCGCCTCTTTTTCCGCATCGAGTTGGGCAACAACATCCTCTACCATTCTCTTAAAATCTCTCTCGTCACTTGTCGTGGTATCCAAAGTCTTCCTTTTCTTCCTCGCCTGCCTCATCTAAAAGATGTCTACCTGGTCCAATTCTCCCTCTTTCACACCCTCTTTTATGGCGGCCCAAGTCAGTTTCCTTCTTGGCGCGGCCTTCTTGGTTAGCGACGAGGCTTCCCAATTCTTGAAGTGCCCCAGGAAAGTGACACACTGTTCTTCTTCCGCCAATCCTGAGACTTTCTTTGCCGTTTTCTCAAATGTCCTGGCAAAGGCCCCCACTGTGGAGAACTCGTCTCGTCTCAACATTTCCAGGTCTTCTTTGGTCAGCAGGCCGTCACCTAACTTGAAACGTCTCTTCATCTCCTCTTTAAACTTCGCCCACTCACCATTCGCGCCGGCCGCTACTTTCATTACCTCAGGTCTAAGCTCCCACCAGACGTACCTAGGCATCAACTTGAATTTGTCTGCTTCTGACGCCTCGCTAGTGACCTGCTCCAACAACTCAAGCCACTCGGACACTCTATCCCCGTTGAAGTGAAAAATGTTAACCTTGGGCACCTGAAGCCGTGCCATCTCTCTTTTTTCCAATGCCTTGACGAAGTCCTCAGGTGTAGCACCCGGGCCCCACTCGATTCCATCAGCGTCCCCCATCTTTACGCTTTCTCAAAAACCTGTTAAGGAATGAACGGTTTTAACAAAAACAATCTGCCGTCAAATCTCCAACTCGCTTACTTTCATCATTTTACTACTATCTTTATTTAACTTGAAGTAGCCTATCAGGTCTCTATATTATAACTTCTGATTCTATTGCTAAAAACGGACATATACACAATGCATACTTCCAACCTTACTCACAATCAAAAAAAGATCTGACATGCCATCAAGAATGTCACAATACTCGTATCATCGTCAATCAAAGGGAGGAAAATCTTTCCATCAAAGGTTGTCGTTTTGCCTGGATCATCAGCCTGCACTTAACCTGGGTTCGTTCTCTTAAGGACCCCGGTAGGCAGCCGAGATCCCCGACAATGACGCCACCTGTCGAGCGCATCGGTCCCGCACGGGGACTCTCCCGGCCGCATCACGCAGGATTTTGTAGGACTTTGTTGCAGAGAGCATTTGCCGCTCCGCCCGAGTGCGCCAGCCGTACCTCTCGCGGGCCCCTACGACAAGACAGAGTCACGCGAGGCACCACTTACCTCCACCTGCGGGAGCTGTCACCATCCCTTAGGTGGGCGTATCCCTGTCGAGCTATTGAACCACATGCGAAAGCTTTTCGTACGCAATTGCAGAGGTGTGGTCCAGCTGAGGGCGTTTCTCGTTCGCTGTAGCATACGGGGTTACGCGCGGTCGAACGCCCGAAAATCAACCCACACGCGAATCCACGTACTGGGGGGCTGAGGTCCCAACGACTCGGCGCCGGTCGACTAGGACGCATCACACACACCACGCGTTACACTACAACACTCACATTTACCCACACATAACACATGGAAAAACACAAAACAAACACAACATCACAACACTCCTAGTCCCTTCAGTATCCGACCCATAACTTCATGCCGCGAGAATCAGGTAGGTACCGCGTGCTGGACTTTTGTATAAGAGTCGTGCGCGCGCATGGCCTCCTCATATCGACCAGTCATGCGGCATTTCGCAAGCATTTGCGCTGATGGGGTACTATGTGCTACTCGCAGCCTCGCGGCCCTTGATAATCTCGAGGGTCGCGTTCGACACTCAAGTGTCGGCTGACAGGCACTTTGAAGGGTAATCTCTCAACGTCGGACAACCGCCATGTGCGGTTGAAGACCAAACCCTCTTCTGCACCCTGTGCAGAGGGGTTGAATAGACAACTTTAAGCTGTCGTGGCGGTCAAACATGAAGGGGTTTGACTTTGACGGCTGCCACGGACTACAACGTCCAACCGCAAAGACTTTAAGGAGGAAACAACTGCAAATAGTCTGATAGTAGTTCCAAAAAGGTAGGGGGTAGGCCAACACGAAAGATGCGTGCGGATGAAGCCCAGACTCACACCCACGGGCAACCCGATGTTTGAGACTTTTGGAGGCTCGTACACGGGTCCCCTTAGGCCGACTAGGCTTATTCCCTACCTCCTGTGTCGTTTCGCGCTGCCGAAACTTGGGTTTACTGGCCGTGACGCGTTTTTGCCCTCTCTGCTCGTCCCATAACCTTCGAGCGCAGAAATTGGTAAGTGTCGCGCGCATGGGTTAACATAAATCCGAGCGGAGGCAGACCCTACGCGTACCGACCAACGATGCGGGTTTGCGTAAGCAATAGTGATGTCGGCGCATTATGTGAAGCTCGAGTGGCCTCTTTTGAGCCATGGGTTCGCTCTCACCGCTCTGGCCTCGGCTGAAGTGCGCGCTAAGGGGGGTAAACCTTTAGTAAGCGCATGACCGACCTGAGAGTCTTATCATCTTCTGCACCCTGAGATGCCCCAAAGGGTGTGGGGTAAGATGGTCCCTAGGGCAGGAAGGAATTCGGAGCGGTGGTGAGTTGTCTGGCGCATCACCAGCGACACGCTAATCCTTCTGCCCGAAACTTTATCGTTCGACCAAAATAACCTCAACAAGGATGAAAAATAAATCCTCTTAACGCTATCGGAAAAAAATACCTTCAATGTTAGTCTGGGGCTTGGAACGTCCCAGACAAGGATCTTGGTTTCCAGGCTTGGGACAACTGCCCTACCACACGAAGTCAAAGAGAATAGAAGGACGCAAGCGTGCGGTCGCATAGCCCCATAAGGGTTACTCGAGCGTACGCTTACTCTGATTATCACATCATCGGGCTGGGAAAAGAACAATCTCACCCAAACAACAGGTTGTGGGGTAGTACACTCTCACGACAGTTGTGTGGTTTGCCTAACTGAATTCAAAACATAATCACTCAATCACATATTGAATCGAGTCCCTCTCATACATACCTGCAAACATCTGACATTCAAACAACATCACACGCACTAAAGGAGTCAACTTTTCAGCCTCATGCAGCTCACACCCTGCCTTACGCACACAAGCCCAACCATTCCCTCTCAACAAATATACTCAGTCTTTAAGAAATGACCATTTATAAAGAAACTGGGTGAAAACCCAAAGAAACATACAAAACCTGGCAAGGGTCAAGGCCTTAGGTTGAGAGGCAGGAGAGATAGGAAAGTTAAGTCGTAGACCGACGAATCGGCACCCGACCTGTTATCAGTGATAACAGACAAGTGATCCTTTCGTAGAATCAGACCAAACAATTCGATCCTTCAATCGGATGTGAAAACCTGCATCACAATATAGGTCAAAGAGAACCACTACTATGTTCAACCCGAGTAGAGGATAGTTCCCCAATTCGTACCCTAGCTCCTCTATCAGTCTCACATTCAGCTTGCCTCACTAACGCCAAGTCACTGAGAAAATTTGGCAGCATCTTTCCTATCCAGGGTGGATTTGTCAAGTCTCTCTTAGCTAAAATATAATATAACTCCCTAAGTTCTGTGAAATTTCGGCAGCGCTTCCCGTAGGAAAAGTGCCTTTCTAAAATTTCTACGAGTCAAAAAATGACTAACTCTTTCAAATTTGTAGAAATTTCGGCAGCGCTTCCCCTAGGAACAGGAGGTTGTCAGGATTTATACAAAGCTGAAACTGAAAAGACAAGGCATAACTATACTTGGGACTAACTTCTGACACTTACTTCGAAGGTAGAATCAACGATAATCTGTATGACCTCTTGATGAGGCTGTGCGATAACACTGATCCTAACTCCTAGTAGAGCCAGTCCTATCTTATCCCAAGCTTTCTCTCGCATTATCCATCCTACCTGCCTATAACTCTAGCACTCGGCGAGCACCTAAAGTAGGTAAACTATCAAAGAGATGCCCCATAGTGAGAGCCCCCAAGCATGCATAACCAAACATCTCTCACAATCCCACATTAATTTAGTCCAAGTAGTTCGTTAAATCGCTCCATTCCTTCCCTTTTACATCCCCCTTTCCTATGGCATATGGTCAGACAAGGCCCTAACCCTAGGGTATGCTTGACCTGCCTAGGTACACAAGTAAAGTACGCAAATTTGGACTGCCCTAATCCTAGGGTATGCCCAACATAACATGAACTATACACATAAGGCATATGACCAAACCGCCTTAACCTTAGGGTACGTCTGGCTTCTGCCTAACTGACGACAAAAACATAGAACTGGGCTGCCCTAGCCCTAGGGTGTGCCCAACCTGCTTTAAACAAAGTTACATACGACATCATTCTAGACCATCCCTACCCAGGGGTAGGTCTAGCTTGCCTGAACATAAGTACAAACGACAAAAAGTTGGACCGCCCTAACCCTAGGGTACGTCCAACCCACAACACATCAACGACAAAGGCATATCACTAGGCTGCCCTAACCCTAGGGTATGCCTAGTTAGCCATACAGTTTAGGTTAAATAAGGCAATGTGATCAGGCTGTCCTAACCCTAGGGTATGCCTAGTTAGCCATACAGTTTAGGTTAAATAAGGCAATGTGATCAGGCTGCCCTAACCCTAGGGTGTGCCTGATCTGCCTGAACAACTATAAACACCGAAACGCTGGACCGCCCTAACCCTAGGGTACGTCCAACTTTCCTTCAACGACAAAGGCTTATCGCTAGGCCGCCCTAACCCTAGGGTACGCCTAGTTAGCCATACAACAGAAAATAGGGTACAAATACTGTCACAGACTTTATGTTTTTCCTTCTCTTGTTAGGCAGTCAATCAGACATTTCCAACTAGTGGAACTTCCGATTCAGCCTCATGTTTAGAAGGGAAAATAAAAATCAGATTTATACTAACTCTCTGCTCCTTAGTGTTATCATGAGCGTATGACTGAATTGCCCTAACCCTAGGGTGTGTTCAGTCTGCCCAGTTACCCTTGTTTTATTCCTCATTTCTTTCCTTTCTTCCTTAATTCTACCAGACTTATTGACTAGCTTTCCCCACCCGGGGTGCCCGGTCTGTCAGAAATATAAGTTCAGATAGTATATATATATCAGATTTTATACTCTGGTTTGCCATTTAATTCGTGGCTTATGGCTAAGCCGCCCTAACCCTAGGGTACGCTTAGTCTTATGCCGTTGTCCCCTCAGAAGAAACATGCACCATAACTCGTTAAAAGAAACATCAGGATTCTGGGCCTTCCCCACCCGGGGTGCCCATCCTCCTGTTCAGAAACCCTTAAATAAAACTGCGACTGATCCGTCCCATCCGGGTAGACCAGCCATAAAAACCATTCATTCAGGTCAGCAAACCTCAATAAAACATAGCACTGAGCCCACATCCACCCGGAGGGACCCAGCCTTGTGTTGACCCAGTCAAACGCATACATAACTCTTTCCTCATGCCTTCCCCCACTTCGTTTTGTCTGAATTCACTCAAGAAGCATCTGACCTCTCATATATACTTGTTTATTAAACCTTTCGCAAGCATGTCCTTACAAACATAATAAAAGAATAAAGTAATAATCTTTCATAGTAAAGTTCAAATACCCAAAGGAGTAACAGTTTAAGGGATGGGATCACACGCGTCAAACGAAAGTTATACCTGAGTGTTCCCTGCCTCCAGAACCCCGCCTGGGTTCCGGCAGAGCTCCCGCAATCGATGGGGCAAACCTCCCACAGAGGCCTTGGCGTGGATTACGGGTTTCAATCCCGCCTGCCACCTTCCTCTCGGCACCAAAAGACTAGACTGAGAGTAAGAAAGGCAAAAAGAGAAAGTTCAAACTCTCAAGATACAAGAGAGGTTCACTCAGACTTGCGGGAGAGGGTCTTGAAGTCCTCAGCTCCAGAGGGCCCCACAATGATGGCCAGCAACGCGCTGTGAAGGCGATCAAGTCACAACCCGTAGTGCAGAATCAACAGTCCCCTGACTGTTCTCCAAGCAGTGGTAGAGATTGACTGAGATGTATGTTGTTCATAAAAGGGTGAATGCTATCTTCAGGAGATGAGAGCTTCCGTCAGAAGTTCGTCTGCACGGGGTACTAGGCTGCAGTGCGTAACCATGTGCCGCTGAAGGACCGGTTTTCCTTGAATGCCTGAGGGTCCACTCTGCCCGATATCAGACTTATTCGCCTGAAGGCTTGAAAGACCTCATTCTCCATCCGCCTTCCTATGTCCGGGCAGGGGTTCGGGAGAAACACCGGAGGGCACCGGTGTTTCCTTCCGTACCCTTGCCCATCATCTCTCCGCAAGAATCCGACCCCCCATTTTTGACACCTAGTAATGTCTAGAACGAAAGTTGTATGATGTTTGTCATTCTTGTCCTAGAATCGTCCCCCCAGGCTGTGACACAGGACGATGCCAGATCAGAGTTGATGGGGTAGAAACCACAAAAAAGGAACTTGCTTTCCTATCATCTCATATCTGTGCCCGGATGAAAGAGCCCGGTTCAGAGTCAGCGGGGAGGGCAGCGCCACCACTTGGACCAGGATTGGGGGAAAGATCGTGAGCGATAGAGGGAAGTAGGAATGACTACATCAGGAAAGCAGGAGTTGATTGCATCTTATATGTGTTGTACATGTTAGTCAGCTACATGAATACACTTCCAAGGCATATGGGTGGGGGGGAAACGGGTCTGGGAATTCCTCTGCCGGACGCATAGGGATATTGGGATCCACAGTCAGCCATTCCTTAAATTTAAGGTGGTAGTCCCTAGGCACTTGTTCTTGGAGGTTGCCCTCCCCCCCTCCCTCTCCCTCCCACGATCCTGACCAATGTACTTCCGCTACCCAGCCCCCCCGGTCCCCACCCAACCATTCCCTTGAGAACTGTAGTAGCCGTTCCCTGACGTCAGAGACTTTATGGAGGTTGTCTAGCGTTTGTTTCAGAGTTTTCCATCTGTTGGAGAGCTCGAATTGGAAGTGCATTTTGAGTTGTTTCATCCTTTCTTCGCCCTCTACCCTAACATGGTCTAGAGTTAGGACACATCGTTGCCACCACAGGATCCATAGAATCGTTCGTCTGGCTAGATGAAACTTATTCCTTAGGAAGATATCGTCCTGGAAGGGTGGGTAATGTCCCAATAAGATAGCCCTTCAATCCCACGACCATAGTCGCCCAGGGACAATCTGTTGCCACACCCTATCCCACCACCTCCAGGTAAGAACAGCCACAGGGCATTGTAGAAATATATGTTCGATTGTTTCAATTCTCTTTCTATCCGGGAAACCTTGCTGGCATCGAGCGCACCAAGGGAGCACTCGGCCCTGTTGTTCTAACTTGTAACTCCCATAAGATGGTTCGGCGACACTAAGGTAAACCTGCGAAAATCACATCACTGCAGTGGCAGATCTACGTTGAGGTGCCTTTGCACCCTGTTGCAGGTCCCGTACAAAATGGTAGTGAAAGCCCTCATGAACAGGTTGCTGCCGCATATGCGCCACCTCATTCGTCCAGACCAATCCAGTTTCATACATGAATGAAACATACAGGACAACATACTACTATTGAATGAGACAATCAAATATGCTCGGCAGAGGGGGAAGGAGGCGGCCATCCTCTTCATTGATTTTGAAAAAGCCTATGACCATGTCGATTGGGGCTTTTTGGATCTTCACATGCAAGCAATGAATCTAGGAATATCAGGAGATGGGTGAACGCTCTCCATAGAACGGCGACCACCAATGTGATCGTCAACGGACACCTCTCCAACCCCTTCCCCCTACAACGGCCAGTTCGACGGGTAGACCCCATAACACCCCTGCTCTTCGTCATCATCATGGAGGCCCTAGCGTCCGCCATAAAGGCCAACCGACTCATTCACAAGATAGATGTTCCCAAAATACCGCACCATCGGATACCAGTCACGTCACTTTTCGTTGATGATATGACGGTGCTTATGAGAGTCCACCGCTCCTCCCTCCAGGCCTGGTGGACACCATACAAACCTTCTCGACAGCGCCTGACATGCTGGTGAATTGGGGATCTAAGACTGAGGGATGCTGGCTCCACTCCTTGGACCCCCCCCCCCCCTAAACCGGTCGTGGCATGGAAACATCGGGAGGAAGCAATACGGGTGTTGGGAGTTTCACTCACGGCGATGGACCCTCTTTCGAACCATGGGGCTTCATTGGTGGAGGAGGCAATGAGAGACTGGCCAGTTGGAAGGGCCTGCAATCCCTGCACACCTCCATAGTTGGAAGAGCATTGGCGCTCAACACGACCATTTTCTCTACCATGTGGTATAAGGCAGCCTGCTGGCCGAGACAACAAAGATCCCTTAAAAGACTCGAACTCTCGGTGGCGGTCTATGTTTGGAAAAATGACCATGAGGACCCGTTGTTCCTCTCCAGGGTGGCGTCAGACTTTATAGCCCAGCCTCGCTCCAAGGGCGGACTCGCTATTTTGGAACCGCAAGACCGGCTAAAAGCCATGTCCTTCAATGTCATGATTTGCCATGGGCAATGACATTCTGTGGGCCCCGTATGCTGAACTGCAGATAACAAATCTGCACTTCCCCTCGCCCACGGAGACTCCCATGCATGCGCTGCAATGACTCACCAACCCTTCCTGAACAGTCTCAAGTGCGTCAAGACTGCCCGACCCACAGACACCGCAAGAACGAGCCAAAAAAGACATTGCAACCCCCTGTGGTCAGGCATGGTCAAGTTGTGTTGAGAGATGGGCCCGAATAGGCTCCCCCCACCCATGCCATGGCACGAGATTGTTAAACAACCGCTCCTTGGCAACCGCCACATTTGCGATCACGAGGGGAAACCCTTTCGCCTTGACAACAGGTCGCATTGGTGCGGTTGGGTGGCCAAGGGGGTTTATCTGCTGGCCGACCTATGCGACTTCAAACGAAATACTTGGAAATTTGATAACCAATTGAGAGACAAACTCAAACACGTCAGGGACAAAACCAAAAAGTTGCGTCAACTGCAGGAGGCGGTCCCCCTGGCTTGGGGTGCAACAGCTCGAGCAAGGTCTCACCATCCAACAGGGAGACTGGGTGGTCCAATGGACACAGCTCCGCTCACCTAGAATGGTCGGACGGGTGATAAATAAGTCCAACCATCAGTTCACCTAGAAGCGTACAGCATATCCCATCCCTGGGCGAGGTGCTCCCCAGTGCTGAGAAATGAAGAAGTTGATCACGACTCAAACTGGTCTGGTCTCGTCAGAGTAAGAGTTCTGGAAGAGGAGAATGAAACGTTCTCTGCCTTCCAACCGGACTTCCCCCTGGCCAGTCTCCCCTTTGACCCGATGGATTGGGAATGGACACAGCCTCCCCCAGCCAACCCCCTCAAAATCTGCCAATATACTATGAAACAGGGTTACTGCAGAGTGCACAGAACCTGCCAGACGGAGGCCGTGATAAAAAGACGATGGGGGAGGGACTCCATCCTCCCCGGGAGGCCCTCAGGGACTTCTCTTGGTCACAATATACCCACATAATGCCGGCGGCACACAGGGCACTCCGGTGGCAGATCCTGTGCCGCTGTCTGCCCACCCCCGATTGGCTTGTCACAAGGACAGATCTAGAACAGCAAGGCTGCCTTTCACCTATCTGCCGCTACTGTTGTAGGACCTACCAGCCCGCCCGAGCGACCCTGGTACACCGCCTACTACGTTGTCTGATGGTCTCCCGGATATGGAGGTGGTGGGACGCCGGATGGACAGCCCTCACAGGCTTCCAGTTCCCGTGGCTACCCAGGCTTCTGCTCCAAGGGAACCAGGCGGACGTCCCAGCTACCTGGTCCCCTTACGAAAGGAACCTCTTTCAAGTCACAAGACTAGAGCTGCTGCTGATAGCCTGGCGAGCCCACTGCTCCTTCGAACGACAGCAGCACATGGCCAGACTCCTGCAAGCCAAGGAACACATCACAAACTACCTGACAGCTAGGGTAAAAGCAGCCTGGGACCACCTCCGACACCAAATGCGGTTAATAGAGGACAACGCGAGCCTCACCCCTCAGGCTAAGAAACAGAAAACAGAGGACATGAGGACCCGGTTCTCAGATGAGTGGCTAAGACCTACAAAAGCGATTGCGGACATACACGACTCACAAATACAATGGAAGGGACGAAAATACTTCGACTTACAAAGCACTATCCCATTTCTTCGTCCCATATGCAGCCACCCCCCCCTCCTTTCTCCTCCTCCCCGACTAGCCTTCCCCCCCCCCCCCCCC
>BFEA01000257.1:1822907-1835316 GCA_003427395.1 Chara braunii
CCCCCCCAACTTCCCCTTCCCTACCTGACAGGATCTGTAACGTAAATCTCCGAAGCTCCGGAAGGATCCAGAATGAAAGTGACGGGAATGACAACAACAAAATGGACAGCTGCGCGAATCTCGGATGGCCTGAGCCTGGCAGACCTCAAGATGATCGAGGTCTTGGAAGTTTGGAAGATTGGACCGGCACGACGACCTGCATCCCTGTGTGTGAGAATGGATAATGAAGGGCGGTACGAGGGGTGAGCGGAGGATTCGGAGGACCTGAAAAGGGGACAACAGACGAAGCAACAAAAAACTGCCGGACAGCGGGTACCATATCATTGCACAGCGCCAGGCTTTATGGATTTTGTGTTTTGTTGGTTCTTCAATAACACAGAGAGGGTTTAGGGGCTTAAAGGGTTTCAAAGGGACACCTCAGAGCAACATTGAACAGAGGGGCTGCAGAACAGGACTGTTTCATTTTGACAGTGGTACTTCAAGAGGGGACGACAGACTGTGTGGTTTGGAGCACAGGCTCAGAGAGGGTTTTAGGGGCTTAAAGGGTTTGAAGGGACAGCATACACTAACAATGAACAACAAGAGGGGCTGCAGAACAGGGCTGTTTTTTTTGTCAGGGGTGCTCCAAGAGGGGATGGGTAAAAATCAGCAGCTCCAAGGGAAAATGGAGGCCCGGGTTGAGGAAGGAATTATTCACAGCCCTACGAAAACAAACAAGATGTTCAATGGGATGCTGGGCCCAGTTCCCAGCAGGTGCAGCTCCCCACCAAGAGATAGAGCAGCCCGACAGATAAGCCCTCAATTCTGGCAGTTCTCTCACCACCACTGGGATAGAGGGCTTACGCAGGGGCTTTCCCAAAAAAAAAAAAAAAAAGGAAAAAAAAAAAGAAAAAAAAAAGGAGTGGTAAGAGCAGCCCCGGGTAGCACCCCACCGGACGGCTCCAATCTATTGGTGGGGAGCTCGTCCCATGTAAACACAGACGGGGGCCACTACCCGGCTTCACCTATGAATGAACTGTCTGAGAGGACTGAGTAAAGGAAGAAGATTCCCCATTCCAAGGGAGAGTTCACTCATCGTTTTTTGCTTTTTGGCCACTGCTTTCCCAACAAACCTTCTTGCTTTTTCCATTCATATTTCAACGTCAGGAGAGGACTGCTCTCTGGTGCTCTCTGTCGTGTCATCCATGACGATAGAGCGCAGTCAGATCCCATGAACTTTCAACAAAATCTAAGAAAAAGTACCGGAGCGGATTTTCTTTTGTGTGCGCAAGTGGACAAAGAGGAGAAATGAGACGAAAGAGAGAATTTACAGCAATGCAAACACGGCCACCTGCAGGCTGCTAGGGAGGGCTGCTCTGAACACCTCCCCTAGCAGATCTGCACAGGCCTTTCAAAAGGGGGAAAAAAAAAAGAAAAACCCATCCGCAGTGGTCCAACAGTCGCGCAGGTGGTCAAAACGCCTTCTTCAGTTATGGGATTTAGGCCTGGACGCCACAGGGAAAAACCGTGGAAAAACCACGTGGAAAAGCTTATCTCGAATTCCATCGGACAAAGCAGGCCCTCCGGAAAGCCCATTTCAGGACGGCGGTGAGGTTTTCACATCGGTTTCTGGTATCTGGAAAAACCACATTTTTCGTTTTCACATCGCTTTCCGGTCAGAAAAGTGGCTGTGGAGTTTCCGCCGTAATTTTGTGGCCTTTCCAGAGAGTAGGGGGGGGGGGGGGGGGGGGGCATGTCCATGGTTGGAAACTCCTCACCGACCCAGTGGCCCATCTATTGTCCGCCCGAAGCCATTCCCTGGTCCACTGGACAGGGCTACGGACAACCGAAACAGGCGCAAGGCCGGACATCAGCGACCACCATCCGGTCCACCTCCAGTTTCCAGCCTTTCCAAGCACGTGGAAACTGGCTTTTCCAGCCACTCCGGTGGGGTCCCCTCGTTCCCCAGGCAAACTCTTCCAAACATTCTTCCCCGGAAAGCTGAAACTCGTCACTTTTCCAACACTTTTCCTGTGGGGTCCAGGCCTTAGGGTCCGACCCCGCTGCGGTTCAGACGGAAAAGACATGTGGCCATGAAAAGCGGGCAAGTTGTTTTGGAAAGTTGGAAGAGTGTTTTTCCGGGACCCCACCGCGGAGTGTGTTTTGCAGCAAAGCGGTATTTTTTCTTCCATGAAAGGAAAAGTTTGGTGGGTGAAGTCCGAAAAAGGAAAGTGGTTGTTGTCTGGGAGGCCGTGGGTGGACCTCAGGAAATGGCCGTGCCGCTGGATGTGGATGACGTGGGGCGGCACGTGTGGGACTTGGTGCGACACGAAATGGGTTAAAAGGCCTCTGGCAGCTCCTGGACGAACAATCCGTGGTCCGTCCGCAGGACCTGGTTTTGGAAAAGTTCAAGACAGCTCAGGGGCCCAACCTCCAATTTCGGCACAAATTTGCGGCGTGATTTCCTCCATTCGCCGCTTTCCAGACCGCGGACGATGTGAAAACATCCACAGGCGATCTTCCAGGCCACGAAATGCGGGCTGTGGGGTCCCGGAATGAGGTTTTTGGAAGACATTTCGGCCTTTCCATAATCTTTTCCGGGACGTGTGGGGTCCCCGAAACACTTCCGCGGCAAACTTTTTCCGTTCCGCATTCCTGTGGGGTCCGACCCTTATATACCCTTGCTGTTTTTTTTCAATGCTCTTCAACCACCAAGGGTATACTTTGTCATTCTGAAAAGTAGGATGCGGGGCCCTTTTCACAGCATGTTCAGCTCTCGAGAGAGAGACTGCTTTTCTTCATTAAAAGCCCAGGCTACCAGGGCCGTGACCACTTGCCTACCCGGGCAACAAAATAAATAAATAAATACATAAATAAATCTAAACTTCATTTTTATTTAAATTTTGGTAACGATTTTTTTGAGCATTTATTTATTTATTTTTAACCAGTGACCACTACTGGACGGGGTGATAAGAGCAGCCGCCTCTAATAGCTGTCCACCTGCTGGAAACCAGGTCCAGCATCCCTGTATAACAGGATCATCCACAAGATTAGCACGAGAGCATTCCACCCTCATTGATTACCCCAGGTTACCCAGGGGGATTAACTGGGGCCTTCTTTGGGCCTTGCGCGGCCTCATTGATTACCCCAGTTTATTTTATTTTTTTATTTTTTATTTTACTGGGGCCTTGGTTGGGCCTTGCACGACCGGCCACCCGGGCAAACAAGGTGACCCGGGCGGCCCGGCTGGTAGCCTAGTTAAAAACCTTTCTTTTTTTTTCCTTGTTTGTTTTTTAAAGCTGCCTTCTCCTCATCGCGGGACAGCCATATATTTTTCTCTCACCTCACATATCTTTCTTTAACTGGCGTTCTGCCATGTCATGGATTTTTTTTTTTTTTTTTTTGGAAGGCTAATTCTTTGAACAATTGGAAAAATGAAAGAAAGAAAGAAAGAAAGAAAGAAAGAAAGAAAGAAAGTTTACGAAACAATTGCTTGCCTTCCACTGTGGTCTCTTCGAGGAAATTCCTCGGGGTGAGTGGGGGTCCAGAGCTTTTTCTGTACTTCCTTCCCAATGGACTCCGCACCTTTATCGCTATGTTCAGTCGATGAAGTTGCAGCACACCTGATGGCTGACTTTCCGTTCACCAAAACGGAGAGCACACTTCATATAGAATGAACGCACAATTTGCAACAACCTAACCGCATGCATCCAATGAGAGGCGGTTGCAGCACTTCTTTTCCCAAGAGAGGCACGAATTCATCGTGTTGACCGGCGCGCTGTCGGCACCATTACCCTTACAAGGGTAATTGTGCGTGTTTTTTGCACCTCGTAGGAGGGGCATCCCTGATGGTATTTGAGAGAGGGGCGTACCTTAAGCTCGTCCTCGACTGACTCTTGGAAGTCAGGAAGTGGCGGGCGCACGCTTGGATGAGTCAGAGGGTGTGTGTGTGGGCGTGCACTTTGTGGGCACACGTTAGTTAAATGTTTGACTAGTGTGAATAAAACGGACCGCTCGGCGGTCCCAGTTAGAAATAAGCTAGAGGGTTGGATAACGTAGCGCGGGCCGTAGCCTCGAACGCGCTGACGGAGTCGCCACCAGGCGCAAAGTTAGACTGTTGAGGCTATGGCTAGAGGAAAACTTTCGGAAGGGCGGCGTTTTAAGGCCGCACCGTGTGGAGCATGCAAGTACTAGAGTTGACTATAAAGGTATCGACAGTAGAAGTGGTAACAAACTTAGTTAGGTACGACGCGAGCTGGATACGGCACGAGCAAAAGTCGGGGTTTTTCCGACCAAAGACGATAAAAGAGGTCTCTTTTGGCAAGCGCGGCGGGCTATGAAAGCCTCGGCCCGCGGAAGCAGCCAAGCTCGGCATTGCGAGGCCTTAGGCACGATGGTGGAGCAAGCGGCGGCCTTGGTGCGTCAACTACAGGCCCAGGCAAGCTGCGAATACTACTGATATAGGAATTCGCGAATGTTAGGGTCAGGGCTTGGGCTTAGCCCTATTGGTTAATGTACTAAACTTTCAGCTAGCAGATTCTGGGATCGAGGCTAGCCCACAACAGCAGAGGAGCGGAGGAGTGCAACTTGGAGAATACTGAGGGGTTGAGGGTCCCATGGGACTATTCCCCTTAGTTTTGTTGGGGAGTCCGACCGCAGGGACCGTTGGGAAGGGCCGAGGTCCGAGTCCCGACGACCCTCCTTCCCCTCTCTTTGTTTCCTATAGTTCTCTAGCTTTTATTAAATTTTAGCATTTTTTTAATCTTTATTATTATTATTCTGTCTGGTCCCGTTTTTCTTTTTCTGGGAATGGTGCGGATCAGATTGTTCGACCAAGTGAAGGTGCTTGACGAGCAAAAACCAAACATTCATGAACCGCCGGGCCCAGTCAGCTCAATGATGATACCTCAAGGTCGTGGCACGGCCCAGTCCTTCGGGACATCCGTTAAAATTGGAGCGATACAGAGGGGATTAGCATGGTCCYTGCGCAGAAGGCCAGATACTCACTTGCTGATGAATCTGGCATAGGTACAGGGTAGGTGCGTTCGACCTTAACTTCTCCCAAAGGCGTCCGGCCGACGGCCAGCAGTATAAGACAGAAGGACTTGTAGTGGGGAGTTTCCGTTTTGAGACAGGGCAGTAGTTGGTGTCATTCGGAAGTACGCTGTTTGATGATGCTGCGCTTTTGTCGCTAACGGTTGCGCTATGTGAGCGGGCAGGGAGTTGACGAGAAGGGGAGAGAAGAACGAAGACTGCGAAGAAGGAGCTTGCTGCGGATACGAGGTGCTGTGTGGGCGGGAGGCTGCACCATGCACAGACGAGCGAATGACAACTGAATCTCCCCATGTTTGGGGGTAAATCCATTTTCATATGTTTTTAGTATGCGGGGTCCAGAGAACTATTACACACCGGAGCTCGCCATTAAAGCCGTTTTTTGCCACTCGGCGGTTGTGTCTTCCAATGTTGTAAGAGGAAATTCGTTCCCGGAGTCGGTGTTTGCAAAGAGACGGCCGGTGTGCTGCTATTTCTATCGGTGCGAGCAGCGAGAGGCGAGCCGGGGAGTGGGGAATTGCCTGTTGACAGGCGCGCAATTCATCGTATAGATGGAAGAAACCTTAGTGGTGGGAACTCTCCGCGGGTGCATCTTCCACCAACCACGATCTGAGGTTGACTGTGGGCATGCTAGTTCGAGCCCGGCATCCAGCGGACTATGACGAGGAGACTCGGGTGGAGGCTCGCGGCGAAGTTGACGAGCTACTCGTCTGTTGGACTTGGGCATAGGGGTGAACCTGGACGAAGAAAGGCGCCAGATACATAAGTGGTAACGAGGAAGGAGAATGGTAGAGTAAACCTCACCCCATTCGTTTCTGAGTAAAAGCAAGGGGAAGGAGATAGCAGGTAGGGGTTTTAAGGAAGGGCGAGTTCAAGACTGAAGTCAGATTCTAACATTAGATAGGTGGTGGTGAGATAGAGGGAGAAATAAGTGCGCGGAAGAGTCGAGGGAGAGAGAAGAGAAGGCGAACGAAGGAAAAAGGAGTGTATCTCGCTCAATTCTTAATGAAATTGAGCGAGCAAAGATGTTAATTGGAGGTTTTGGGGCATTCCTGATCAGATGGCCACGCCAGATTTTTAATCTGAGCAACGGACTTTGCGCTATCAAGGATAGGGGCTGCGCGGTTAATAAGTGAAGGCGAGCGGGAAAAGGGCGAAGTGGGGCATGTATTTCTGCATGTTTTAACAGAAGTTGCATTTTTTGGAAGACCGTGACGGTCCTGCTGTACGAAAATATTACTGCCTCTCGATCTCATCGTGCCGCTCATCTTCCCATTCTATGGGTTGCCTCCCTTGTGGCTGCGAATGTCCGCTTGAAGATTCGAGGTCGTGCATGCCCGTGGTGATCGTCTTCAGAGTGCAGCACAAGGTCATCTCGCTACTCAGATGCCGCCGTGTTTGATGAAACCGTGGTTCTCCATCATCGTAACTCAGTTTTAACTTTAGACGAAGCTGGTCGTGATTCGGGGCCAAGTGCATTTACGTGCAGGGAACCGCCGAGAGAGGGAGAGAGAATGTGCTTACCTCAAGCACTGGCGACGCGGGATGAGCCGGAAGTCAAGCCGCAAGTATCGTGTTGTGGGGTCTGCAGCAAATGTTACAGTGTCTTTAACTGCTGTACCTTACGGGGCCACTTTCTGTAAAAATCGTTGTTGCCAATCGCTGTACTCTTCTTACGGTGTTGTCATTGGCCTGTGTATCAAAGGTGGGTGATGACGTAATACTGGACTGTTGTACTATTTGGGGTGTTTGGACTGTTTTTCCCGAGTCCTCGAGTCTCGTTTGACGTGCAGTACCTTGTTACAGTTGTTGGGTTCAAAGGGGCTACGGTTGCCGCTTGTACAACTTAAGCCACGGTCTGTGCGTTTTTCTCAGTAGCAGCGAGTGGGGTATTTCTGGTAGGATGCTGTTAATGGTAAAGTGAAAGAGGACGTTCTTGATTAGGGGCAACTGCTTCCCTCTTTGCTCACGCCGATGTTGCCGTTGCATCGTGACATTTTCATAATCATGCTGCTATCTCCACTGTTATGCTTCGAGAGCTCGGTAGTTGCTGTAGCTGGAATCTGAGTGCAAGCCATAATCTGGGTCGCACCTGCAACAAGGCCCTGGTTTGGATCGTAGGTGGTGCATGGCCGTTCTTGGTTAGTGGAGTGATTTTGTCTATAGCAAGGATTGACCAATTGAGAGCTTTTCTTTTTTTTTGACTGATTCTACGGAAGGTAAGGCTCAGTTCTCTTCTACCAAGCAGGCTGATGGTATCCGGGTAACGAGGCTGCTGCTTCCCAAATCGGCTTTCACCGGTCTCTCAACAACGAGTCTGTTGCTGTGTCTACAGCTGCCGCTGGCCCTCCCAGCGAGCTCACTACGGGATTCTCGGTCGTAATCAAAGCACCCCTGCAGACTGCCACTCCATGTTGGAAAGCCACCATTGACTCCCGTAGGGGGTTGCTGTGACACTTGGGAACTCGTCGGCTGTCGTTGGTGGTTTGGTTCAGAGGCTGGTGCGCCGCTGGTTGAAGGAGGGCTATCTTGCTGGAGGTAACAAACTACTGCAGACTGCTGGACCCCAAGACTACGACAAACTGTTGCTGCTCCTACTTCGCTGTGGCAACCTCGAAACCGTGCATCGCTGGGCTCCCTGTGTCTGTTGCATCCCGACAGGCTTATGCTTGCTGGGTTTGCTATCACAAAGGTAGTGCTCTTGCTTGCCTCACGCGTCCTGCTGCAGCACTTCCTACAGGTCATGACTGCCACATTCAGACTGAACGCTAGTGAGGTGGCTGCTATCGTCGACAGGCCGTGGGACTTCGTGCCCTGCTAGGACTGTTTTTCTGGGCAGCTATTGTTGTCTCTATTCTGCTATGACGAGTTTGGGTGTATCCTGATACTGGAGCTGCTCGGATCAGACTGTACTATCGTTTTACCAAGCTCACTCAAGACTGCAAGGGGACTATGCTATAACTACTGTATTTCAGCAGGGTACTAACACAACACGCGGGCTGTGCGTTGTTGTGCCCTTGCTAAACTGTTGCAGTGCAGTCATATTGTGCACCCCGTACCTTGCTGAGTTTCATAGCAGGACTCCGCTCTGCACTTCGTTGTACATTAACGGTGTGCTGGTGTTGAGCAGGGGACTGTACCTTGCTGCGCGTTTGCTGTGGAGCAAGGCGCTGTCTTGCGGTGCATCGTTGTGCATCATTGTTGTGCACCATTGCTGTGCGTCATTCGTATTCTTCTTCACAAGTGCTTAGTGGCAGGCCTTGTTCTGGCAAAAAAAAAAAAAAAAAAAAAAAAAAAAGGGTGAAAGGCCTGTAGTTCCTTACCTCGTTTTTCGCCCTCTTTTTGTAAAGTAGCGTGGTGACCCTTGGTTCAACAGACCCCCAAACGTCCCTTCTTCCAGGACCGCACTAATGGTCCATCAAGTCCTGACGGAGTGTGTCCCAGAAGGCGAGCCAAAACTCCTTAGGGAAGGAGTCGAGGCCTGGTGTTTTTTCGTATTCCATTTGCGGTAGTGAGGTGTGGACCTCATGTTGAGACAACGGGGCTTCCAAGGATTGGCTGACGACGTGGGGTAGTGTTGTATTCAAGTTAGCCAACAAATACTGCCTCGCATTTGCTACGCTAGCAGGTGACCTCCGGGGCATGCGGGATGTGAAGAGGTCCTTACAGTATTTTGCCGCGTGGTCCACTATCACGTAGGGGTTGGTCGCCTCGGGTTGTGAGTCATCCAATGGGTGTCTAAGGGAGGTGATTGCAGCTTGTTTTGCCTGGCTTTCGCCTTCAGGAATAAGGTTTTGGCCATAATTTTTTTTTATTTATTTTTTTTTTTTTTTTAAATAGTGCCCCAATCTATTCGTGGGGAGTATCACGTGCTGGGAACCGGGCCCAGCGTCCCTTATAATGGGAATACATTGATGATTGACAATTGATGAAAATTTGGGATGATTGAGGATCATTTTGGATGATTAAGGATGTCTGAGTGGGTGATTGAGGTCATGAAATAAAGCTAGATAATGACTAATCAGAAAGATTGTCTACTGAACACTGATTTAGTATCCTATCCCTAATTTCCTGTATCCATTCCAAACAACCAATTACAATTTAGCCCGTGTTGTGCACCAACCAGACCTCTTCCCGGTCTCACACCCCAATGTGGCTCGGTCACGGGGCAACGCTACCCACCCCAGCTCCGACCATCGTCGGCCAGATTGTAGTCAGTAGTCAAGTTCGCAGATTGCCTTCCTCCCTCGATAATTCCAAACCTCTATACAAAGCCCCAAGCTCCTACACAAGCAGGTTACAGGGCACTGCCCAAGCGCCTCCTAGCGTCGTTCTGACACCAACTCAACTTGACCATTATACAAAACGACTCAATTAGGAAATTAGCTAATTTAGAATGCCAACCTGAAATCAAGGATATGATAATATCAGAATCCTGATCAGCAAAACTTTATGATGATGAAATTTGACGAGTACCCTGAGATGATCACAAAGATGATGGATAATGATGACGACGCTGATGATTATTTTTCTCCACCGCTCCCCTTCTTCTATACATTCTCCTCCTCTCCCCTCATTTCCTCTTCTCCTCTCGCTGCCTCCGCTAAGCCCAACCCCGCTATCAGCATGAAGTTCCTATCAGCCCCAAAGAGAGAGAGAACCTCCTCATTCCCTTCTACCTTGAGGTAACCAGTTCCTGCAAAAGGTGTACCTCAAAACTAACACTCTGACCTAGTCTGCTTCCGCCAGGAGATAATGCGCCCCCATACATATCTCCCAGCCCCAACCCAGGTCAACTCCCATCATCTGCGTTCGCTCCCTAGAGGACAATCACCTCCCACCTTGTGTTACCCCTGCGGAGTAGCGCTCCCTTCCTGACCAACCTACCTACCAACTAGACCATAGCCTATCTGGGAAACGAGAAGATAACCACCAACACAGAGATAACTACTGATTGATGGAAAAATGAATAAAGAAACCGTGATGATGATGATGATGGTGATGATGATGATGATGATTGATGATGATGATGATGATAAAGATTCAGATTGGTAGATGATGATGATGATGAAATAAAATTGGCGAAAATAAGTAAGGAACGTCGGACTTGCGATGCCCTAATGGCATCGGTGTGGAAGATTGACAACTCACTATTGCTGTAATGAAAATAGAAGATGACGATGATTACGATTTTTACAGAGAAGTCTGGATGATGATCATGAAAAAGATAAAAAGAAGATAAATAACATGGATGACGAATTAGAGAAGTCGATAATGATTACCACCGGTAACCAAATGAGGATTATAAAAATGACGGTGTCCTTGATGAAAACCCCCCGCTGAAATGACAATGATTAAAATCTTGCAACTCTTGATGGATAACTGCACAAGACAAAAAACAGACGAAAACATATATATAGGTTGATGATGACCTCTTAGCCGCTCTCTTGATGATACTCTCCCTGTGGCACTGTGATGATTCTTCAAGTAGGACCAACGTTTTCCGCATTTTGGTCTCCACGAGGCTGACTCCACTTTCCTCCACCGACATCGACTTTCATCAACTCTCCAGCCTCTTTAAAGGTCTTGGCTATGGAGTACTTCATGTGAAAAACATAACGAAAATGTTCAAACAGCAGTTGTCGCTACCATTCTCCCTTTTCCTCTGTGCCTCAGGCAAGATGCCACGTCAGCCTGTGACGTAGTAATGACCCAACGCCTTTGGATACCGCGCGTGCGTCAAGCGCTATCCCCCATCTAATTCACAACATCACAGCACCTCGCACCAGCGCCTCCCTTTTGTCGGCTGCCAACACCACGCCATGTGTCAGCTAGCATCTTACTAGTCACCCCAAGCCGGCGCCTCGCCAGCCGCAAGTCACCAGCGCCCCACCACTCACCTGTTGCCAGCGCCTTGGCCCCCGCCCGCAGCCAGCGCCTCGCTGCACTCACACAGCCAGTGCCTCGCCACTCGCGAGAATCCAGCGCCCCGCCATCTCCGACCAGCCAGCGCCTCGCCTGCAAGCAATCAGCATGCCACCATCCGCGTGCCGCGGCAGCCCGCCAGCCATAGCGCTAACGCTAACGCGCGCTGAGTTTGAGTTCCCTCGACATCAATAAACCCATTTGGCCATAGTACCTTCAGTCTGATTCTTTTTACTTTTGGCTTGCAATCTCCTTCTTTCGGCTTGTTCATCAAGGTATTCCTGCAGTCTATCCCTTGCTTGTAGCAGTTGGGAGTATACGCCATTGTCCAAGGGTTGGGAGGTTAACTTTTCATCCCATTATTCCAATGTATGCAACAATCCTTCTAATGTAGCCTTCCTCTCCCTTGCCCTTTTTGTGGAATACTTTTTAGCCCTTTCTCTGAGGGGTGTGATCCCCTCATTCCACCACGGAGCGGTATTCCAGTTTTTTTGTTTTCCAATAATCCCATAATTTGTTCACATATTGGTGGAAGGAATGCAGATTAAGGAGGGAGGTATTAAGTTTGAAGAAGCTGGGCCCTCGCGAGAAAGGCGGGCGCATGACCAATCCTAGGGCAATCATATTGTGATCAAAGGGTCTGGAGGGGCTAAATGGGAGGACGGTCGCCTCCGTCAGAGGGCCCATGAGATCTTTGGATATGAGAAAGAGGTCAATTCTTGAATTGGAGAGGCCTTCTTCGCCCCTGGATCTGATACAGGAGAAAACCTGTTTGGTAGGGTGGAGGACTCTGAAAGAGTCGTGCAGTTAAAATTCTGCAAGGAGCTGGTTGAACACAAGTGCGTCAAGTCCTTGCTGTGGGGACAATGACCCCCCCCTTTGCTACCGGCTCCTCCTGTCCAGTGCAGGGTCGGGTGTTAAGTTGAAGTCCTCAGCCAAAATAAGGGGAATGTCTGAGGGGAGGACTTGCATAAGTTGCATAAAAAAATCAGCGCACTCAGCCTATGAGTTGGGAGCATAGATGCTTGCAAGGCAAATTTCCTCTTCTTCCCACAATGCCTTTATAAAGATCCACCTGCCATGAGAGTCATCCTTCTGCACCGATAGAGGCTTGAGTCTCGAGGAGGGGGGAATCCAGATGACCGCCCCTGCCGAGTGATAGGTTGGTGTGTGTGCGTTATAGGCTTCGTACGCCCAGAGATTCTTCTGTTTTGCTACGTGCAGCGGGTTGTCGAGCAGGTGCGTCTCTTGTACGCATACAACCTCCGACCAGTAGGCCTTATCATTCATTCAGATCATGTTCCATATTGCTTCTCTTTTTTGGGACGGGGTTGCCGCAAGGCCGTTCACATTTATTGATTTGGCGTCCAGGTCCACCTTCCTAAGTGTCGTGGTATAGGGTGGCGATTTCCTGAGGGGTTGGGGGGGGGGGGGGGGGGGGGGGGGGGGGGGG
>BFEA01000257.1:1835389-1849938 GCA_003427395.1 Chara braunii
GGGGGTGGGAGGAGGGGGAAGGGGACCCCGAACGTCAGGTGGCTGTGGAGGGCAGCGGGGGGTGCTGTGGTGGGGTTTGTGTGAGAGGTGTGGGGTTCCGACTTCCTGGAGCCCCTAGCGGTGCCCCTGGGTTCATCATTGTGTTGTCCATTTCATGGATAGACTGGTGCACGACTAGCATGCCCGTTGGTGCGATTGAATTACCGGCGGGATGTCGGAGCAGGGATAAGGCCATGTGTGAGAATCAGACCCAACATATGGCATTGCCTGATATGGTAAGCGAGCAGGGCGTGGTTTATTCGGAGTCTTGTAACCGGGAGCTGCCACAGGTCCTCCTCAGTAAACCACTCTGTCGTGCTGTGTACACTCTTGGTGTTGGCCACTTCCAGAGGCAAAGAGGCCAGCACCAAACGAATCTGGGATGGGAAGGGGAGGCCTTCAGGTAGGGAAAGCCAGCCAAGAATTTCCTGCTCATTTATTTTCCAAGAAGGTTGTAGCTGACTAGCAATTGTCTGTAGGTCAGACTGTCTTTTCCATCCTACCAAAGAGACCCCGGTGGGGAGTTTTTGGTACTAGGCCTCCACTTTTTGAAGTCTGAACAGGGAGAGGCCTGTGGTGGGGTTGTGTGTGGAGAGGACCAGCACCGCGTTATGGTTAAGGTTTGACAGGTCCCATTGCTCGTTTCTGTCCACCCAATCCCGCATTGTCCCTCTTGTGCCTCCTTTCCCTTCTGTCTTCCTTTCTGTCTTTTTTGTCCTGGCACTAATGCTTGTTACCCCGCTTCCCCCTTGCCGCGTTTGCGGCACGTCACCGACTTCATCCTCTGAGGAGGATAGGAGATCAATGGGGTGATGACCAACCTATGCTATATCCAAACGACCTTCTTGCTCCCCTGGAGGAGGACCTGGGCAATGTCGCTCAAAAATCTTCTCCACGAGATGTTTGGGGGTTGGGGGGTGAGGCATGAGCTTCATAATCAAGTTTGACCATGCGGACAGTCAAGGCCTGCGCAGGCACTACCTCTGTTATTTGAACCGGCTGTTGTTGCTGTTGCACTCGTCCTTGACTGTGTGGCGCCCATTGTATTTTATACAGGTTGCTTTTGATTACTTTCTCGATGACCCTTTTAGCACCAGTCAATGTCTGCGACCTCCTGGAATGCATCAACCGTTTCGACCAAAGGGGGGCAGGTGGCCACCATGTCTGCAATGACTTCATAATACTGCGGCGGCGGGCTTCCGCCACTTGTATGTTTTCTTGTGCAAGGTAGGACTCCAACACCTAATCAGAAATGACCTTCATCCTTGTTTTGACGCTTGCCAATTGGGATGACTTTGTTGTGGCATTCGTGACGTTGGGTGGGGAGGGCTCAACGTCCATGTCTTGTTTTGTGCTCTCCGACCTGTGTCTTTGGAGGACGCCCCCGAGTTGGACTCTTGGAGTCTGCCAGATTGCTGTGGCTGCCCGGCCGAGAGGTCCATAGGGGATGGGGGGGGGTTATGGGGAGGCCCATACTCTGGTGGTCCATCCACTTGGGGAGGGCCGTGCAGCTGTGGGTCACGACCTACATGAGGAGTGTAGAGCCAAGCGCAACTATTCTTGACCTGAGTCTGCCACATGGAAAAGCCCGGCTGATATAGCTATTGAGCCAGGGATATGGACTCAATTACGACACAACCCTTGGGAAATATGCCAATGTCCTGTTGCAGCTGTGCAGCCCATTGCAGCACCGGGCCAGTCAGCGGGGGCGAAAAATGGAGGCCCAACGGAACATGAGGCGGCGGGGGCTGGGGAGGGGGAGGCGGGGAGTGGGCCTGCACATGATATAGATGCATGTATGTTCAAACAGATCTGCCCAGTAAACCGTAGGCAGAGAGGGTGAAGAGGACAACAAACAAGGCCGATCCCTCACTTGTTGCACATGCAGAATAGGAAACTCAACTGGTTTAGCTAACGAGGTTCTAGTATGCTCCTGCCACATGGCGAAATCCCAACCTTCTTAACCCCCCATCCTACCCATCTCTCTCTCTCTCTCTCTCTCTCTCTCTCTCTCTCTCTCTCTCTCTCTCTCTCTCTCTTATTCCACGGATGTCCACTCCCGCCACTTCTCCTGGCGACTTCCCGGGCCATCTTCTGCATTCTCAAATCTAGCGCCATTTTCACCTTCTCTTTTGGCCTCCTTCCTCTTTTCTTTTTTTTTTTTTTCTTGTTTTTTTAACTTCGCATGTGGGAAAACCTACTTAAACCACCAGTACCTCGCCCAGCTATCGGCCGCGGCACTTTCCTGTTAATGCACTGCGCCTTTGGGGCTTCGGGGTACCGGACCACAATGGCTGGAAGCGCCAGCCAAAAAAAATTCAAAACGGTACCAAGGCACTTCGGCGAAAGTCGGCGCGCAGGGGCATTCCAGGCTCGGCATCGATAGCTGGGCCAAGTATTGGTGGTCTAACAAGGCCTCCTTTCTTGTGACGGTGTACTGTGTTGCTTTCCTTTCCTCCTGATCCATCTGATTGTGACCTTGTGGTGATGAAAATAGTGGCAGTGCTGTTCCAATCTTCTTCCTTTTTTTTTCAGGGAACAACCCAAGCTGATGGTAGGGGTGCTAATAGGAGCAGGCACCACTAGGTAGCACTCCCGGGGAGGCTCCATCTATTGGTGGGGAGCTGCACCTGCTGGAAAGCGGGTCCAGCGTCCCTGAACATTGTAGTTGAGTGCTGTTCCAATCTTACAGATCTCCTTCGAAGTGATTCAAGTACCAGCCATTTGAGTCCCGCAAACATACTCGATAGCATCATCCCTCTTCTGCTCATATATCCTATTATCACCATAGTCTGTGCCGCCATATTGTTCCATATCCTCGTTAATCTTCTCCGCATGTGTACCTTGGTTAGCTTCAACACTCCTCTGATCACAACCGTCTATATCACCCGATTCCTTACTATCATCCTCATTCTTCTCCTCACTTATGTACTCCACCGCTTCTTCTATATCATCATAACTCTTCTGTTCACTCAACTCCTGATTACCATAATCACTTTTCTGATCACAATCGACTATATCGCGAGATGCTTGAATACTATCATCCTCACTCGCTGCACCGCTGATACTTCGATCTTGATAACCTATTTGATGACCACCTCCTTGGTGTTCCTTCCTTCCCACTCTGGCACAGCCATTTTCCTTCATAGCATCCCACTCTTGTCATTGCCTATCTCCTTCAGCACTGTTTTTTTCTGCCAGATGTGTCCGCATCTCTAAATTCTCATCTCGACTGTCCTCCGCACTTATCAAATGGTCACATCTGTCAATACCGCCAGCTTGTTCAGTGCCGTAATCGCCCATTTTCCTGTTATTCTCATGATCATGCCTGTGGCCCTGATGGTGTTGCCCAATCACACAGGCCCAGATTAGATGGGGGTCACATTTTGCACACCAGGTCACCTTTTCTCTACCAACACCATTGTTTTTGCTGATGAACGCTATACTCCCTGACATAGTCATCTCTCTTCTCCCCTCTTCCTTTAGCCCGTAACCGCGACGCCAACAAAAACGCCGTTCTCCCACTTCTTGAGGGTGTGTGTGTAAAGCAACTTGTTTTCTGTTGCTGCTCTCCCTGCTGTCGTCTGCCCCTGTATTTCGCGTTTCCATGCTGTCTTCTCGCATTGCTCCGTGTTCTGTGGTCTCACCTTGCTCCGTGTACAATTCTCTCCCGGGAGTTCTGTGTCTGCAAATGATCAGCAAATCTTGCCGCAAACCTGCTCCTCCGTTGTTCGGGACACGCCGCGTCAGATTCCCTTGGTATGATGTGCAGGCGTCAGTGGCACCTATCCCGGCGTGATCGCATCACGAGCGTAGTAAGAGAAGTGCAGCTCCTGTGCCCCTTGGAACAAATGATCCCAGCCACTTCACCATCCAGTCTCCCCCAGGGAGAAGGGGTCTTAAACCACCAGACTGAGTACGTTTCCCAGCTTTTTTCCCAGAGGTGCGCCGGGTAACACACTGACCTGAAACGAAAGGGCGTCCACCGATAAATCGAATCGGCAGCTAGTCTTGATTTTCGGGCCAGCGCGCAGTGCCCGCGGCCGACATATGGGAAAGGTACTCGTGGTTTAATCTGCGAGTTCGCTCATCGCTCAAGGGGCTCTGTGGTCCTCTCTCTCACAAGGGAGATGGAACTTCACGGCTGGGTTGCAAAAGATGACACATTCTGCTTTGAATTTCCAGTTCGAGTTAAAAAAAAAAAAGAAGGGCACGCAAATGTGACCTGTTGTACCTACGAGCACTCCACTCCTTTGCACAAACTGGCTCAGGACCCCCTCAACCCACGGTGGGAACCCCCTAACACTGCCCGTGGTTTTCACCCCCACACCCATATGCATTGCCGTGCTGTGGCCCCGCTCCAAGCATGGAGACGCTCTCGCCAGATGGGCTACATGCTGTTCTGACCTAGAGTAAATGTCAAGCCTCTATGGTAGACCATTGACACCGGCATATCATTACATATATAACTGTGTTTTCGTTAAAATTAAGTTTTTTTTCCCATTTCGCAATTTTGACTTAAGTGACTTGAAGAGGACGATTGGCCTATCCGATAAGGGCCATTTTTGGGGATGAGCGATCATCCATGAGACTACCACTCATCCCAAAATATGGCCCTCATCGGACAGGGCAAATGACCTTTTCAGCTCACTCCAGTACGAATTGGAAAACGAAAAAAAAACTCAATTTTCTTGAAAACGCAGTTATGCAATTGATCCGGGATAATGAGTGGTTCACCCCTTGTAACAACCCCAAGACCAGTCCAACCAAGGTCTGACCCCTCCTCTGGCAGATTACCCGCCAGTGCCTCTCTAGTACAGCTGACTCAATCATCACATGGACAATCCTGGATGCAAAAGGCATAAACTTTCCCTGGTGCAAAGCCTGCTGTAGCAGTTACTACCCGACTGTCGAATGCTGCGAAATAATAGAGCACCTCTTCATGTCCTCCCTTAGGGCCGGGGCTGTCTGACGATGGTGGGAAGCCTTGTGGACCCAGATAACTGCTGTAGAGGAGTGAGGGGTGGGACCCCCTTGGCGACAGCCTGGATAAACTCTCAGCCCCCTTCTGCACGAATGTGTTCAGAAGTCAATGTTCGGCCAAGCTGTGCGGGTTCTAGGTTAGATGAGCCATCCTGCTCCCTGGCAATAGATGGAGTGCCTTGTCGACAAGGACTTGCTTAAACTACCAGTACATCCAGCTATCAGCCGCGGGCCATTTCTGGCGTCGATTCATTTTTTTTTTAATTTTTTTTAGGACAAATGCTCCAGTCCGGGGAGCAGCACGTGCTGGGAACCGGGCCCAGCGTCCCATATAGAGTTACACAAGTCATTTGAGATACGGGGCCATTACCCGGCTTCGGCTGAGAATCAATGATGTTATACTCAGTGATCTGTGGCCGTTCGATGCCAGAATGACGCTGGCCGGTGCTGGGGTGTTGCCCTGTAACCTGCTGATGCAGGAGGGTGAGGCCTGGTAGAGAGATCTGGGGATGCTTTGGGGTGGGCATCCCAAGGGACGACCAAGGGTTGCTGCTGGGATGACGCTGGTCAGAGATGGGGCGAGTTGTGTTGCCCTGTAACCCAGCAGGGTGGGGGCATGAGGCCTGGAAGAGCTCAGCAGGGAGTAAGACGGTGTTGGGAAGTCTTAGAAGGGTTTCTCAGGGAACCTGAGGGTAGTGAGCATTCGCAGGACCTCTGTGGCAGGTTATTGCATGAGTAATTCCCTAATACTCAAGATCCTCCCCATGTTTCTGAATCTCATCGTGTTCACAGATTGTTCTCAGCCGAAGCCGGGTAATGGCCCCGGTATCTCAAATGACCTCAAACGACCTCAAATGTTCTCAATGATCTGTATAATTCAATATGGGACGCTGGGCCCGGTTGCAGCACGTGCTGCTCCCCACGAATAGACTAGAGCACTTGTTAAAAAAAAAAAAAAANGATAGGATTTGGAGCCAGTTAGGAACATCCCTCCCTTGGCCCTGGAATTGGAAGGAAATGGAAATGGACAAGCCTTCCAAGCAAAATAAATCAACAGTCAAACAACAGAAGTAAAAGATAATAGGGGAGGGGAAGAGAGAGACTCAACAGGACAAAGGAGAGGAAAGAAGAAACACAGAGAAAGAAAAAGAAAAAGAAGAGGACCACAAAGGCCAAAAGAAAGTCCAGAAACAGGTTGAGAATAGAAGCCGAGAACAAGACCAGGAACTAATGCATCAAGAAGTGGCCAACCAAGCCAAAAGCACAGTCCCAAACTCTTCACTTCCCCAACCGCCACCTGCCGTTCACCAGGTGGTCTAGTACGGACCCCGAAATTGGCGCCTCAGGAAACACTTTTTGAAAAAAAAAAAAAAAAAAAAAAAAAAAAAAAAAAAAAAAAAAAAAAAAAAAGTTAAAAAGAAGAAAAGGTAAAACAATGCCCTACCTACCGTACTGTTAACATTCACAGCCCCCGAAGAGGCACTCACCCCAGACCGAGACCACGGCCTAAGCCTCCGACAGACCACTTTCCCTCGTACTCACACAGTCTCGGGAACCGGCCTTTTCGACCTTGAGAGGCTCTATCCCTGCCCCAGCTTTTGCCCCCAAATCACGAAGGCCACCGCCCAGCCCTTGTGCCCGCACATTCCCGAGCATCGGCTTCCTCCATCCGGTCAATACACCCACCCAATCGTCCCACACTCCCCCAAATTTCCTGGAAAATGCCATCAGACGATGATCAAAATATTCGTCCGGGAACCCCCTTTTTCGGAGTTCGATCTTCAAGGTAAGTAGGAAAGCCACCTCCATCCCACTCATGGTGGTGTACATCCTCGCTCGATGCAGGCAAGACCCAATAATAGCCATTTTCTGCTGCTTGCTCGAGTAAGAGTCAAAGTCTTGCAAATTCTGAAATTTAACCCCCTTCTCCTTATAACTCCGTTGGTTTTTGTGCAAAGCCACGCACTGCAATCCCCAAGGCCAATCCAACGCCTTTATCACACAGCCTAGAAAATCCCAGCAATCGCTTCCATTGGTCTGCTCCAAAACAAGGTTATCATCATAGCATGTCCTAAATGCATCCATGATCTCCCTGGCCTTGGGCAGAGAGCAAACATCCTCAACCTTGCAGCGGATCATAACGGACACATCATCCACCATACGCAGACCGCTTACCAGTTGTTGGTCGCAACCCAGTGATGTCAGAAACATGAATTCGTTGTAAGTACAAAGGAGGCAGGCCAAGGCCGGGCTGGACGCCTTTCCCATGGGAATCCCCACCACTTGCTGCAGCACTTGCCCGCAGACTTTGAAGTAAGTTGCATCAAGCTCAAAGGAAACAAAGCTAACCACCATATCCAGAGATATCGAGTTCCAACCAACCTCAGTCCTTCCAAATCTCAGCTTTGCCCCCTTTCCCCTTGTCTTAACCATAACCCCTTTACAACCCCTAATCGCCCAAAAATCCACAACCCACCTCACCGCCTTCATGATAGATTTGTGCGGCAAATTACAAAACATTTCCTTGATGTCGAATGCTGCATTTACAAAAAATTCCCCCTTCTTCAACTGCCTGTTAATCTGCTTTAAAGCAGGTGCCAGCTCAGCCATACTTTTCAAATTGAAGTTCATTCCCTTCGGTAGATCCCACAACAGTTGGTTGACAGCCCGCGCCACCTTCTTGCTGGCAGTGACACCACATTCCGAAAAGATAGGACAAATCGGTTGTCACCTCGAAATGTCCTTATGCTTTGGTATTGAGTATGCCTGCCCCAACTGTCCCTTATCATTCCATTTCCCCAAACCATCAAACCCACCCCGACCATACTCACTCCCACACTGCCGCATTGCCACCAGGATTCGTCAGTAACAGCTTGTCCAAGCTAGCCTTATATACCGTTGGGCAACAGTACAGTGAATCGCCCATATTGTGATCAATCGGGCAGCACACCAAACCACCCATCCCCAATTTCCACGCAGACACCTCACCAAGATCCATAACATTCCTCCCTGGTCCTGCCTTTGTCCTATTAAAGGCTTTAAAGCAGCCTTTCACGGACTCTTTATCAAACATACCCTCCTCCATCTTCGGCAGAAAACTGGTAAGCGCAAAGGAAGCGGTGACCTGTTTGACAAGCATCTTCCTCGAGATTGACAGAGAGGGATGAGGAATGTTCCTTGCATTCTTTAAAAAACCTGGGACAAAATCGACTTCAGACATCCGAAAGCAGACATGCCCCCTTACCCGCGGAAAATGCCCATCCATCGAACTCCAGCTGCAGGTATGCTGAGTTTTCCTACTGACATCACAAAAATTAAACAGGACGTCGCCCACACTCCTGTTTTTGGTCCACACGATTTTCTTTCGCCTAACAACCATCTCCTTCAGACATTCCGACAAATCCAGTTTCCTAACCAGATTGGCACACATCGATCGGACTACACTCTTACTCACATTGGCATCATAGGTAATACAAACGACCAGTCTAGCACGCACGTTAAATCCAAACTTCCTGCGCACCACCCCAGACAGTGCACTCCTCAACATATGCCGCGACCGCCTATCTTGAAAACACCGAATAGCCATGTACAGACGAACCAGCTTGTCAAGACCCCAACCATACAAGAGCATACGCGTTGAAGGGTTCCGAAGAAAGTCTAGAAGGGTCGGCTTATGTCACAGCAGAGTTGCGCAGTAGTAAGTAACCGTACGAAAGTGCAGAACAACACCATTCGTCAACCACCCGCGACTCTTCTTCAAAGGTGCGACCCCAAAGGTAGTCTCTACAACTGAACCTCCAAAACAACGCTTAACAACTTTCCATGAATTCAACAATTTATTACCTCCCTCACACCGAATAGTTAGATCCGACCTCCCTTTCTCCCTTGATCTCGACAAAATCCCAAGCAAGCTGGCTGACACCACGCCCTCATCGGTCGAAAAAACAAGATGGGTGTGCACAGACAAATTACTATTGTTTACTCTGACTTTGATCGTTCCCTCCCTATGCTGCCTCAATCTTTCATGCTCTCTCTTTCCCGGTCGACATTTCCTATGCCTAGTTGGTTTATCACGAGAGTTCAAAAACGGACTACTTCTCCGAATAACCATTCTTTCCAATTTTAGCAGATCGGCCTGTTCACAATAGAACAACGGTAAAGCCACGTAGCTTTCCGGACCACAACGCCTCAACCAGTTATATTACCGATGGTTTCTTCTTCCTGTCTCGAGAACTCCAGTGTCACAAGCCCTGTAGACGTGTTCCCCCCACCGCACATCAAGCGACTGACTCGTAGCCCCCACATACACATGCTTATGCCAGGGGGACAGTAAGACATACACAAGCGAACCCTTCTTGGACCACAAGTCCCCATAGTCCCTAGCCGTAGTCAATAGATAAAAGCGAAAGTTATCAGCCCACGGAATAAGCCCCCGAAAAACCATAACCAAAACCGCAGCTTGAAAGAAGGTGTTCCAAGTGACATCACGCAGCACAGAAGAAGGGGAGGAGAGGGAGGAAGAAGAACCACAAGGAGGAGAGGGTGAACGAGAGTCACGACATAACCTTGCCCAGTTCCAAAGTGTCACGTTTCGGAGGTCCCATCAGGCCGAATCCGACGGCACCTCCTCACAGCTCACAACATCACCTTCCTCAACAGCTTGCTTCCCACACCTTCGTTCCGTGTCCCCTACGTCCTTTTTCTCTCCTTCCTGGTCAAACATCCTGATTAAATAAAGCTGCGCAAGTTCTTCCGCAGTCGCCTCGATAGTCTTGTATCGCAAACCTTCCTCTTCGCATAGTGTCTCCAGGGCAGCCTTTTTCAAACCTTTCAAACGCTTCCGTTCGTCTTGGAGAAGAATGAACCGATCGTTAGCCTTTTGTGCACTTCCGTCGGGCCGGGGCAATCGGCCAGCAGTCATCTTCACCTTGCCCTTCCTTCCCGTCCGAAGACCAGTCCTCGCCGCCTCATCCATCTTCTCTTTAAGATTCGTACCTTGTCCTCTCGGTGTACTGCCTCCCCCAACCTCCGTTGTTAATCGACCCATTTGCTCCTTCAGTTTCTGCAGTTCCGCCTCGGCTTCGATACGCTTCGCTTTAGCATCGGCCCGCTTTTGTTTGAGTAACTCCACCTCTGTTAAGTCACACTTACGCCTCTCGTGCAAATCAAGCAACTCAGCCCGTAGCCTCCGAGCCTCCTCAGGCGACTTCACCAACCTTGTCCTTGTAGTCACCCGACCCTCCGAGGCCGGGGTTGCAACATTGATACTTCCCCTTTTGTTGCCGGGACGAAGAGCTTCGTTACGCTATAATTGAGCAACCTTTTCCGTCTCTTCATTTCGTTTTCGAAGAAGCTCCATCTCCGAACGCAACTCCTCGACCTGCTTAGCCAGGTCATTCTTTCCCAGATTCTCCCGACAATCCCTCATCTCTCGAATCTCCCACTTTAGTGCCGCCAACTCCCCATCCATCTTCTGTTTGAGATCCGCCTCCTGCCTTCTCAGCTGCACGTTCTCTCGTTGCAACCGGTCAACAACCCCACTAGAAGGCAATTGCTCCGTGATTCCATACTTAGCACGAAGTTCAGCATTTTCACGCCGAAGCCTCTCGACCTCCTCACTAGTTGAGCTCGAGCTAGCCACGCCTTTACCCATGATTGCCTCATACATGGGCGCCAACCTGCTCTACAGCTTTTGACCCATAGAGTTTTCCAGCTCTTCTCGCTCTTTTTTCCTTAATGCCACCTCCTCCTCTTTCTCTCGCTTTTTCCTCTCAGCGTCCTTCGCCTCAAACTCCTCTCTTTCCTTTTGTTGTGCCTTACTCACAAAGGCGTTGCACTTATCCAGGATCTGCTGGTTCCTGGTCCACCACCCGGTGCGAGGTGCAGCCCCGTACGATGTCTCAGCCGGAGCCGTAGCCACATTCGTTGAAGCCACAGTCCCTGCTGCAGGCCAAGCCAAGATGGGCTCTGCATTAGCCCCGGTAGCAACCGCCGGACGATACCCCATCCTCCGCGGATTTGGGCACTCCCCAGACCAGTGACCATGCTGGTCACAGTTGAAACATGCCCCACGTCCTGGAGCCGCCATAATAGGACAGAAAACGTAGAGTCGAGGTAAGAAAAGAAATAGTATGTTGATGGGAAGTCAGCAACGAAAGAAAACTACACCAAGTTGACGCAAATACTGAAGAACAAACGCAGCCACACATCCGTAATGCGGTTACGGCGCGAATTGCTGGAAATGGACAAGCCTTCCAAGCAAAATAAATCAACAGTCAAACAACAGAAGTAAAAGATAATAGGGGAGGGGGAGAGAGAGACTCATCAGGACAAAGGAGAGGAAAGAAGAAATACAGAGAAAGAAAAAGAAAAAGAAGAGGACCACAAAGGCCAAAAGAAAGTCCAGAAACAGGTTGAGAATAGAAGCTGAGAACAAGACCAGGAACTAATCGAGAAGGACGTCGAAGCATCAAGAAATGGCCAACCAAGCCAAAAGCACAGTCCCAAACTCTTCACTTCCCCAACCGCCACCTGCCGTTCACCAGGTGGTCTAGTACGGACCCCGAAATTGGCGCCTCAGGAAACACTTTTTGAAAAAAAGAAAAAAAGTAAAAGAAAAAGAAAAAGAAAAAGAAAAAGAAAAAAGAAAAAAGAAAAAAGAAAAAAGAGAAAAAGAAGAAAAGGTAAAACAAAGCCCTACCTACCGTACTGTTAACATTCACAGCCCCCGAAGAGGCACTCACCCCAGACGGAGACCATGGCCTAAGCCTCCGACAGACCACCAAGACCGCCACTTTCCCTCGTACTCACACAGTCTCGGGTATCGGCCTTTTCGACCTTGAGAGACTCTATCCCTGCCCCAGCTTTTGCCCCCAAATCACGAAGGCCACCGCCCAGCCCTTGTGCCTGCACATTGGAAGGCCCTCCTCCTGGAATCCTGGAATCCGAACCAGGAAGATGCTTTCACTCTGAACCTATTCACAATCGGAAGGCGAGCGGTCATGTGGGCGATCTGGTTATGAAGGTGTACTCATGAAATGGAAGGTGCTCGCCTAAATGGCCCTGAATTCACTGATACTATCAGACAACAGATCGAAATAGAGATCACTATCAAATGGGAGTCCCTTATGGAAAAATTACAATTTCTGTCACTAGAAAAAGAAATGTTGCATCATATCAAAACATTCAATCAGAACTGGCTTCGAGGGGACCAGGGAGGCAGATTGGGACTGGTGAAGTGGGAAGGAACAAAAGAGAACGCCGAAGAGGAGATCCCAAGGAACTACAGCCTGACCTTCAATGGCCGGAGCAACGTTGATCCTACTGTACCTTTAAGACCTCTGTCGGATTTCCATGATCCCTTCGCTCTCTCGAACCTTTGCTTAGTTCCCAGGTCATGGTATGCGTACGGATGGTCTGGAAAATCCCTTGCATTGTCTGTGAATGTTGGGGTCAGCGTTTCTCAAGAACAAGTGTGATTAAGTGCTAGGAAGATAACGTATATCTGGCGCCCTCTCAGGGTGAAGAGTCACAAGACTCGACACTCAGTTGCAGATTTCCCACCAGCACTGATCAGAAGGGACGCTGGGCCCGGTTCCCAGTTTGTGTTGTACCTCGGTCCTTCATTGTTTCTCATGGGACGCTGGACCCGGTTTCCAGCAGGTGCAGCTCCCCCACCAATAGAATGGAGCCCCGATAAGTTAGGTAGGAGTGCATGCTCGTATCATCACTACTACCTGACGCCACGGGATTTGTTAAAAAAAAAAAAAAAAAAAAAGAGTAAGCGGACATTTCTCGATTTGTGGATGTCGTTGATTCATTGAAAATTCCATTTATCATTCATGAAAAAAAAATAAAAATAAAAAATCTCTAGCTTATTATCTCAATCATCCTGAAGTGTTCCTGAATCGTCCCAAATTTTCATCAATCATCAATGTATTCCAATTATAAGGGACGTTGCGCACGTGCTTCTCCTCACGAATAGATTGGAGCAATATTATAAATAAAAAACAAAAAAAAAAAGGAGCGGGTGTAGTGGCCCGTACGTTTCCTAAAATTGTGGCTTATATACGGGCACTCCTTTAGGAAGTACTGGCGGTTCAACGAGGATGTTCTTATCACCTCAGTAAGTGCCCCGCCTTGAACTGGAGTTCTTTCAACAAAAAAAAAAAGGAAAAAAAAAAGAAGAGGTAATGGGACCCAGTTCCTGAAGAATGTGAAATCGGCCACCGTCCCTAAGGAAAGGTAGTCTCTTTGCAATGGTTTCTGCTCAGAATGGTTGGGGTCAGGTCTAGGTGAGGGTTTGCTAAATGGGGTGCGCACCAGAATAGAACGTCCGGTCATTATAGCCTTATCTGGTACAATTCCGAGTCCCGATACAGCTATAATGACTGGGCGTTCTATTCTGCAGTCAGTCTTCAGTGACTGGTCCTTTTTTTTTTTTTTTTTTTAACCAAGAAACCATGCTAGGCTTACGAGGGGGGGTGATATGAGCAGCCTCCCCTAGTAGACCTGCATCACTCTCGAGTTTCCTGCGATGTCTCTCCTTTTCCTGACTCCTTCCCCGCCTTCCCCCTCTCTCTGGTGGATCTCAGTTGGATTAATGAAGCACAGCTATAGAACTGATGAAGGGCTGGAAATGGACCTGAGCAAGCTCGAGACGCAATGAATATTTGGCGCTACCTGGGGGGTTGACGACGCTACCGTCTTCCCCCGAACATAACGCACCCTGAAAATGAACGTATACAAGGTATGTTTGCGACCCGATACAGTCAAAATGAGGGTGCGTTGTGTTCCGGAGAAGAAGGTAGGATCTGGGTTAGCAAGCTGCTGGCCAGTCAACCCTCCCTTTTGAGATGGAATCGATGCTGGCTTCCTCCCATATCGTGTATTCTGTCTGGACTCTGTCAATATTTGGAAGGGAGGGATGTTGAGCCCGTTTCCGAGCAGGTGCAGCTCCCCACCAATAGAATGGAGCCATCACTCTCTGCAGGGCTCGATCACTGGTCTCCTCATATCAGTCCTCGGCGCACCCCCTTTGAATAATTGTGGGCCCTTCCCAAACTTCACTTTTTGTTTCGTCCTAACGGGCCTGCGCAAGTTTCAAATAGCAAACACCTGTATGGTGTGGGCCCACCATCTTCATCCCGACACAACACACCCTCGACCTGACTGCATAAACCAGAAAGGTAGCTTGTATAGAGTCATGATCGTTGTGCTCGGGGGAAGAGAGTTGCGAGAGTTTTGCGGGTGCAGACAATGGTCGCCCAGGTTCGACCTACCCGATGCAAAGGGGGTATTATGAGGACAATGCACACAATTTTGAGTGCCCCAACTTTGGTGATTCTTAAACCGCATCCAGCGGCCTAACTCAGTTGGTAAGGCACGCAAGCGGCATTCAGGAGGTGGTGGGTTCAATCCCCATTGGCCTCATGTACCTTCCTGGGCATGCTTGGCGCCCGCCACCACTGGATCCCCCGATCGGCATTGAGCAGAGTCTGCTGATGTTCGTAGGGGAGGGGACCTGA
>BFEA01000257.1:1864843-1887688 GCA_003427395.1 Chara braunii
GGGATGGAGCTGTTGTGGGAACATCCCCCCTGCGAGCAATCAAGGGCGGCCCGCGGCGAAATCGGCGAGTACTATGTTGGTCGTGAATAGATAGTAAACGTGTTGGTCATAGTCTTGTTTTGTATCTTCGTCCGCAATCTCTGTTTTGTTTTGCGTGGGAGTGAGTTGTTAATTGATTGTTGTTTTATTAGGGTTTCTTGCGAATCGTGCGAAACGGAAAGATTCGCGAGATTCTTGTAGTAGTGGTACTTGCCAATAGCTTTGTTGAAAACCGTTCCAATACCTAGAGTAAAATAGGGATTCCGTTTTTTTTTTTTTTTTTTTTATCAACTGTTGCTGAACGCGTTTTTTTTTTTACGTTGGTTGTCTTCTGAAATTTTTGCACATTATTTGGGAAATGACGATTTGTTTACTGCCAAGAATAGGATTACAGTTTATCTTTCGTGGTTGAGGAMTCTTGTGGTGGTTCACAAATTCAGGCCCCTAGTACAGTAGGGTAGACTTGCTGGTGCCTCTGCCAAGGTTACATTACATTASGATTACGGTGTAAATCTTCGCGATGTTAGAACTGTTGTGATTTCGGCAGCCTGGAGTTGCACCCGGCCGGAGTAGCAGGGAGCAAGCCTCGGGCTGTTCAACTTTTGTGAGGGACGCCGGGCCCGTTTCCCGGCATTATTCATAATATCAGCCTTGGGCACTGGGCCCGCTATTGGACCAAAAAAAAAAAAAAAAAAAAAAAAAAAAAAAATTGTTTTTTTTTGTTCTTAGCATGATCTCAATGATATGGTAACCGTTGTATCTCCTCCGTGTGACCCGGGGCTATGCCACACTAGCTAAGGTTTACTTTTCGTTCCTAGTACTGCACAGCAGCGTGTGAACCACCTGCAGGGCCAAACACAAAAAGAGGTAGACATATCTCCAGCCCGTGTTGAAAAAAGAATGGTCCTTTTTTTTTTTTTTGTTATTGTCTGCCATTCACAAAGTGTGGCAGCCTGCCAGCCGTCCTGACATGCATTGGGTCAGCAGTAACTGAAGCATGATACCCTGCCGCTTGTCAGACCACTACCTTCTTCCCCCGAATACAACATATGGTGATTATAGGTGTATTTGGTGTATATTTCAGTCTAAATACAGCTATAATGACCGTAAGTTGTATTTGGGGGAACACCCCCACCAGTGCTAGTGGTGCTGATAAGAGCAGACACCACTACCACCCGGGGAGAGACTCCATCTATTGGTGGGGAGCATCACCTGCTGGAAAACGGGTCCAGCGTCCCATATACAAAATGTAATCAGAGAACATCAGAGAACCTCAGAGAAAAAATCCTGCCAGCATTGATTACCCTGGAATACAGGGGATTGACTGAACAGGACATTTGGAAAGAACTTGAGAGAGTGATTTTTCAGATCAATAACTAGAGGAAACCTGCCAGTATTGACTGCTCTGGACTCCAGAACTGGTTGTGAAGGCTCTCTAACTGTAATCACCAAACCAGCTGTCCCTAATCTGAAGACGCCATGGGCCTGGAAACGGCGGCCCTCATGTAGAAAGATGCCTGAGATGCGTAGGCGAGTAGCAGGAGTCCAGCTGATCCCCTTCTCCTTCTTCATCCCTTCATCTGGTCCGGGTCCGGGAGGAACCACTGGGGGGCACCAGTGGGTCCTCCCGTCACCCAGCCCTTCCTCGAACGGTCCCCTTGCAACCATGCAGCCATCTGCCGGGTGTAACCAACTGTCATCCTTCCCTGCTGTATCAGATTGTTAGACTCTCTCTTTTTTACAATGGAATACAGTGGATTGCATCACAAAAACTTATAGGAGGATCTTGCCCGTATTGCCCTGGAGCTTAGAGGTTTGACTGAGCAGGGGGGACCTCTTCACCCTGAATTCGGCGCCAGATTTCAACAGCTACGTACTGACCCCTCCCGCCCTCCAATAGCCCCAGTCTCTTTCTTGACGATACTGGTCCCTCTCTCATTCTGCAGCCGTTGCCGCCCTCCTCCCGTCTCCCTGCCCATACTTCGAAACCCACCACCCATCAGAGGGACCTTCTCCCGATGCCCTACAGCCTCTCAAACTTTCTTGCAAAGAATTCTACCTGCCCCCTCTGTGTCATACTGCCGGTAGCCAGATGGGGATGAAAAAAAGCAAAAAGGCGGTTTTGACGCAGCAAAAGGCTGCAGTTGGGATGCAAGGAAAATGAGGGTTTGGATGGGCAGGGGTTTACAGGCATACATCCAGGGAACCCGGGTGGGGAGGGAAGGGGTCAGGGAACTCCTCGGTAGGTCTCACCGGGATACTTGAATCGATCGGCAGCCACTCCTTGAATCTCAGGTGAGTGCCGTGGGACATCCTTATCTCGTGTATCCTCCCTTCCATCTCCACCTTCCTAGTCCCCTGTCCAAAATACTTCCGCTACCCATCCTTCCCGGTCCCCACCCAGCCAGTCTCTGGAGAACTGAAGTAACCGTTCCCGGATGTCCTTGGGTCTATGAAGCGAGTCGAGTACTTGCTTGGTTGACTGCCACCTGTGCGAGATTTCCAGTTGGAAGTGCGTTTTGAGCTGTTCCACCCTTTTTTCTCCTTCTACTTGGACGTGGTCAAAGGTTAGGACACAGCGTTGCCACCACAAGACCCAGAGAATAGTTCTTCGGGACAGGTGGAACATATTGGACACAAAAGTATTATCTTGGAAGGGTGGGTAGTGACCTATCAGGATGGCCTGCCAATCCCACGGCCATGGATGCCCTGGGACCATTTGCTGCCACACCCTATCCCACCACCTCCAGGTCAAGGTTGCGGTTGGACATTGAGGAAATATATGTTCGATTGTCTCTGTTCTCTTTCTAGCTGGAAAACCCAGGAGACAACAAGAGCACCACGGGAGTGCACGGCCTTGTTGCTCCAGCCGTGAATGGTCAATCAGCCAGTTGTTTGTAGGTAAGCACCGATGCCATTGTAAGGACGTGATTTTCGTCGGTCTAAACTTTGTGTCGCGGAACCAGCGGATCGGTGTGAGAAGCTCTCTCCACATTGAGGTGCCTCTGTCATCTATCGATCATCGTTTCCTTTAGGCAACGCTTAGTTCTGAGCATTCGGTACGTCGCCTTCACCAAGAGACCCGACAATGTTTTAGGTTTTAGTTGGCGCGGGTGGTGCTGTGATTTAGGGTGCCAGATCCACTCCAGTGGGTCGATTGGTAGGAATGCTAAAGCTAGCTCAAGAAGGAAAGTCTTCCGGTTACCACCTTCTTTCATTTCCCTGATGCGATGTAGTTCCTTCTTTAGGGTCCATTGAAGGGGATCCCGACTCCCTTCGAGACCTCCGTTCCGTTTTACACTGTACCATTCGAGCAATACTTCGTCCGAGCGAACTAGGTGAACCAGACCCACCTTATCAACCCTCCCTTCCTTAGCCACCCAGTCTCCCTCTTTAAACATCTGACCTCTATTCAGAATGGTCCACCATCCTATCGGGAGGGCTTCCGTTAATTCCTTGAAGACCCCTTCTACATTGTGGCAGTACCTCAATTCCGCCCTCAGTTTCTCCGGGCTTTTCCAGACCTTTCTCTCCTCGTCCCACAGATCACCCACTCTAGTTACTCCATGTTTTACCCAACATTTCCATGGGGCGTCTGTGCTGCAAAAAAATTGGCTTCGTTCGTTGGTGATCCACCTATTTCCAAAGAAGGGTTGTCTAACCACCTCCTCCCACATGTCCGGTGGTGGGCGATTCGGGGGAGGGAGTCCCCGCCAAATTTTTAGCATTCGGGGTCAGAAGTCGTCCTTCCTCCCTTCCCCTCCCCGGGGCCGCCGCGACACTTTCCAATAGCGGTCCTCTAGCCATCGGAGAGGGTGGACGGACTAAGGGGCCTCAGGGGTGAGACGAGCGATTTGTGCCAATTTCACCGGCCTCCATACTGATGGGTGCTCAAAAATCAGGCGCACGACCCATTGTTGACTAAGAGTCTGGGATTGGGTGAGAGGGTCTAGAATACCGAGGCCACCACTCACCTTGGGTTGGGTGACTGAGTCCCACGCCACCCGGTTGATGGCATGGGGATTCTCACTGTCCCCTCTCCAAACTTAAGATAGGCTGCCACCTTCCTTTTCAGGGCCTTTAAGGCCCCTGGGCTTAGAGGCCAAAGTATTAACTTATACCAAAGGGTGGCCAAGACAACGTTATTGATCACTAGGGCTCGGTCGAAGAGTGAGGTGTGTTGGTGATTCCATTGGGAAAGTTTGGCGCCTGTCGGGGCTAATATCCAGTCGTCATTTTCAAGGGGTTTACCTGTCCCTGTCATCTTTACCCCCAGGATCCGAATAGAGGATTCAGGGGCCACCCAGGTAATATGGTGTCCTTCCGGAGGTCGGCCCCCTTGATGGTGAAGCCACCAGCCTATCGTTTTGTGTCCCTAGTTGACAGCCATATCTGCGAGGTTACCAAAAAGGGGCATCTGTTTGTATATTACATCCATGTTTTGTTGTGTGGCGCCTGCCATGATTGTGAGGTCATCCGCAAATAAAGAGTAAACCGGAACAACATCCTCGGGGATGCCGGCTATCCGAATTCCTTTTAGGTCCTTGCATTGTCGGAGATTGGCTGCTAGTGCTTCCATAATGATAATGAATAAGAAGGGGGCAATGGGGTCCCCTTGTCAGACTGACCGTTACAGTCTTATTTCTGAGGCCAACGACCCATTAATTTGGACTCTTGTGGTTGCGCTATGGTGCAGAATATGTATCCATCTCCGAAAGTTGTGGCCAAAGTTCAGTCTCTCTAGGCATTTATCCAGGAACGTCCAGTCCACGTGGTCATAGGCTTTTTTGAAGTCGATGAAGATGAATGCAGCGTTGTTTTTGGTTTGATGGGCCAAGCTAATCATCTCATTGACAAGAAGTATGTTCTCCTATATATTTTTATTACGTATAAAGTCGGTTTGAGCTGGGTGAATGATGTCTACCACTACTTCGATCATTCGATTGGCCAAGGTTTTTGACAACATTTTGTAGACAACTGTCAGGAGGGTGATGAGACGGTAGTTCCGGATGTTCATTTTATCCCTTTTTTTATGAAGTAGCGATAGCACCCATTGTCCTACTAGCTCTCCTAATTCGTCGGGCTGCCACACCGCTCTATAGAAATCTATTAGGTCATTACTCAGGAGGAGCCACATGGCCTCCCAAAATTCTTTGGGGAAGTCGTCCACGGCTGGGGTTTTTTCCTCCTCCATTTGTATGACTGTCGTTTCAGATCTCCTCTTTGGAGACTTAACGATCCAGGTGGTCTTTCTGCACTGGAGGAGAGGCGGCCCTCCATCGGGCGTAGGAAATCCTCTAACTCCTTCCGCCGATTTTCCTCCTGTTGTTGGGGGATATGGGAGGAGAAGAGGTCCTTGTAAAAGGATCGAGCGATCCTGACGCAGTGAGCCGTGGTGGTGGCTAATTCGTCAGCCGCTGGGTCCAAGAAAACTTTGATAGTGGTACGGTGAGCTCTTAGAGAAGCCATGCTTAAAAATTGGGAGTCCATAGTCCCTTCTGTAGTCCATTTCGCTAATTTTCCTCGAATCCTAATTCCTTCCCATCTATGTTGTGTTAGTTGAAGAAGTTGGTCTTGCAGGCTATGAATATCTGGGATGTGGTCATTAGAATTGTCGTGGTTAACCAGGTTGTGAAGTCTTCTGTGAACATCAATTTTGTGTGCGTGTCGTCGGTTAACCAATAACTTCGAGTATTCCTTACATTTTCTGGCTTGAAAAAAAAGTCCGTTAGTGAACCATCGGATTTCTGAATCAAAGATGTGTTTCTGACCTCTCCAATAATTCCAAACATCTCGGATGTAGGACTGACTGGAAGGAATTATCTTTTAGTAGTGATGTATTAAGCTTGTAATACCCAGACCCTTGATCTGGTCGCTTACAAAAGGAAAAGATGGCCCCGCATAAGCGGTGGTCTAGGCCGGGATGAGGACTATGAGGAAAGATAGTGGCTAGTTGTAGGGCATTCTGGATCTCTTGTGAGAGTAAGATCAAGTCAATGCGAGATTTTGAGTGTCGAGCGTGATCATTGGTGGGGTGACACGTATAGGACCTTTCTGCCGGATGCAAGTGTTTGTATGCATTCATCAGGCTCAGGGTTTCACAAAGGTTTGCTAGTATTCTCTCGTCCTCTTCTACGTAGCTAGGGCAGAGATCTCGAGAGCCCCATCTATCCATCCATCTATCGGGCACAACGTTGAAGTCACCGACAATAATCACTGGGACGCCTTGTGGGACGAGTGTCTGAAGGTGGGTGAAAAATTGAGCCCTTTCCGTTACATTGTTAGGGGCGTATACGCAGAAGATGCTAACCAGTTCGATCTCCAGCATCCCTAAAATCGATACCCACCTCCCTTGTTCCTCGTCTGCAACCCAGTTGACTACCTCTAGACGAGACCCAAGCGGGATCTCGATAGCTACTCCTGCCGATGCAGGTGATGTCGCGTACGCCGTGTAAACCTGAAAAGGCCATACTATTTTGTGGGCCCGAAGGTGTTCAGGTTTATCCAGCAGGTGGGTTTCCTGTACACAGATGACATCGGGCCACGTCTTACATCCTACGCTCTTCAATTGTTCCCAGATCACCTGCCGTTTCGAGGGGTTGAAGAAGGCCAGTCTGTTTACGTTGAGGGTTCTTATGTCTAGATCTACGTAGCGGAGACAGTGCTTCCAATGCGGGTTCCTGCAATACAAAGTATCAATATCATCCATTGGTGTTTTACATATCCATTTTCATGCAGCCCTAGATAAGCACCCGTTTTGGAGGACTCTTGATAAGTACTACGTCTGCAGATCCTCATCGGACCAAAATGAATTGGCTTTCAGTTTTTGGAGGGAGAGCTCTATCAGGGCTCCGTGATTAAACCATTTTAAGTTGGAATCCTTTTCCTCCTCGAAAACAACGTACAGGTCCGTGGTGGCTACCCTCATCAAACCATCAAATTGGGGGAGGGTTGCTAGGGCCCCAGTCGGATAGTGTTGGCGCAAGAAGGGGTCCGCTTTCTTTTTGAAATCACTTTCCCTCGGATCGGGGAGGGACCATGTGTTATAAAAGCCCACCCTGGTAATGTGAACCCTCCTTGCAGAGGAGAGAGCCCGATTTCCATCCTGTCGTCTGCGTATCTCAGAGGTATCACTGCCACGCCCACTTTTTGTTGCAGGTTTTTTCGGTATTGGCCCGACTTCACGATGTGTCTGAGTTTTTTGTGACCTGGAAGGTTGAACGGGACCAATGGTTGGATCTCTTCCGGGATCTCCTCCGGGATTTCGGAAGATGATTGGTTCCGAGCCGGGGGGTGGAACTGCTGGGCTGTGAGGTGGCGGATCCATTGAAATGTCGGATCAAGCGATGTGAGGGGGGGGGGCGCATTTGAGGGCACTCGGCAAGGTCGGGTTCTTGTCTAGAATAGAGAACAGTTGGGTGTAGGAACAGTCCCAAAAGTCTTGTGATCCTGTGGGGTGTTGGGCTCCAAACCCCTCAATCAGCCAATCCGCGATGACCCTAAGCTTCTGCTCCGTGTCCATATCGACCCGTGGAGCACCCGTACCCTCCCCTTGGTCAATGTCCATCGTTGCCACGTCTGGGGGAGTTGGGAGGGGAACTAGAGGTTCCTCAACCTCCATGGGCTGCGGTCCGAAGACCCCTTCAAGGTAATCCTCTGTGGTGGATTCCGTCTGGGCGGCTGGATTCTCCTGATCACTGACTTCCATCTTTTTGCCTCCTGCTCGCCGACTCCTCCTCTCCCCCACCCTGCTGCCTGTGTCCGAAATTGGATTTAACGCGGGTTTCGCATTGAAAAATTCAACGCGCGTTGAATTCGCGTTAAACTCCCGTTCAAACGCGAGTTGGACGGGAATTAACGGGGTCCAGGATGATTTTTTTCATGGGCTAAAAATTATCAAAAAAAAAAAATAAAAAAAATGGGGTTGTAGGTTTTGTTGAGGACTACAACCGTGTATTTTTATTTTTATTTTTTTATGCTTAAATTTATTTAAAAAAAAATCAAAAACATAAACACACAATGAAAAAAAAAAACGAAAATGAAATGAGTGTTTTTGTTTTGGGTTTCACACAAATGTTTTAAGGGCTAAAACGAAAACAAAAAAAAAATAAAAAAATATAGGGTTGTAGATCTTTCAAAGATGTACAACAATTTATTTTTTATTTTATTTTTTTGGAACTTCGTGTATTTAAAAAAAAATCAAAACCATAAAAAGCAAATTGAAAAAAGGAAAAAAAGACACACACACACAAAATTGGGCCTGTAGCAGGTTGCATGAGTCTGGTGTCAGTTGGTTGAGGGAACCCAGGTCCTGGGCCGCCTGTGTGAATGCATGGAAAGAAGGCCCTGGGCTGGATACGGGTACTGGGCCAAACACAGGCCAAAGGCAGTTGGGGGCATGCAACCACCTCAGGCCCAAGGCCTGTTCTCGTTCATGCTGTGCCTCAAGCTACCGGGGCCTACTGGAAGCTTCCTGGGACTGAACACAGGCAGGCCACTTCGATATAGCAAAGGGCCTGCCTCCACATTGGGCATTCGGGTGCTGGCTGGATGCTGCGTAAGCGCTGCCGCGCTGTAGCTCGTGCCACTCACGCGCTCACGGGCGAGCAGGAAGGAGCAGGCAGCCATAGCCGAGCTGCGCTGCTGTAAGCTGGGTGTGGCACAGGGTGGTCCTTGGGTGCAAGTGAAATCTGTGTGTTGGGGAACGAGGTTGTGAGTAAGGCGAGACACACTCTCACGCGCAGGCACAGACACACTTACACTTACAAACACACACACACACTTACAAACACACACATACACACACAAACTTACAAACACACACATACACAAACACACACATATACATACACACACACACTTACAAACACACACATACACTTACAAGCACAGACACACACACACACACTTACAAACACACACATACACAAACACACGCGCATACATTCATGTTCATGCACAAACACACTCTCACAGCAGGCACACACATACACAGATACGCACACACACAGCACACCTACACACACATAACTGGGGCGTTGGGGGATGTGGGGCCAGATGGGAGGTGCTTCAGGGGTTGGGGGGATTTTTTTTTTTTTTTTGGCCTAGGGCGACGTGTTCCGGACCCCGCGCATCAATTCCGTTTTTCCAAAAAGCGCGGGAGCGGCCCATTTTCGCGTTTAACGCGAATTCAACGGGATTTTTTGGAGTTTAACGGGATTCAACGGGAGTTTAATTCCCCTGTTCTGCGTTAAAAAGATACACAGCCTGCTTCTCTATGGTAATCAGGCTATCCTCCCCCTGTTGTTCACAAAAGGATGTGGCAGGGAGGTGACTCTGTTCACCTTGGGGCTTTTTTGTCGGTGCCTGCAAGTGAGCTACTGAGATTTTGAAAAGTCTTCGGAGCACCTCCTCCCATTGCATATGGGTCGGGAGACCCTGTTCCAGGATGCATCTCACCCTTGTACAATCCTCGAGGGCTTTTCTTAATTGCATGTGTACATGGGGCAAGAATTCCTCCGGGGCTCCCTCATGCAGAGATCGAAGGCCCATCATGATCCACTCCGATATTTGGAGGGGTGATGGGTTGGGAAGTTGTAGAAGTCCTAGTTCAATCGGGTTGTCCCTCCCCTCTATGCACCGCTCTTGCACGTCATCGTAGGGGTCCCTCTTGCTCTTGTTGGCGGACCGGTCGCTGGAAGGGTGTCTTTCCTTTGGAATGATTTGTTGAGCTTGCCACCTTTCCTGGCTCACCTCATTCCCCCGCTCGGTCTCTCTTGTCTCCGTAGCTAGCACAACGAATCTGTTGCTGTCAAATCCTTCATTTATTGATGTATCTTTGGACCGGGGTTCTTGTTTTATTTTTGGCGGGGCTTTTGGCAACAGCTGGCTCCCTTGATCAGTCAGGTACTCCTCCGGAGCCGGGCCTAGCTTTCCTCTCCCCTGTTTGGCCCAATTTTTTTCTTTGGCTGACCTAGAAGGAGCAGGGGCGATCTTCTGTGGTTGTAGATGGGATTCTACCATTTTTGGCGGTGTCCAGGAGGGAGGTGGTTTGGATTCCAAATTGGGGTCACCCGCTCTTTCCCATACCCACCCTATGATGGCCCCTCCTTCGTCAACCTTGTCAGTGTAAACCCACCCTTCATGTCCCGGGTCTACTGTGCACCAATGTGTGCTCCTAAAGGGATCCTGAATTAGGGGCCATGTGACCCTAACTTGGTTGACTGGGTGGTGGGAACACACCGGGTCGGTATATAGGTGACCATAGGCTTGGCACTTGTGAGCTGTGTGTATCTTGAAATCCCTTTCCCCAACTTGGAAGGGGATATGTCATCAATAGAGAATGAGTGCCCCTTTGGCAAGTCGATTGCTAGCATCAAGTAATCGTCCCTTCTTGCCACGTGGGGGGGCAATGGGTCAATGAAGTCAATAATATCATATTTCTCTCCGAAATCCTGGACAAACGCCGCCTGAATTTCGATGGGAATGTGGCGAAATTCCACCCAGAAGTTTTATGTCATCATTCTTTCTTTTTTTTCCTCAGGGCGTTGTTGTTTCGGAGGCACCCATGGGTATATTCATACTTCGGACCTGTCGCATCTAATCGATCTCCATCTATCCATGGCTTGTTTGTCCTCTTCAAATCTGCAAATGACCGTGACCGTGGTCGTGGAAATGGGTTGGAGCAGGAAGAGGTTTTGTGCTTCCTCCATGCTACCTTTGAGAGAAGCGAGTCTCTTCCGGACCCGTCCCACGTTGTCATTTGTCAATTTAAAGGCGGCATCATCATGGAATACCCAGTTACTTGCGTGCTTTATGTAAAGCTTATTCCTATCCCTGACCTTTTCTGCTGGAAGTGATTTAATCAACGTAGATTTCCCTTTTTGGTTAATTACCTGGGATTCCGATGGGGTCAGGAGACGGGATAGGAAAAAGGCACCCGCAGACAATAGGTTCTCCAAGAGTCCAGGGGGATCTTCCATTCCCGCCCTTCTCCCTCGTCGGAATTCCGCTACACTGTAATCGATTGTCCGACGTGTGGTTTGTGCAGACAAGCTACCCAGGAGGGAGAGGGGGGGGTGTAAGTTGTCCCAGGGGGGTGGAGGGTTGGGTGTCGGTGGTCCTTTTTGGTTGTTGTTCGGTGGGGGTGGTCCGCCTCCTGGAAGCGTCCTCTGCTGCCTTCTGTTTATCGGCAGCTAAGCGTTTGTTCGCATGCTGCCTCATTGCCCTACGATACAACAGGGTCGATTCAAGTTTCTTGTGTGCCCTCTGAGCTCTAGGTCATGAATTGGTGCTTTTACCAGTAGCCATGGTGCAAGTAGACTCTGGCTTTGATCTCCCTTCCTTTCCGACCCCTGGTGCTCGTGAATTATGCCCTCCCTTTGCAGCAGCCCACTTAACAAACTACCGCCGTGCGCAGGTTGGGGGCGCGATAAGGGACAAAGCTTCCTGATGTATCTTCTTCCTTCAACCTTTAGACCACTTTCGCCCTTATTTTCCTTGGCTGAATGGGAGACTCTCTCCTTCTTATCTTTTTTCTCCCTCTCCCTCACTTATGCTCCCTCCCTTTCTCTCCCCCTCCTTCTCCCTTTCCCTCCTTTCCTCTCTCTCACCCGTTCTCCCTCCCTTCTTTCACACACCCTCTCTCTTTTCCTTTCTCAATACCTGTTTCGTCGCTCCACCGTATCATGATCCCTCTTACTCCCTCGCTCTCCCTGTTTCTCTCTTTCCTTCTCTCCCTCTTCCTTCCTCTCTAGCTGGTGGGTCCGGACAGGGGGCGAGAGAGGTCTGGCGATCCCGTTGGTTGATGGGTCCGATCCTGTTTGGCGAGAGAATGGCCCAGGTTGGGATTGGAGTGATGAACCGGGATCGGGGTAGGAGAGTAGGCTCGGGATGGGATCGGGGAAGACAAGGCCGTCAGGGGTACGGTGGTCAGGGTTAGGGTCAGGATGGTGGGTCGGGACAGGGGCGAGAGGGTGAGTCGAGATGGGTGGCAAGTATGGAGATTGAAATGGAGGGTCGGGGTCGGCGTGGGGGGGAAACCAGCGATCCGAAGTTGGTGCGAGGTCGGGGTAGAAGGGCGAGGAGGTGGGATCGTCGTCAGGATCAATGATCGAAAAGAGAGTTGGGATTGTGGGATGGTAATCAGGGTCCGAGTCAGGACCAGTTGGGATCGGGGTGATGGGCCGGGATCGGAGTAGGAGAGTGGGGTCGGGATAGGATCGGGGGAGGCAAGGCCCTGATGGTGGGCCGGGACAGAGTACAAAAGAGTGGGTTGAGATGGGTGGCAAGAATGGAGATCGAGATGGCGGGTCAGGGTCGGCGCGTGGGGGAAACAAGCGATGTGGAGTCGGTGGGTCGAGGTCCGGGTAGAAGGACGAGGAGGTGGGATCATGGCCTGGATCAGAATCACAAAAGGAGTTGGGATTGTGGGATGGTAACCAGGATCCAGACCAGGATGGTGTGTCGGGATTGGGGAATGAGTTCGGTGGTAGGGGGTGGGTATAACGACACACGCTCGTGACTAGGATGATGGGTCGGGATCAGGATGGTGCGCGAGAGAGAAGGTCGGGATAAGAGCGGGGTTGGGGATGGTGGGTCGGGGTCCCGGGGTAGGAGAGAGGCAGGGCCGTCAGGAGTACAGTGGACAGGGATAGGGTCAGGATGGTGGGTGGGGACAAGGGGCGACAGGGACGGGATGTGAGGCCAGAATGGGGATTGGGATGGAGGGACGGGGTCAGCGCGGGGGGGGGAGGCTAGCAATGTAGAGTCGGCGGGTCGAGATCGGGGTAAAAGGGCGAGGAGGTGGGATCGTGGCCTGAATCAAGAACGAAAAGGGAGTCAGAGTTATGGAATGGTAACCAGGATCAGGACCGGGATGATGTGTCGGGATTGGGGGATGGGTTCGGCGAGGTCTCGCGCGGGATGGTGGGTCGGGATCGGGATAGGGAGCGAGGGAGCAGGTCAGGATGGGACCGGGGACGAAAACACGGTAGTAAGAAGGTATGGCGGGATGGAATCGATATGAGAAGAAGGAGAGATGGAAGCCAGAATCAAGCTCGAGGTAATAGGTCGTGGTAGGGGGGATAGGTTGGATGATCTAGAGACGACACAGGGGGGCAGGTTTGGAAGGGGTGGGCATGGCGGCACGGGGGGGCAAGAAGGCGAGACGGGATGGACTCAAGATGCGCAGGATGGCTAGGACGGGGATCGGGATGATGGGCGAGGGGGAAGGTCGGGATGGGTTTAGGGTAAGTGAATCAGACAAGAAACACAGTGCAAGAAGGGTACTATTTGCATATCCGACCTGGTGCTCTATCTTCGGCGGTGTTGCTCAATAGTTGTTTCTCGATTCTCGTTCTTGCAGACGATCTATCGGCTCGACTCCCCCACCGCGTCAGTTTCCCAACGCGGGGCCCCAAGGGAAGTGGAGTGATACACCAAACTGCTTAACGACTTCTGGCGCCAGCTTCCGTTGTGGTGAAGAAGAAACCACTCCGGTTCTGACTCGTTGCTGCGGCACTTCACCGTTGTCTCCGGAACTCCCGCTGCCATAAGCTGCACATTTTCCACCAAGCCCGCTGCCTCTACTTTCGGCTATGGCTTCCCTGGGCGCCTTAGCCCTCCTCCTCCATACCTCCTAGTACTCCCTTCGCAGCTCCTCTCTCGGCGGGTGTTTTGCACATCCGTCAACACAAACCTGATGTGTTGGGTGCGCTAAGCGGCACCACTGCCACTTCCATACACGCACAGAAGGGCTCTTGGCTCAAAATATTCCAAAAATCCGGCACCAATGGGGGAATGGCAGCGACCTGAAGGAACAACACAGATTATTGCACAAGAAAGGGGTATGGTGGTAGCAACAAAACCACACGACAATGACAGGATGCAACAAGGGGTTCAAGAAACAGATCAACCAGAGGCAGAGGTTCGCAAACTAGAAAAGAGGGCCTAGAAGGTTGACAACAATCAGAAGAATCAGAATGAACAGATTCAGGATTTGGAAATGAAGGATGGAGATGAGGAGATACTCACAGAAGAGGAAAGAGCGTGTGAATAAAAAACAGAAAGGAATCAAGAGTCAACAGTAGGCTCCAACCAAAATGCAGACTCACTATCTTCCTCTTCCTCCCACAGTTCATCTCAACCAACTTGGGCGCAGAAAGTAAGGGCATCTTTGCTCGACAAGACACTTAAAATCAAACGACAATCAATAGGTCTGCCAAGCACCGAAATGGAAGAACTTAAGATACCATTAAGGAATTTGTCATCGGCTAGGGCTTACTTCCTCTCTCTCTTCCTCCTTCCTTCAGAACAGTTGGTCTCTAAGCAGGGAGGGAGGAAAATACTGATGAAGTCCTACCCTACGGACAAATTGGATCAGAGAGACGAGATTTATACTAAGCATGCAAGCAAGTGGATTTTTTATGATGACTGCGCATACAAGTCTATATTAATGACAAACTCAAATGGATATGCAAAAGACTTGTAGCAATGAAGGACAGTCCAGAGGCGGTGTCTGAATTCTTCTTAATTCAGCCAATCTCTCCGACGGTATTTACAATCCTATGTTTATTTGAACAGGACAAAAAGCAGATGGATGGTTCGAGGAAGATATTCTGGGATGGATCGGAGGGTAGGATATATCATTGGCAACCCAGGAAGGTAGGACCGGAGGAAAAGAGGGAACAGTTGATGAGAGATTTTTACTCGGTAGAATTCAGACACATTCCTATCGAGATACAAGCGGTCGTTTTCCATGATTTTGGACAACAGTTCAAGATTGTAGACTTCATTGATCCACCCCCCACGTACGTCGCTAAGAGAGATGATCATTTGATGTTAGCCTTGGACTTGCCTAAGGACCAGTTGTTCTCTTTGGATAATATTGTTCCTTTCAAGATGGGAAGTAAGATTTATCAGATTCATACCGCTCACAAATTTCGTCCCTGGTGCTTTAAGTGCAAAGCTTATGGACACCTCAACACGGAATTTGTTTCGCCCAGCACACCCTCAGCATGCCTCGCTACAAGGACCTAGACTAAAAAGGGATCCACAACGTCCGCACGGATGGGTTCCAACGATTCAGGGATATGAAGGGTGAGTGTTCAGTGATGAGTTAAATCAAACTGGTCAGCAGATAGGTTGATTTTTGGAAGGAAGGGGGGATATGCGTAAGGTTCCACGACCATCTGTAGACTGGGTTCCACCCCAGTCTCCTCAGGGTTCTCAAGCAGGGAAGGTTGAACAATCAAAGGTTAAAGGTATACAAGGTGCAGTCCCCTAGCAGGTGGGGCAAACGGCCCAAGTCAACCTCGTAGGAAAGGGAGGGCTAAGCTTGGGTCCATCTACTGATGAATCAATTAATATGGCTATTCCCATTGTTCATCATAAACAACAAAATTTACAATCTATGGAAAAGGGAAAGGCAACTTTCAATAGCTCAAGAAGTAGAGGCCCATCGACATCAACTTACTTACCTTCCATTGGCACACATCCTGGTAAGGAATGGAAAGGAGTCCGGCGCAAAGGAAGCGAAAGTGATAAGAAGGATGTGAGTTCAACAAATCAACTTTCGCAGACCAAACAACCTTCACAGTCACAGCAAACTGCGCAGTCCCAGCAACCGACATCATGGAACAAGGGCTACAAACTGCAAACCAATTTGGGATTTTGGCACATGAAGAACAAGAACAACAAGAAGTACAAGAAGAACAAATGGAGAAACATGGAGAAGAGGATAATCTGAGTGTAGGAAGCAAAAGTGTCGGTTACACTAAAGACCAGTATAAGGAAGATACAACAAAGAAAGATGATCCCATGGACATAGATCCCTTCAAGGAAGCCTTTGGGAATGAGCCCATGGAGGTTGAACAGGCAGTAGCACCCCCACCAGCGCTAGTAGTGGCTAACAAAGAAACAGATTTATCCACAGGCCTACAAACAAAATTACTTAAGGTAGCACACTGGTTGTTGGTCAATATGAAACTCAACTACGAGAGACTATCAGAGACGGTTTGGAACCAGGTATATAAACAACGTATTCCCATGCTTGAAAGTAGCCCTAGTCTCAAGGATGTAATGGAACAAGGTCCAAAACAAGGCATGAATTGGGAGGATATTTGTAATCGTCTTTTGCATATTGTTTTAATTCGGTTTCATCCACCCAAAGGGAATGGTCTCATTCATCCCAATCATCTTCTGAGAGGGGAGGGAGGATGTCAATTGATAGGACCAGCTTCCTCTGGAATTACTAGGGGGAATCAAGGAGAAGAGAATGATGAAGAAAAGCAGGCTGATTTAGAGGATAAGGATGATCATGGACATTCCTCTACAGATGTATGCATGATTGAGGAATCAGTAGAAAATTTGGGTTCACCAAAAGCGGGAACACCTTTGAACGAGGAACAAATTGTCAGCAAAGAATCAGAATCAGAATCAGAATCAGAAAAAAATGCAGACTAATCATCTTCTGAGAGGGGATAGAGGATGTCAATTGATAGGACCAGCTTCCTCTGGAATTACTAGGGGGAATCAAGGAGAAGAGAATGATGAAGAAAAGCAGGCTGATTTAGAGGATAAGGATGATCATGGACATTCCTCTACAGATGTATGCATGATTGAGGAATCAGTAGAAAAWTTGGGTTCACCAAAAGCGGGAACACCTTTGAACGAGGAACAAATTGTCAGCAAAGAATCAGAATCAGAATCAGAATCAGAAAAAAATGCAGACTCTTATGAACTAACTAGAAGGATCCTATAAAGAAATTTCAAAAGCTATCACAGTTCATAGAGGGGTTACGCATTTTGCAGAAGTTGCTTCTGAAGTAACTGGTGAGAAAAAATTCATGATGATCAACAAAGAAAGGGTTGTCATAACTACAAATGATACTAATAAATCTAAGCAAGAAGCAAAGGTGAGAAAAAACAGACAGTCAATACAGAGGATTGAGTTGGACGGAGCCACTAATCAGGATCAGAGTAGGGAGTTACTACAGCTGGGTCCTCCGACGAGAGAACAAATAGTGGACGTAACTGATGAATCAGGCATGCCTGTTCCAGTGATGGTAGGGGATTCTAAGGAAATGGAGGATAATCACATGCAGATAACCGAGTTGACCAGTAAGAGGCAGAAATTAAGACATAAAGTATCAATGGGTCAGGGGGAGATGCCCCCTACTAGGAATGGAATCTTACTGCTGCCAGTAAGGAGGAAAGAGGATATTTGGGAGGTAGGGTTATCAGAACCTCTGGGAGCGGTATACGAAGAGATTACAGTTCTTGGCACTTCCATCCCGGTTCTCTCACTCGCCACTGACGTTGGTACTTAGGATGAGGAGACTCCAACTCAATAACAAATTTCTAAACTTATCAATGATTATCTGCCTAACAGTGTTACATTCATTCTCACATTCACCACATAATCAAAGAAGTTGGCAGAAAGGAATGTATACCTGAAATATGATCCATCAAAACAGACAGATCTTAGATGGATGAGAGGAGAAACGCTTAAACAAATGCAGTTGTTGAAGGTTAAAGCTAGTAATTTTTGGTCTGAGACAGATGTTGCCACCATTTTAGTGAGACTTTTGAGATATAGTACATTGGAAGTTGGTGGCGCATTAGATCAGGGGGTGTGGCAACCTTTGAGAGAATCATGAGATCTCTAATTTACTGGTATATTTTCAGTATATCTTTCTACCTTAATAAATGTTTATAAGTAGTAATATAAAATAATAAAAGAAATTAAAGTAGTTGATGCATTATATAATAAGGATAAGGATTGGAGGTCACTAAGAATAAAAGCAGACTTCGATCTCAGGACACTAAATGTTAATGGCCTAGCATCAGCTCATCATACAAAAAAACAGACAATCTACAACCAGTTAAAAGGTATAGGGGAAGAGACTGGCCTGATGTAATATGTATCTAGGAAACTCACCTGATGAATACGGATGTGCATAATCATACTCATAAGGTAATATGGTCATACCAAGCCTTTAGAGCCCATGCACCAAGACCAGGTAGTGCGGGGATAGCTATTTGGATTTCCCCAAATTCCATGGCGGATCTCATTTATGCGGAAGTCGACAAAGAATAAGGAAGATGGACCTTCGTACTAGTGATGTTTGAATTGGAGGTGGTATGTATCCTATGTGTATATGGGCCTAATGAAGTTGGTGAAAGACAAAAAAAAATTCGAGTCCCTTTCTCGCGTGCCACAGGGGATCCCGGTTATTATAGCTGGAGATTTTAATGCAGCACCAAATCGACACCTGGATAGATTACACATTTCATCCCCATGTCTTGGGTATATTGAGTCAGATGAGATAATAGTAAATAATCAGTGTCACTCCCTCAATGTCTTTGATGCTTATAGACGACTCAACCCTACACAGAGGTCGTTTTCCTTTTTTAGAAAGGGTCAATCTAGTCGAGGGTCTAAATCTCGTATTGACCTTATTCTTATATCTGAAGAATTACAAGGGGCTATACAATTTGCTGAGATCTTCTCGAAAAGTCCGTTACCAGGTCTAGACCATGCTATGTGTGTTGCAGTTCTATCCTTTAGAAAAAAAAAGCCAGATTAAGGTGAAGGATTTTATAAACTCAATACATCTCATTTAAAAATTAAAAACTTTATTTTATTTCTGAAGGATGTATGGACCTTCTGGCGTAACCAGCCGGACCTCATACAAGATGATGTAAAATGGTTCAACAATGGCCTAGCATTTCTAGGTCCTAAATGCAATGAATATTCTAAACTCCTTGGCTCTCAAAGACACTATAAGGAAACACGTTTGCATCAAAAAATTCAACAACTCCAACAACAGGAGAATTAATCTAAAGAGATGGGGGTTTTAGAACCTCTTGCTCAAGAAATCAAAGAACTGGAGGATCAATTATTGGCTCAAATGGAATACAGGTAGCAAGGAATAAGGATTAGAGGTAAGCTAAGAAAACACCAAATGGAAGGGGAGATAAATACAAGATTCTTTTCTTTGGCAAAAATAAACTTTGATTGCACGATTATTGAAGCCCTAGAAGACCCCTTTCATAAAAACGTTTCATTGACCACGTCATCAACGTCATGTATGAAAATAGTCAAGGATTTATTCCAGGATCTCTTTAAGTTAGAAATTAAAAGTATCCCAGCGATCAAATAATTCAGGAAAATATAAGCTTTTCTTAAGCCTATGGGCAACGTACTAAGAACATATAGAGAAGTTAGAAATATCTGTTTCAAAGGAGGAGATATGGACAACACTAATGCTTATCGAAGAAGAAAAAACCCCAGGCATTAATGGTCTCCCCAAGGAATTTTTGGAATCCTTATGAAATTTCCTTTCACAAAACCTCATGGATTTTTATAAGGCAATTTAGACCTCAGGACAAATGGGATAATTTGTAGGCCAAGGAGTCTTAACTCTGCTTTATAAAAAGGGGGATAAAACAAGTATTTGTAAATATCGTCCTATCGCCCTCCTAACGGTGGTCTACAAACTGATGGCGAAAGCTCTAGCCAATAGACTATCCAAAGTCATTGCTGAAATTATTCATCCAGTGTAGACAGGGTTTATTACAGGAAGGAATATCCAAGATAATATACTATTAGTCAATGAATTGATTAGAATATCACGATAATCCAAACATAATGCGGCCTTCATATTTATAGACTTTGAGAAAGCTTATGATAATGTGGATTGGTTATTTCAAAATAAATGTTTACAAAATTTTAACTTTGGTCCAAATTTTAGAAGGTTGGTGAAAATATTGCATAGTCAGCTACAACCAGGGTAATGGTAAATGACAATATAGCTCCCCCTGTCTCCTTACAGAGATCAGTGAGACAAGGGGACCCAATTGCCCATTTCTTTTTGTCATAATCATGGAGGCTTTAGCAGCTAACCTCAGACAACATAAGGATATTAAAAGAATTCAAGTATCATCTATTCCAGAGGAAGCTATTCTTGTTTGCTCTCTCTTTGTTGATGATCTATCCCTGATGGTAGAAACATCTAAAATGAATATGGAAACTATAAGTACTCTGATGGATAAGTTTTGTAGACAATCTGACTTGAGAGTAAATTGGGGTAATAAAACGATGGGATGGTGGATTCATCATCAAGGAGTAAGACCCCCTGAACTGCCCAAAGTAAAATGGTTTCACTAGATACTCCTATTAGGGTATTGGGTATTTCTCTTTCAGAAACAGGAAGACCAACAACTAATGATGGGTGTATATTCAAACAGGCATATGCTAAGCTGAAACTGTGGAAGGGTAAGCATACTTCTCTCTTTGGCCGTACTCTGGTAACCAATAATGTGGTTCTAGCCTCGATCTGGTATAAATCAGCAATATGGGTGTTAAAAAAGAAAGAGCTAAAGACCCTGCAACGTCAGCTATCTTCTTTTTTATGGAGGGGCAACCATGAGCTTGATAAGGTAATTAGTAGGGTAGCGTGACAATCAGTGATACAACCCAAGGTAAGAGGAGGGTTAGGCATCATTGATCCTTCTTTACAAGCTATGACCCTATCAATTCAATGGATTAAACACCTTCTCTTTAATCTCCAAACCCCTTGGAGTGGATTGGCATGGGAACAAATCAGACGTCTGACACCAAAGATACCTGACAACATAGATCCAATGATGTGGCTTGAAAACAGGTTTTTTACCACTCCAAGAGGGATAGTGAATGAACCAATGGATCAAAGGGTATCAAATAGGAAGGCGGCAATAATGAATTTATATAATGATTCGTTTTGGACTAACCTCATTAAAACATGAAGGAGATTACCATTAACAAACCAAAACCCCCCTGGTAGATGGGAAGAGGTATGTCAACAACCACTTTTTTATAATAGTCTTCTTAAAGATCCTCAAGGATGTGTTCTTCATTGTGCAGATTCTCCTTGGAGAGGGTGGGTTAAAAATGGTATTGTTAGAATAAAAGACATCTGGAACAGTGAAGAAAGAGAGTGGATTACCCCTTCACAGTTACAGACCCACCTTAGGTATTGTCATCATTCTGAAAAAGCTTTAGAAAATTTGATTGACTTGATGTCTTTGGATTGGGTAAGGATTTAAAAAAATGACCCTCAGTTATTAGAAGGTGATTGAGTTGATATGAATGATCAGTTAAATATGATTGAAATATCATACGTAGTATTGTAGTAGTTTTGGAGGATGGGGAGATCCTTCTTACTACCTATGAAATTGATAGTAATCAAACAGTTATAATCAAGGACCCGAATAGTATAAAGAAGGTTACAAAGGAGCAGGTATTCAAAATCAGAGTATTGAAGTACAAAGATAAATTGATAGTCTTTAAACCTAATACATCTATAAGTCATCTGACTCTTGATCCTGCAAATTGAAAGTGGTCTAATACAGGAAGGAAGAAAGAAGGTATTCTTCTACTCTTCGCACGTTAACAGTGAAGTCCACTTATAGGATGCTTCACCCTAAGATTTTTTTTAAGGACAAGGTTGAAGAAAGATGGATGAAGCATCTTAATGTTAATAAGGAATCACTAAGAAAGGTAAAATGGTTTAGTAAGACCAAAATTAAACCTGCAAAAGTGGTTTCACTACAATGGCAAATAGAGCATAGATGTCTACCCACAAATGGCTGGCTTATAGATAGATCGACATTGGAACAAAGAGGGAAAGTTCTTCCATGGTGTAAATTTTTTAAGTCTGCGTTTCCTTCTAAGTTAATTCCTGAGACAATCGAGCATGTATTATTACAGTGTTCTGGGGCAATTTGGCTATGGAGATGGTGGGACCGTATTTGGTCTAATTTGGAAATAAAAGTCCAATGGCCATGGAACTAGAGAGTCCTTCTTCTTGAAACCTGGTCCCCTGAATTTATTGATGAATTCTCACAAAATGTATACAATATGGGTAGGAGAGCGGTATTATGGGCAATATGGTTGAGAAGATGTATGAATGAAATGGAAGGAGTCAGACTAGATGAACCAGAACTCACTGACACAGTTAAGCAACAAATACAAACTGATATCAATATAAAATGGGAACAGTCTAAAAAAAAAAAAAAATTTATATCCGCACCAAAGGAAATCCTGCAACACATTCAACGCAGGTCGGGAGCAGCCCCCGCATGTTCTCTCGTGAGCACGGTTCTGGCTGCTACAGGGTTCCCCGTATGCCGACAAATTAGGAGTAGTGGTAGGTAGGTAGTGTGAGGTGAAATTGAGAGAAGAACACAGCTTAAAAAAAAAAAGCAAAAAACAAAACAAAACAAAACAAAAAAACAAAAAAACAAAAAAAAAAACCGATGCAACCAATGCTGGATAGGAGGAACCCACGGGGGGGAAATGGGGAAGGTTGAACGGGAAGGGGCAAGGAGAGGAGAAGAGGAAGAGCTGAGACAAGATTATAAGCTTGTTTTTAATGACTGGACTATGATCCATCCAACTATCCCTTTACGACCACTATCGGATTTCCCAGACCCTTTTTCCCCCTCGGCACTAAGTCTGGTCCCAAGGGCTTGGTTTGGGTATGAATGAAGTCAAAAAAAGAGGAAAAGATGGTATTCATGGTATTCATATTTTATGTTAATTAGGTTGATAGATAAGATGGGAAGAGTGCTAGAATGAAGCAGTTACATCTGGCGCCCTAATGGGGTGAAGAGACACATCTCAACCAACTCTATAGTTCAAGCATAATGTTCTTTCATATCATTCATGTATTCATGTATTCAAGGGACGCTGGACCCGGTTTCCAGCAGGTGTTGCTCCCCACCAATAGATAGAGCTGTTTTTGTTATTAAAAAAAAAAA